>JAOTOM010004243.1:0-248960 GCA_034440615.1 Ashinkailepas kermadecensis
GGCCTAACCTAACCTAACCTAACCTAACCTAACCTAACCTAACCTAACCTAACCTAACCTAACTTAGTCGATTTAACCATATTGGAACATTTCAGGACCAAAAAGGAACATTTTCGGGTGTCGATGTTCCTTTTTGGTCCTGGTGTTCAAAGTGACCTACAGGTCAGGTCAATGTCACGTTAAATATGAACGTCAAGTATCTTGTAGCCAATTCATCAGCGGAACGAATGGTGGCACGCCGGTCAAGCTGGGTCAAACCGAAATGGCTCAAATTTGGGGTCAAAGTTTGAAAATTTTGAAGAAAAAAAAAAATCAAACAAGAGATGCAAGACTAGCTTTTTCGACCCCCTAGAAAGGTCAAATTTGGAATTTGCGTATAACTTTCTAGGCTTGCCTACCTGAGCCTCCTAAAAAGTACAAGTTCCAGAAATAGCTGTCTCAAATTGAGGGAGAAAGTGTATGAAGGGTGTATGATAGTCACTAGACAATGTATACTCCAGAATCTTACCAACTATTTCCTTCTAAAGTCATGTTTCACCATGTATTCAATACTTATACAAGTTTCTCTCAAGGTACATATATCGACTCGATATTTGATCCTAAGTCGATTGGTGTACCAATTTTTGAAATCGGACAGTTTGGAAAAATTTGGGGGGCAAAAAACCGATTTTGCGTAACGCTATGGGAAATTGTTTATTGGAGTTAGGGGGTTCGCTATGGAAATTTTCAATGCGAATGGCATTACGGGAAGATGCTACGTGCAATTTGGGGTGTTATAAATTTTGAAAATCCGAAATCGGCCGGTAACTTTTCGAGTATTTTGGATTTCCAAAAAATTTGACAGGCAAAAAAGGCGATTTTGGGCCAAATTGTCAGCTTTGACGGCCTGTCAAGGGCAAACTAAGAGAGATAACCGCCAAAACTCTTTTGTGACGGATAGGACTCGACCAGGGCTAATTTGTATCAGGAGATGAGTTCCGTGACCCCCTAACTTTTTGAGTTATAGGCGTGCAAATTAGGGGGCAAATTGCACATTCTCCATATTTGTCCCCACCTAGCGCCCTGAGTTTTGAGAGTTAAGAAGTAAAATTCACAACTTAAGCTAAGGGGTTGGAGGGCTTTCGAAAAATTTATAAAAAAGAAATTCCAAAATTTTTCCTAAATTTTGAAAAGTGACTTTTTTATTTAAAAAAAAACTAAGAACATTCTAGTTTCTTGTGCCGCATCGGGCACGACGAGATACGTAGTATGTTAGAATTTCGAATAAGGAAAAGTCTTAAAGTTTAAGAGTTATTCAAGATTTTCTTAATTTTTGAGAAAAAAAACACGTTTCTTGGGAATAACTTTTTATTTTCAATCTCAGCCGGAAACAAATTACATATTCGTGATCTGCATGCAAAACTACGTCGGAAAATACTTTGAACCATGTCCTGGCGATCTTAGAAAAATCCAACATTTTCCAACTTTTCCATGTACATGTACACATACGATGACCTCTCGAGGTCAAAGTTATCGTCCGATCTCCGATATTCGAACGGGGATCGCTTCAGCATGGATAGGGCTTTCTTTTGCACTCTGGTGAGCCACAAATTTCCTTCAATTATTTTTGGACCGCAGGGGGGAAGCAGTGATGGGATTTCGAAAATTCAATCACCCCCCAGTCGGTGAAAAAAAATTCCAAATTTTTGTCCTTCCATTTTTGGATGGCGCCCCCAGAGGCCTTTCGGCACAAAATTACCAAAAAATATCGACCGGTAACATTGACCTCCAGAAGAGGTCAAAAATCCCCATGTTAAACCAATGGGAGCGCATTTTCAAAAGTTGGGGGGTAAAAAGTACTTTCAAATCTGTCTACTAGAATGTATCAGGACCCGTTTTTCACGTAGTTTCTCGTGGTGGTCGAATTTTGAAAATCCGTCGGTAACTTAAAAAGTTATGAGCATAAAACCGGTTTTGGGGGTGAAAATACTGCAAAAACGCCAAAAAGCCCCCTGGGGCATGCCTCATAGAGGCTAAACCGTACATCGGACCTACATGTACGACACGGGGATCGGAAGAGCTTGAACAGGGCTATCTTGTATATTCGCGAAAGATCTGATATCTCTTAAGGGGGGGGCGTCAAGAACTGGCGAATTTGGCCCAAAACCGGTTTTTGAGGAAATTTTTCAAACACCTCTGGAATTTCGGATTTTGGACTTAAGTGTGCAAATCCTGTTGCAAACATGTTTTTTTGGTACCGGGCATCGTGCACAAAATACTAGAAAAAAGTCTTGAACTTAGAAATTTTAAGCACTGCACATCAAAAGTTAAGTTCAACTTTTTTAAGTTTTTTTCGGAAAATTCGTTTCATCTTTGAGAGTACTACAATTTATAATTTGGACTTAAGAAATCTACCGTTAACTTTAATTGTTATTAATTTTCCAATATATTATTTTAGGGGGGGATATGTTAAGGCTATGTGATATCTTGCCACATAAGAAAAATTATTCAGAAATAAGTTACCGGTGGAATTTCAAAAGTCGTACACCATTCGAAAGGCAATGAACAGGGCATGGTTTCATTCGTGCCATATGGTAGCCCATCGGTCATAGGTAAGGGGCCAGTGAGCTTAGAATTTCAGAAAAATTTTCAAAATTTTAAGTACCCGTAGAGTCTAAGTTTTTCGAGATATCAGAAATCTTTCTTCGGGGCGTATAGAGCTCGCCGAGCTCTATCATGCCTACATTGATTCATGTTGGATTACTTCAATGGTTTAGGCTTGAGTGGCACTTTAAGTTTTCCCATGTTAAAGCAATGACAGTAGCCCATTTTTGGTTAAGATCACTCAAAACTTTAAAAACGCTTTGAAGTCTTTCTAGATGGATGTCACAGGACCTATTTTCCAAGGGGAGTCGACTGGTGGGCGAAAATCTAAAATCCGTCGAGAACTCTCCACGCTATAAGCATTCTTAAATGTTTAAGTGTGCTAAAATGAGTTAGGTGTTTTTGTAGAACGCGAATAACTCCTTAACCGTCACAGATAGCGACCAATATCAAAGCACATGTTTGATAGACAATTGATCAAGGCATCTTTTACCAAATACTTATACCCCCCTATCTTGGTAAGTTTTCCCCCTGGACATGGTCAAACATGGGGAAAATTCACAAGTTTTTCAGTCATATCTCGAAAAGTTACAGAGCTAGAGTGAAATAAACGAGTTTTCTGGGCTTAGCGCATCGAGTTACGTCTGTATAAATTGACTTTTATTAGGAAATTATGTCACACAAAAAAGTTGGAAAAACTTTGAAATTTTCGGAACTCAGATTTGGCCGAAAATTTTTCCGAGTTCGTAGATCGGCGCTGGACGGCTCAATTCGAGTCCAATCAACAAATCTTTGTTGGACGGTGTTCACAATGAAGAGGAGCAACTGGTGGCTATCTCGAAATTTTATACAAATAAATATTTGTACTTAGAATTTTCGCTAAGTTTGGCTTAAGTTGGAGCAAAAGATTTCCAACGGAGCTTGCTGAAATTCTAATATGATGACCGGCGGTCAATTCTGAACACATTTACTTCTCTATGGCATGCCAAAAAAGTTCAAATTTCCCCCCAAAAATCCAAAAAATATTTAAGCATGTTCGATTTTTTTAAGATAACTTTTTAAGTAGTATCTTTTTTGGGGAACAATGCATTAGTAAAAGATGCAACATTCAATTATACATCCAACGGTGTCTGAAACTTTGACCTCACATGCTCCACTACTGGTACAGAAGCCGAAAGGTCAACCCATGTTTTTGACCAAAACATGGGTGCATACATCGATGCATGGGTCAACATACGTGCATTGCAGAACAAATCCGAAATAGCACTTCTGTAGACAATGAAGAGGAGCAACTGGTGGCTATCTCGAAATTTTCTAAAAATGAATTGTGTACTTAAGATTTTTCGGTAAAGTCCACTTAAGTTGAAGCAAAAAGTTTCCACAACAGCCTGCTGAAATTCTAACAGGATGATCGGAGCTCATTTCTGAACACATTTACTTCTCTTTCGCATGCCGAAAAAGTTCAAATTTCCCCACAAAATCAAAAAAATAATTAAGCATGTTCGATATTTTCTTGATAACTTTTTAAGTTTTACGTTTTTGGAGAAAATCCACGACTAACGGATGCAACATTCAATTGTGCATCCATCGTTGTCTGAAATTTGACCTGACATGCACCAACACTGGTCCAGGAGGTGAAAGGTCAACCTATGTTTTTTTCGAATTTCTTTCGGTCATATCTCCTAAAGTTACAGAGCTAGTGTGAAATATACGTATTTTCTGGGCTCAGCGCATCGAGTTACGTCTGGATAAGTCGACTTGTATTAAGAAAATATGTCACACAAAAAAGATGGAAAAACTTTGAAATTTTCAACTCAGATTTGCCCGAAATTTGTAGCGAGTTCGTAGATCGGCGCTGGCCGGCACAATTCGTGTTCCATCCACATTATCTTTATGTGCCTGTGTTCAAAATGAAACTCGGCACATGGTGGCTATCTCGAAATTTTTTACAAATAACTTTTTTGTACTTAGAATGTTCGCTAAGTTTGGCTTAAGTTGGAGCAAAACTTTTTCAACACAGCTTCCTGAATTTCTAACACGATGACCGCAGGTCCATTCTGAACACATTTACTTCTCTTTCGCATGCCGAAAAAGTTCAAAATTCCCCCACAAAATCAAAAAAATAATTAAGCATGTTCGATTTTTTCTTAATACCTTTTAAGGTTTTATCCTTTTTTGCAGAGAATGCATTAGTAAAAGATGCACCATTCAATTGTGCATCCAATGGTGTCCGACACTTTGACCTCACATGCTTCACCACTGGTACAGAAGCCGAAAGGTCAACCTATGTTTTCGTGCTATTTTCCTCCATGACATGGGTGCATATGACCCTTCCTAGGTCAACATACGTACATTTCAGCAAAAATTCGAGATAGTAGTTATATAGAGAATTGATGAGCGCTACTTTCTACAATTACATTACGTTCAAAAATGTTTCCAAAAAAGGTCGAAAAATACAAATATTTTTTTGACTACTAATTCTCGACCATTCAGAAAAGTTGTTGGAAAGATTTTTCGCTGGTTTCTAATTGCCAGGTTCGTTGTCATTATAAAAATGATTTTAAACATTTTCGAAATTTTCAACATTTTTCCCGAAATCAACTTTTACTTCCCCCCCGTTTTATTCAATAACTGGAAGAGGAAATGAATATTTCGCGTATCCACCAGATAGCCCAAGACGGTATCTATCAAATGATGTATAATTTATCATCATTCCATAAGTATTACGGGATTTACGGGGCCTCGGAGGTACGGCAGATTTTGAGACCAAATCCTATGTACATGAGTGTGCATATGCTCATATTTCAAAAAGTTACCGTGACGAGAAACCTGGTTTGTTACAATTTCGACTTAGAAAAGCTTTAGATCATGTTGGCAATGGACTCTGTTTAATCAGCAGTTGCATCGCTGCATGTCTTGCCATGGAGCGGCATTTATATCAGCTTTTATATCGTGTTGGCCATGGACTCTGTCTAATCAGCAGTTGCATCGCTGCATGTCTTGCCATGGTGCGGCATTTATATGAGCTTTCATAAGCTCATGGGACTGTGTTCATAATGAACCTCCGCACATGCTGGCTATCTCGAAATTTTCAAAAAATAACTTTTTTGTACTTAGAATTTTCGCTAAGTTTGGCTTAAGTTGGAGCAAAAAAATTTCAACGCAGCTTCCTGAAATTCTAATACGATGACCGGCGGTCAATTCTGAACACATTTACTTCTTTAGGGTACGCCAAAAAGGTTCAAATTTCCCCCCAAAATCGAAAAATATTTAAGCATGTTCTAATTTTTCTTAATAACTTTTAAAGTTTTATCTTTTTTTGGAGACAAGTCATTAGTAAAAGATGCAGCGTTCAATTGTGCATCCAACCTTGTATGAAATTTTGAATTATCATGCATTACCACTGGTACAGGCGGAGACAAGTGAACCCATGTTTTACTGCATTTTTCCGTCCCAGACATTGGTCAACATAACCCTCCCTACCTCAACATACGTGCATTTGAGCACAAATCCGAGATAGCAGTTCCATAGAGAATTGATGAGCGCTACTTTCGACAATTATATTACGTTCAAAAATGTCTCAAACAAATGTCGAAAAATACAAATAATTTTTGGAGTACTAATTTTCGACCATCAAGATCAGTTTTTCCAAAAATATTTTCATGTTTTCGAATTACCCAATGAATTTTGATTATAAAAATGGCTTTGAAGATTTCGAAAATTTTCACGATTTTTCTCAAAATCCCGATAAGATTCCCCCCTTTTTCTGCCATGACTAGACGAGTAAATGACTATTTCTCGTATACACCAGTTAGAGCTAGGCGGCATCTATCTAATGATGTATAATTTATCATTATCCCGTAAGTATTACGGGATTTACGGGGCCGTAAAAATTATTTCAAAAAAAAAAAATAATAAAAAAAAAATACACGTATGTTGTAGCCCATCAGTCGGCGGATCGATGCTGCTATCCCGGTCGAGGTAGGTGAAAGGATAAGGGGTCAAATCTGGGGTCAAACGTAAACACGGTATAGGTTAGCAGTTGTTAAAAGTCACGCCCAAAGTGCATGAGGGGTATAATGCACTGACTAGACCCTGAACAGGCCAAAATGTTGCAAATAAATTCAACTGTAAGGAATTATTAACAAGTTGCACTGTGCATTCAATACTTATACGAGTTTGTCGCAACGTACATCAATCGACGCGGTATTTTTCGGGGAGTCGATTGGTGTACGAATTTTTGAAATTCGACAATTAGGGCGCCATCTGGGGGCAAAAAACCGAAATATCGTAACGCTATGGGAAATGGTTTTTGCGAAGTGGAAGGTTCCCTATGGAAATTTTGAACGCGAATGGCATTACGGAAAGATGCTACGTTCAATTTGTGGTGTTATAAATTTAGAAAATCCAAAATTTGTCGGTAAGTTATCCGTTTTTTGGAGTTTCCGAAATTTTTGACAGGCCAAAAAGGCACTTTTTAGAGAAAATGTCAATTTTGACGGGATCTTGAGGGCAAACTAAGAGAGATAACCGAGCTGGCTTTCATGCGACGGATAGCCCTCTAACAGGTCTATATTCTATCAGGAGATCTTTTCAGGGAAGTCTTAACTTTAAGAGTTATAGGCGTGCAAAGTAGGGGACAAATTGCACTATGTCAATATTCGACGGCCTCTAGCGCCCTGAGTTTTAAGAGTTAAGAAGCGAAATTCACAACTTAAGCCAAGGACATGGAGCGCTTTAAAAAAAAATTATTTGAAAAAAAATTTGGAATTTTTTTTCAAAATTTTAAAAATGTACTTTTTTATCAAAAGACTTAGAACATTCTAGTTTATTGCACCGCATCCGGCATGACGAGAAACGTGGTATGTTGGAATTTCGAATAAAAAAGTTTAAAATGTTAAGAGTTATTCAACATTTTCTTAAAATGTTGATCTTAATATGCTCATATCTCGAAAAGTTACCGTCCAAATCGCGTTTGGAACACAGTTTTGGGCTCAGCAGTTGCATTGCTGCATGTCTTGCCGGCCTCTCTGTCTGCCTCCGGCCATGGACTCTGTTTGTCAGCAGTTGCATTGCTGCATGTCTTGCCGGAGTCGTGTCTCCATTATATATTCACTATTACCCACAATATCCGACTATACTAGATATATACCAGATATATATATTATACGAGAAGTAGTATATACATATACTAGATATATACTAGATAAATGTGCTTCCTGAAGCCTTCATCTATTATATACCAGATATATGCGATATAAATGTGCTTCCTGAAGCACCCCCCCCCTATACCCCCAAAATCCCCCAGTCCCGAATGTGTCTCCATTAAGTGTCTTCGTTATATATTCCCCCCCAACACTATTACCCACAATATCCCACTATACTAGATATATACCAGATATATATCATATACCAGAAGTAGTATATATATATACTAGATATATACTAGATAAATGTGCTTCCTGAAGCATTCATCTAGTATATACTAGATATATGCTATATAAATGTGCTCCCTGAAGCACCCCCCCCTATACCCCCAAAATCCCCCAGTCCCGAATGTGTCTCCATTAAGTGTCTTCGTTATATATTCCCCCCCAACACTATTACCCACAATATCCCACTATACTAGATATATACCAGATATATATCATATACCAGAAGTAGTATATATATATACTAGATATATACTAGATAAATGTGCTTCCTGAAGCCTTCATCTAGTATATACCAGATATATGCTATATAAATGTGCTTCCTGAAGCACCCCCCCCCCTATACCCCCAAAATCCCCCAGTCCCGAATGTGTCTCCATTAAGTGTCTTCGTTATATATTCCCCCCCCAACACTATTACCCACAATATCCCACTATACTAGATATATACCAGATATATATCATATACCAGAAGTAGTATATATATATACTAGATATATACTAGATAAATGTGCTTCCTGAAGCCTTCATCTAGTATATACCAGATATATGCTATATAAATGTGCTTCCTGAAGCACCCCCCCCTATACCCCCAAAATCCCCCAGTCCCGAATGTGTCTCCATTAAGTGTCTTCGTTATATATTCCCCCCCCAACACTATTACCCACAATATCCCACTATACTAGATATATACCAGATATATATCATATACCAGAAGTAGTATATATATATACTAGATATATACTAGATAAATGTGCTTCCTGAAGCCTTCATCTAGTATATACCAGATATATGCTATATAAATGTGCTTCCTGAAGCACCCCCCCTATACCCCCAAAATCCCCCAGTCCCGAATGTGTCTCCATTAAGTGTCTTCGTTATATATTCCCCCCAACACTATTACCCACAATATCCCACTATACTAGATATATACCAGATATATATCATATACCAGAAGTAGTATATATATATACTAGATATATACTAGATAAATGTGCTTCCTGAAGCCTTCATCTAGTATATACCAGATATATGCTATATAAATGTGCTTCCTGAAGCACCCCCCCCTATACCCCCAAAATCCCCCAGTCCCGAATGTGTCTCCATTAAGTGTCTTCGTTATATATTCCCCCCCAACACTATTACCCACAATATCCCACTATACTAGATATATACCAGATATATATCATATACCAGAAGTAGTATATATATATACTAGATATATACTAGATAAATGTGCTTCCTGAAGCCTTCATCTAGTATATACCAGATATATGCTATATAAATGTGCTTCCTGAAGCACCCCCCCCTATACCCCCAAAATCCCCCAGTCCCGAATGTGTCTCCATTAAGTGTCTTCGTTATATATTCCCCCCCCAACACTATTACCCACAATATCCCACTATACTAGATATATACCAGATATATATCTTATACCAGAAGTAGTATATATATATACTAGATATATACTAGATAAATGTGCTTCCTGAAGCCTTCATCTAGTATATACCAGATATATGCTATATAAATGTGCTTCCTGAAGCACCCCCCTATACCCCCAAAATCCCCCAGTCCCGAATGTGTCTCCATTAAGTGTCTTCGTTATATATTCCCCCAACACTATTACCCACAATATCCGACTATACTAGATATATACCAGATATATATCATATACCAGAAGTAGTATATATATATACTAAATATATACTAGATAAATGTGCATCCTGAAGTCTTCATCTAGTATATACCAGATATATGCGATATAAATGTGCTTCCTGAAGCACCCCCCCTATACCCCCAAAATCCCCCAGTCCCGAATGTGTCTCCATTAAGTGTCTTCGTTATATATTCCCCCCCCAACACTATTACCCACAATATCCGACTATACTAGATATATACCAGATATATATATTATACCAGAAGTAATATATAACCTAACCTAACCTAACCTAACCTAACCTAAACTAACCTAACCTAACCTAACCTAACCTAACCCAACCTAACCTAACCTAACCTTTTTTTTTTTTTTTTTTTTTTTTCATTGTTAACTTGCTCATATCTCAAAAAGTTACCGTCCAAATTGCGATTGGAACGCAGTTTTGAGCTCACCGTGTCATTTTACGTCTTACTTTCTTCCCAAAATGCCAAAGAGGCCCCAGAAGGCCTTTTGTTTTTTTTTTTTTTTTTTTTTTTTTTTTTTTTTTTTTTTTTTCCAATTTTAAAATGCTCATATCTCGAAAAGTTACCGTCCAAATCGCGTTTTGAAAACAGTTCTGAGATCACAACGTCATTGTACGTCTAAAAAGATGTTGACCCCCAAAGGCTCTACCTCCGAAAGTGCCCTACAGACCCTCCAATTTTTTTTTTTTTTTTTTTTTCAATTTCAAAACGCTCATATCTCGAAAAGTTACCCCCCCTAAAGTTGCCCCCCTAAAGTTACCCCCCCAAGTTACCCCCCGCAAAGTCCCCCCAAAGTTACCCTCCCCCCAAAGTTCCCCCCAAAGTTACCCCCCCCCCAAAGTTCCCCCCCCAAAGTTACCCCCCCCCCCCCCAAAGTTACCCCCCCAAAGTAACCTAACCTAACCTAACCTAACCTAACCTAACCCAACCTAACCTAACCTAACATTTTTTTTTTTTTTTTTTTTTTCAATTTTAAAATGCTCATATCTCGAAAAGTTACCGTCCAAATCGCGTTTTGAAAACAGTTCTGAGATCACAGCGTCATTGTACGCCTAAAAAGATGTTGACCCCCAAAGGCTCTACCTCCGAAAGTACCCTAACCAGACCACCCAACCAAATCCAACCTAATTTTTTTTTTTTTTTTTTTTTTCAATTTTAAAACGCTCATATCTCGAAAAGTTACCCCCCCTAAAGTTGCCCCCCTAAAGTTACCCCCCCCCAAGTTACCCCCCCCCCTAAAGTTGCCCCCCAAAGTTACCTACCCCCAATCCCTAAAGTTAGTTATCCCCCCAAAGTTACCCCCCCAAAGTTGACCCCCTCAAAGATAGATGAATAAAACGTTGTTAATGGCTGCAATTGTAATTTTTTCGTTGGATTATGAATCAAGTACCAAACCACGCATTTTAGGAGTTGATTGTTTTGATATTTTGCTGTTAACTATTGGTTGTTGGTTCGTTGGTTGTTTGGGGCCTTGCGACGCATTTAGCAGCTGAGGCCATGTGGAAACCTAACAATGGATGAATGATTGCTTTGAGAGCTTATTTGTTGTCATTGCATTGACATTCAACGAATTTAGAGTAGAATTATTTGCTTGTCTAAACAACCCACCAAAAAAAGCAAATATTTTGTTACACCCCCATAATACAATTTTTTTTTTTTCAATTATTAATAATAATCTTATAATAAAAATCTAAAAATCAAAATTTTTAAAACTTCCACCACATAAAAATAATTATCTTTTTTTCCTTTATTAATTAAATTTATATTATAAATATTTATTTATTTACAAATAATATAATTAATTAATTACAACCCATCCCCCCTGTCTTGTGTGTTTGTGGGTGAAAAGTTTCTTAACTTTTTTCCTATTTTTTTTATTTTTTTTTTTTTTTTTTTTTTTTTTTTTTTATTACAGATAAACTTAAAAGACAGATTGAAAGACCGCCAAAATCCCCACAACCCCACAAAAACCCCCCCCCCCCCGGCCCCTTTTCCGTCCTTCCACTTACCGCCTCTAATGGGAACTAAGAATGCCGTCAGTATGACCGAATTAAATCTGTCGAGGACCATTTTTAGCTTTCATCGAGGCTTAATTTTTCGATATTTTTTTATCTGATATGCGATTTACCTTTGGCATATTTTGGACACATGTTGGATCATATTTGTAATGCTGACAAGAAAATGTTTCCTGGATGGCGTCTAACACCGCAATCATGACGTCACAATACCAGAAAATTATCGGATATTGACGCCCGCCGTGCAAACTGCTGCTTCTCCACCACGGATATCTAGGAATCGCTGGAATATGCAACCAGGAATGGAGGCGAGTGTGGTGGAAAGTTTAATTTGGTGTGAAGCCGAGTTGGGTGATGTGGTTGGTCAACAGGCTATTTTCTACCAAAATAATATATGTATATATATATATATATATATATATATATATATATGTATGTATGTTCATATATATGTATGTATGCACAATTCATGTACATGCACGTGCATGCACATGCACGTGCATGCATGCACATGCACATGCACGTGCGTGCATGCACATATATATATATATGTGCATGCACGTGCATGCATAATGCACAATGCAGGCATAATATACCATGAAATGGAAGTTCGCTTTTAGTTGAAACATGGGAAACACACTTTTCACGAGACCCAGCCACTCGGTTATCTTTTCTTCTATGGACACAATGCCGCCAACAGAGAATTTCCAAGAAAAGATGTCCTCAGCCATGCTGCACAATTCAGTCAGAACCATCCCTTCCACCACATGCAACAGGTACTTCATTAAAGTGTTCGGGAACCAACACACATAGTGTTCATAATCCAACACAACCACATTTCGTGTTCAGAATACAACACACAACTACAAAATAATTGGTTTAATGTTGCTCTTTGCACCCGCAGGTTTTATTGGTTAGAGGATTTTATTGAAAGGAACTATTTGAATATGAATAGCTTGGCCATTTCTGCTTTCGGGAAACACCATGCAGTTACTTACTGGTTTGGTCATACAAAAGTAGCAGTTCAACCATTTCTTACATGATGTTTGAAGTGTTCAGAAATCGCCCCTCTTCCCCTACTTACCTAAACAGGGGTGATGTTCACATACTTTTGAATTCGCAAGTGGCCCCTCAATATGTGGGCTTTGCCCCCACCCCCACCCAATAATTTCAACTTTTAACATGAGAGCCTATGGAGTGTGCCACCAATCCATTTTTGTCGCCCATTGCCTTTATGTATTTTGTCCCACCCCCGACCATTTTCAAAGATCAACACTCATGTACCTGGATGCCTTTCCCTACCTGCATAGGTACTTCTACTCATCAGGGGCGGATACAGGGGCACTGGTTGCATGTGCCCCTCATGACAAGTCGCGCCTTTTCAGAGAGGCTCGAGTGCACATCAAGTCAGCAGATTTGTCAGTGAAACGAAAGGAATTCCTGCCAGACGAATAGCATGCGCCTATTTTCAAGTGTCTAATTATGCAATGCTTCCTTTCTCTACACACAAAATACATTATCAAGTTCACTCTGTAGGTACTTACTTTTTTTTGTGTTGCCCTGAACACTACACCGCACCGCAACGCGAACGCAAGCACAAATGACGGTTGTTTGAAAAATGGCGTGGACCCGATCGAATTGGCGCGCAAATGTGGTAAAGGAATCTCATTTAGAGTAAATAAATAATCGGGAGCGATTTAAAATAATACATTTGCATTACTTTTATACATAGCCACCATGTAAAAGCGATGAAAATACATATTTCTGTTTGTTAAACCTTAATTGGCTCTTTAAGCACCCTTCTCAGATATAAGTATGTAAATGTTATCGTAACAAAAGTAAATACGAGTAGATGAAACAGGAGCAGTGTATAACATTCTTCCTAGTTCAGTATTTTAAGGTATGATTTTGGTTCGTTTATACATATGAACTCAATAAAAGCAAATATTCACTGTTTATGTACCTTCAATCGTTTTTAAAAGTCCGTTTAATACTTAAGAACACTAAAATGATCATTTGAAAAGTAAATATATTGTACATAAAACCTGACCAGTGTAAATATTTGTATGTGTGCAGATCTGATCCGTTCCACAGTACATCTAAGCTGGCCACGAATTATTTTCTATGAAGAAAATCGGTCCTTTGAATAAATATTGGTTCACATCCGGGAACGTTTGTAATGGGGCTTCCAAATCCCCCTTACGGAAATCTTAGGTACGCCACTGACGCTGACGATGTCCAGTGTATCCATTGTAGTCCACCTGATGACGTGACACAGTTGAAAATACGTGTTGATTTTCACTTGCAATCCTGAGACTTGGTTTGCTCAAAACAGCTTAAAAACTAACAACAAGAACATGGATCGTATTCCAATGTGATCGAGTCAGCGTCAGAGATGTTATAGGGTAAATTTGTCTCAATCAGTTTCGGACAGGTCAATATTCTCTTCTCTTCATCGATAAAAAATAGTTGGTGTGATGGTAGATTTTTAAAAAAATCGTAGCAATCACACGTACCACCGATAATCAAGCGTTGCTATGCCTGTATTAACGGCTAATCAAAGTTGTCCCAAACACTGACCGATAGGGTATGCAGGAATGCCTTCCAGACCGGTGTGACCTAATGGCCCCACGTTAAGCTAAGTCAACGGCAAATAATTCAGAAACTTGCTTTCCCCACTTAACGGTATAAGTTAACGATGAAGGTGTGTCAAGCGGTTGTCTTTGAGCGTCAAAGATTCTAGAGTGTAGCAGGATGTGGCCAATGCTTAATTTGGTGTTGCAGGTGTCGCAGTGATGTGATGTATATTGGTCATCCTCGAGTTGGCGCTGTGTTGCTTTAGTGCGACCAGTTCTAAGTTAGTGAGGATGGATTCCTCTTCACGATGATATTGATTTGATGTGTTCCATGTGGTGTTGGTTCCGTTGGTTTGGTGTTGTGGGTGTGATTGGATTTGTGTTATGTATAGTTGTGTTGTGTTCATGTGGTCTGGTGATGCTGACGTATGTGGCGTTGATGGAGTGCTTTGCAATCATCTACCTAACATTCCATGCTGGGGCAGTTTCAAGACTTGCTTTGCTAAGACTAAGACTAAGACTTGCTTTGCTAAGACTAAGACTTGCTTTGCTAAGACTAAGACTAAGACTTGCTTTGCTAGCCGATCTGCGTCTTCGTTTTCTGTAATGATGGCGTGACCCGGTATCCAGAGGAAGACAAAGTTGTTTACGTTATGGGCCACGATTTTTTTCGATTCTGTCAATGAATGGATGTGGACGGTCGTGGGCGTCGCCAAATGATCGAGGGACGGATTTTCAATTCGGATCAAATTGCTCGGGTTCTGGTTTTCTCCCCATGAGGATGGAGATAGCGGCCAGAGTGGCCAGTGCTTCAGTGGAGTAGATGGAAATAATTATCCGGTAGACGCTTGGAAAGCCTAAGGTAGCTTGCCAATCCAGTGATGCCGATGCCAACCTTGACCTCGTGTTTCGACCCATGCGTGAATACGCGTGTTTTGTGATTGTTTTCATCAGCGAATTTGTGGAACGTGCCAAGAATTTCCGCCGATCTGAGAGCCAATTTCTTCTCCGAGAGCAAGTGCTCGACCTTTCGTTTACTGAAAGTCCAGAATGGCCTAGTGAGCGGTCGAGCTGCAGTGGATGGCATTGCGAAGTTAAGATCTGAGAGAGCCGTGGCAATTTGAACACAATATGATAGAAGCTTGCTCCCAAATTGGCCCTTGTTCGGCCAGCGCAGCGCCACGGGCCGCACGCGCTGCTGGCTCTTTCCGCCACAGCCACCTACCCGAGTGCAAGTTCCGAGTGCAAGTGCAATTAGTAGCTGTGCAGTAGCGAAAGTGAGCAAGAAGGTGTGAGAATGGGAGGGAGTGCTGGTTGCGAGAGTTGGTCAAGAGTGAAGGTGTGAGAACGGGAGTGAGTTCAGATCAACACTAGCAGCCAAGTCGTGCCGTGAGTTGAATTCGTCTCCGCCGTCTATCACCTACCTAACGATTGGTCAGTATTTCCGTTTCTTTCACTGCAAGATGCCACCGCGTTATATCACTCCGCGTCCTATTGAAATTCTTGTATCTGCTCTACTCTTTCTACATGCCGTGCATGTCATCCTACAAGCCGCCCAGCCCGCCGATCGGCCATGGAACCGTCCGTTAGCAGCACCAGCAGCGGCCGCGGGAAGCTTCGCAGGCCGGCCCATAGATGGCACCAGGCACCGTCCACCAGCTGACCCACCCACCCGCCACTGCCCGTTCCGGCCGGCTCGCCGGACGACCATAGACCGAGTGCCGATGGCAGAGGCGCGTCAATATCCAGGAGGAGGGGGCGTCGAGGTGGAATCAACTGGGCTCGACATGCCGATGGCAGAGGCGCGTCAAGATCCAGGAGGAGGAGGCGTCGAGGTGGAGTCAACTGGGCTCGACATGGCGACGTGGACGGAGACCGGCTCATTATCGGCCAGCTCAACGCCCAGTCGATGAAGCGTAAACTTCCTGAGATGAGAGTTGACATGCACGGTGTTTACGCCTTTGACATCTTGGCTCTCTGCGAGACGCACATTTCGCCGAACGAATCAGAAAGACTACTGACGGTGAGCGGCTACCAGTTATTTAAAAAAGATCGTCCCGAAGATACCAAGCTAGCCAGGGGTAAGGGCGGAGTCACTATTTATGTACGGGACAATTACCGTTGTGAACTTGTAAATGGTCCGGCCAATAACGATGGTTCAAATTTAGAAATGTTGTGGGTTCTCGTACATATAGATCAGAGACAATCGGTGCTCATAGCTTCCGCTTACCGACTTCCAGACACAACTCCTAGGCAGATAGCTAAGGATATGGATGATTTGGAAAACAATATACAGTGCATGCTCGCTCGTCATCCGCGTTCTACGCTTGTCATTGCCAGTGACCTAAATAGGTGTTTGTTGCGAGCAGCACGTAATAGACGGCAGGAACTGGAGCATTTGTTTGGTATCTACAACATTTCGATCACCAATCGGACGGTCCCAACATATAGAACTTCAGGTAGTTTGCTTGATATAGTTGCGACAAATAGGCCAGATCTCGTGCGGCGTGCGGGTGTTACTAGATGCCATTATGGAACCCCTCATGATTTTACCCGTGTTATTTTAGCTCATGAACCACGTGATGTTCCAAAATCTACGTATGTCGTCAAGCGACTGTTCAATAGAATTGACCGCGAAGCTTTTAACATTCGTTTGTATGATTTTGATTGGTCTCAAGTGTACAATGCCGTCACTCCCGATGATAAATGCTACGCGTTCCGTCAACTGTTTGTATTTAATCTTGACCTAGTTGCGCCTTTGCGCCGAGTTGCCACGCAGCAGAAGAGAGCACCCCCGCTGTCAGCTGACACGCGCCGACTACTGCAGCGCCGCCGTGCGGCACTCTCCGGAAACGACCGCGCAGAGTACGGCAGGCTCAATAGGCAATGTAGTTCGGCTATCCGTAGTGATTGCGTTTCTCAATACACTGGAGAGATCAACAGGGGAGGGAGAGGCAGTTTGTGGCGTGTGCTACAGCCAGTAATAGGGTCCAAAAAGGGTAAGAATTTCATTCCGAACATTTCACCAGATCAACTGAACGATTACTATGCTTCGATTGGGCCTGCCACATCCAGAAGCGTGCCGCCTGCCACGGTCAAGGTTTCCACGCTGCTGCCCCGTGTGACGACGAACGCGTTTAAAGTTTATCCTATTGATTTCAACACTTTTTGTATGACTCTAGGTACGATGAAAACTTCTAACACTACAGGACTAGATGGTATTAGCGTTTCTATACTTCAGACTTTCTTTTATGGCATCGGATATCCCCTTCTAGACGTGATAAACTCCAGTCTCGTCACCGGTCGCGTTCCAGCAGTGTGGAAGCACGCCCTTGTCACGCCAATCCCCAAAACCAAGGTAGTTGCGGCGCCATCCGACACACGACCCATTTCGATACTTCCGGCCATCCCAAAAATCGTAGAACGTGTTGTGCAGAGACAGCTTTACCAGTACATTGAGGAAAATTACTTGCTTTCGGACGCACAACACGGTTATCGAAAACAACATTCTACCGAATCAGCACTTCATCTAATCACCGACACAGCACTACGAGCAATGGATCGCGGTGAAATTTCGATTATGGTACTCCTAGATCTCTCAAAATGCTTCGATGTCGTCCCACACTCCAAATTACTCGAAAAACTAGAAGCCTATGGAATACATACGGACTGGTTCCGCAGCTACCTCGCCGGCCATACACAGCAGGTGCAGATGAGCGGACACGAGTCCGGCGCGGGCCGGTGCAGGGCCGAGCTGTGCAGGGGCGCAGCCGGATGCATCTGTGGGGCTGGGGGAGGCAACCTCTCAAAAACTCAGGCCATCAAAACTGGAATTTTCCAGGGGGAGCGCTTTCTTGTATTTTGTACGCGCTGTATGCTAATGATCTGAGCATAGGTAAACACCGCGAAGACGCAGATGGTTGTCCTCGGCACGCAGGCCATGCTCCGTAGCCTGCCACCGGTCACTCTAAATTTTTGTGGAACAACTATTTCGGACTCACGAGCTGCAAAATGTCTCGGCCTCACCATCGATCGTCACCTCACCTATCAGGCTCACATTGACGCGACTGCCAAAAAAGCAACAGGTATTCTCATGGTACTAATTCATGCGCGTCATGTCATACCACATTCGGCTCTAAAACTCATAGTAGAATCGTTAGCAGTATCAGTTGTCCGATACCGTATCTCTGTGTATGGCTCGGCGGGCGTGTCACAGGTGCGACGCGTACAGAAGATAATTAACTTCTGCGCGCGAGTAGTGACTGGGAGGCGGCGTTACTCCCACATCTCTGATGCGCTGGAGCAGATGGGCTGGTTGCGCGCGTGTCAGCTGACCACCTACCATACTGTCTCTTTTCTGGAATGTGTACTAGTGTCAGGGCAGCCCGCCATCCTCCGTGCGAGCATTGGTCCCCGGGGCCGGGAATTGCACGGACGCGAGACCCGACGCGCCGACCATCTAACCCTCCACCAAATAAGGACGGAGTCGGGTCGCCGGAGGCTGTGTTACCGGGCTGTCCTGGCACTTAACGAGACGGGACTCGCTCCCGGAATTCCCCAATTCAAGGTGAAATTGAAGGCGGGGATTTTGGCAACAGGGGATGGTGTGACGTGACGGTCAACTCTGTGGTGCGGCGAGGCTGTTGCTGTTTATGTGTGTATGTTTTTATGGTGTGTTTTTATTTTTAATTGATCGTACACCTACTTTCCATTTTATCGCTTTTAGTATTCGACGTGGCATTGTGAAAAACCGTTTTACTAACCATGTGAATTGGACCACTGCCGAATAAATGAATACTGAATACTGAATACTTGTCGAATCTGGCAACCGTAAAGCAGCGCTGTGCCGGGTTATTTTCAATGGATTTGATTGTATTGTGGTACCGGCATAGCTGTTGTGTCCTCCTGAAGTGCAGTGGAGGCGTGTTTGAGTCTATTAGAAGATTGGCTATCGGTCTGGTGCTGAAGGCTCCTTGGGCTGCTCTGATGCAATTGTTTTGAATTATTTCTAACTTTTTGCTCTGGTTTTGTAAAATGGTGGAAAAGATGATGCTGTTGTTTTCTGGGATGAGTCGTATGAATGATTTGTAGTGTCGTAGTAGTGTTTTTCTGTCTCCGCCTCAGCCTGTGCCTGCAGGTGCACGAAGTACGTTGACACGCTTCGCGCATCTCTTCGAGATAGTAGTGGTATGGGTGTTGAAACTAAGCTTCTCGTCCAAATTTTGTCCTGCAAACTTCCATCTTTTCACCTGTTCGATTGCTTTGCCGTGTATTTTAAGCAGTGTTGTAGGTGTCGAGCGGAGACGACTATATGTGACTGTGGTCGACTTGTCTGCGGACGGGGTGAAGCCCCACATTTTGCACCACTTAGCAATGTGGTCTAGAGCTGCTCGAATAGTTTTCTCAGCTTTTAAGAAGCATTGTGCTGTTTTCCAAATAGTTATGTATCCCGCGGAAAGTGAGTATTGAAGTGACGTGTCGGTGTGATCAGCGAGTATGTCGTTAATTATGAGAAGGAAGAGGCTCGGTTAGAGCACGCTCCCCTGTGCCAGGCCAGCGAGGTGTGGTGTTTGATGTGACGCTGACGCATCGGACCTTAAGGTTCCTGTCTCTGAGGAATTTGAGAATGAAATGTACCATGAGTCGGCGTAGGCCTATCTTGTGGAGTTTGTGTGTCAGTCGGACTTGTGTACTGTCGTCTGGTCGAATGCGGCAGTGATCTCTAAGTAGGCAGATGTTGTGCGTTTGATACGGAGACCACTTGATGTCGTGCCCTAGCCTAATGGGATTGTCTGTTGTTGATTTTTGACGCTGGAAGCCGCACTAATTCGCCGAGCAGGTCGTTAAGTTCTAGAATGTGTCTCAATCGTGAGTTGACCATGCACTCGACCAGCTTACTAGTGCAGCTTGTAAGTGAGATAGGTCTATAACCTTTTGGGGGTGGAGCGATCTTTGTGCGTCTTTGACAATGGAATAACTACATATTCCCGCCAGGAGGCAGGAAAGGTATCGCTCTGGTAGAGATCGTTAATGGCCGCCAGTAGGTACGTTAGATAATATTTGCCAAGATGATTAAAAAATGGTAATGAATGTCGTCCGGCCCAACCGACGTGCTTCCTGGCTTGCTGAGGGCAAGGTGTAATTCGTGCATAGTGAATGATTGGTAGCAGCTTATTGTGTTGGAGTTTAATTTTGCTTTGATGGCAAGGGCGTCTGGATAGTTTATTATAGTGGTGTCGTGTTGTTGCCAGAGCCGCTGGCGTAGTGCAGTTTAAAGTGGTCTAAGACTTGTTGTGAGTCAGTAATGGGCCGTCCTTCCACTGTCAACTGGGAAACGTGGCCTTGTGGTGGGCGTTTCATGTTGAAATGCTTTATCAGGTCCGAGATTCTGCCGGTAGTGGTAAACCTGTTGAATTGAGACGCAAATGACTGCCAAAATTTCTGGCATGCTGTTTTAATTAGGCACCGGCAGTGTTTTTTAGATTGTCTGTATGCCGATAGGTGTGCTTCGCACTCACATCTATTGCATTGTTGGTAGGCAGGGCGCCGTGCGGCAATTGCCTTCCGACAGTCCGAGTTCCACCATGGCGTCGATGCCTTTTTCCTAGGTTAATTACTTGTTGTGACTGAGTTACGTGCTGCTGAGCTGATGGCCCTAAGTATTGTTTCGATTTTGCTGGTCTTTGAAGTTGCTAGGTTGATGTCCACCTGATCCTCGAATTTGAGATGAACTGATGAAGTTCGCGGCCTCTAGTGTCCGTCCGATTGTTTCTCAGGAGGGGTGTTTAGCGTTAAAGTCTCCTATAATTAGAACAGGTTGTAAAAGACATAAAGACATAAAAGATCAGTGCAACTATGAGCCACAAGGGCCCTTCTTGGTTGCACTCTGTACACTGAACCAGTTGTCCATCAAATGTGTTGATCAACTCTCCCTGGAATACAGAAAAACAAGCCCCTATTCTTATAATGATTGTCTATGCTGTTCTTAAAGATGTTCAGTGTGTTGCTACTGACAATGGTTTCTGGCAGCTGGTTGCAGTGTTCTACTACCCTGGTGGTGAAGAAGGACTGTCTTAACCTTGTCCTGCTGTGATTAACTTTAATTTTGAATTGATGACCTCTAATTGCATCATTTCTGTTAAATTCAAACAGTTCCCTGAGATAACCCTGTTCCTGACCATGAACAAATTGAAAGACCTCGATGAGATCTCCTCTCAGCCTTCTATATCTAAGTGAAAACATATTCAATTTCTTCAATCTTTCCTCATATGCCAGGTTGCCCATACCATTCACCATTTTTGTTGCCCTCTTTTGTACTCTCTCTAAAAGCCAACAATCTTTTTCATAACTAGGGGACCAAGCTTAGACACAATATTCCAGATGTGGCCTGACATATGCACAATAAAGCTTCCTGATGACTTTCTCACTTTTGTATGATACATTCCTATTTATTGCCCCAAGCATTCTTAGTGCCTTCTTCCTGGCTTCTTTGGTCTGTTCTGATGCCCCCAATTTTGTGTTAAAAATAACACCTAAGTCCTTCTCCTGCTGAGTCACAGATAGTACTTGGCCACCCATCAAGTATGGAGCCTTGATATGCTGCCTACCTACACTGGCGGATCCAGGGGGGGCATTCCGGCCATGCCCCCCAAGCGCTTCAAAGGGGGGCCATAGTGTTTTTTGCTCCCCCCCCCCCCCAACCAACAAAAGTAAACTGAATTAAAATGCAGTAACCATTGCTGAGGTTAAAAAATAGCGTTCCGGGTGAAATAATCTCCAATTTTAAAGGTATTTTGTTATAATTGTTTGGAAGCACAATATGGTAGGATAGTAGATTCTGACACACCGAGGGTTCCATGCTGTTGAAGTTCTGCTTACAGCAAGAGATGACGAAATCAGCAGTTTCCTTATTCCTTTGTCAGATAGGTTCATGAAGTTTTTTAGCCAGTAACGGGCAAGCGGACCCAGTGAGCCAGATTTCGAAAGCGGAATTTGAACAGGATGTTTTGTGCGAGTGACCAGTTGAGCCCAGTTGAGCAGCATGTTTCGTATGTTGGTGTTGGAGTTGCTAAGATGAAGAGACAGGCTACATTGACTGATTTTGTTCAAGAAGAATAGCAAGGGGAGGTACACTGGCGGATCCAGATTCTGACACACAGCGAAGGTTCCATGCTGCTCAAGTTATGCTTACAGCAAGAGTTGACAAAATCGGATCCGCCAGTGTGTATACGTGCACGAACGTTGACGTGGTACAAGACGTTGAACGTGAACGTGAACGTTTTGGTAAACAAGAACACAAATCCGGTAACATAGAAACGGTGGAGGTAGTCGGGGCCCCTACACAGGCAATTACGTTGTAAATTTGTATTTTATTTTAATTAAACAATTTTTTTTAATGGGCCCCTTTGCCAAATAGTGGTCGAAATCCGGTGCTTTTAACCGAAAATAGTGGGAGAATAGGCACCCTCCAAATCCGTTCGACCCCTCCCCTGACGCAATTCCTACATACGCCACTGGGGGGAGGGGGAGGGAGGGACTGACGCCGAAAACCGAAAGTTGACCCCTCCAAACCGGTGGGCTAGATCCGCCAGTGCCTACCTACATGCATGATTTTGCACTTATCAAAATTAAATTTCATTTGCCATTTTTCGGACCACTTCACAAGCTCGTCTAAGTCTTTCTGCAGCAAGACCTGCTCATTGTGCCCTGTTATTGCCCTAAAGACCTTCAAATCATCTGCAAATTTCAAAACCTTACTGCTTAGGCCACTTTCAATGTTATTTACAAACATAATGAACAATAGTGGTCCCAGTACTGACCCTTGGGGGACTCCACTAAGAACATTTTGACATGATGATTTTGTACCATTTCGCATCACTCCCTGCTGTATATCTGAAAGCCACAACCCTATCCATTTTAGGATGTTACCCACAATACCATGGGCCTGAAGCTGCATCATTAACCGTTTATGAGGTACCTTGTAAAAGGCCTTGCTAAAGTCAAGATATGCTACATCCACCTGATTTCCCTTATCAAATTGTTCTGTAGCAAAATTAAAAAAGTCCAAGTGATTTGTGAGACACGATCGCCCTTTTCTAAACCCATGTTGAGTATCTTGAATCACTCTGTTTCCTTCCAGAAAACTAACTATTTTATCCTTGATAATTGATTCAAGTACCTTGCAGACTAGTGATGTGAGGCTTACTGGCCTATAGTTTTCAACTTTCCCTCTTTCTCCTTTCTTGAAAATAGGAACTACATTTGCCCTTTTCCAATCGGTTGGAATTTCATTTTGTGAAACCGATCTACAAAATATTATACTGAGTGGAATTGCCAATTCTTTTTCAGCTTCCCGCAATACCCTAGCATAGATTCCATCAGTTCCTGCTGCCTTGTTTGGCTTTATTTCCTGACATAATTCAAAACAATATCACTGTCAATGAAATCAACATCATGTAACTGATCACCTGTTGCTGGGCTGTGGTTCACAGTTGGCAGATTTGTCACATCCTCCAATGTAAACACTGATTTAAACTGCTTGCTCAATTCCTGAACCATCTCACTATCCTCACTCAATATAATCCCATTTACTTCCAGTGGACCAATTGTGCTTGAAACTTTACTTAGCTTGTAGAAACTAAAGAACTTTTTACTGTCCCCAATACAGTTCCTATCCAAATCCAATTATTTTGCTCGCTTTGCTGCTCTGGTTTTCTGTTTCACAGCGTCTCTAGCGTTTTGATACAACCTTAGATTTACTATATTTGAAGCTTCCTTAAATACTATCAATGCATCTTTCTTAGCCTTAATTGCTTTCGTCAAATCTGGTGTAAGCCATGCTGGCTTTCCTACTCTTCTTTTGCGCCTTTGCTTTTGGGGGACATGTCTAATCTGAATTTTCCTCAAGTAAGATTTGAACTTTTCCCACATTTCACAGGCATTTAAATCGGAGAATTCTTCTTCCCATTTTATGGCACTTAAAGCTGCTCTCATGCAGTCAAAGTCTGCCCTGTTAAAATTTGGAACCTTTGCCAAATTATCCTTGATTGTCCCTGCTACATGTGCCTTGAATCTCACTATGTTATGGTCACTTCTTCCCAGAGTTTCTCCTACAGTCAAGTCTTGAACTAAATCACATAAATCCGAGAAGACAAGGTCCAAGAATGAGCCCTGCCTAGTTGGTTCTGTTACAAACTGGTGTAAGAACAGGTCCTCTTCAAGGCATTTCCTAAACAGTTTACATGCTGGGGAGCCAACACCAACATTTTCATATCCTTTTAGATTAAAGTCACCAAGAATAATGCATTTCCTCTGAAAGTTTCTACTGATTTCCTCACAAATCACCTTATCAAGCTCCAGTTGCTGAGAATGTGGCAAGGTTCCTGATCGGTACAAAGCTCCTGTTCTCAGTTGATTGCTGTTGCCTTTTCCCACAGAAACATTAAGCCAAATGGACTCCACAGACACATTTTTTACCCCATCTGCTACTTTTTGAGAACTGAATAAGCTATTCACATAGAGCATTACACCATCCCCTTTCACTGCTGGACCCCTGTTGCATGAAAACATATTGTATCCCTGGATCTCATAGTCCTGCAAGTTATCCCCAAAATACCCCTCACTGACCCATGCCTCAGTAATGCAAACACAATCTGGTTCCTCATCAGCAACATAACACTTGAACTCGTCAAATTTGGATCGAATACTCTGAGCATTAAGCATCATACACTTAAGAAATGTTCCATAACCATCTTTGGTTTTTTTCATGCTGAGTAGCTCTATCATCTCTGGATGAGCTACCACTCTGCCCACTTGATCTACTGCCATCCCTATTTGCTGACTGTGAGGTTCTATTGCCTATGCTGTCACTATTGGCATATTCATGAGATGGTAATGCCACTTCTTCACTCCCCACCCCATTATCTAGTTTCCCTGAAGGACATGTTCATACACTATACTTAACACTTGCACCCCCTTCTCGGAGAAGTGCAGGCCATCCCTTTGATAGAGGTCCCATGAACCATAAAACCTGCACCACTTGTCAACAAAGGTCAAACCTAACTCATTGCAGAGCCTACCCACCCTGGCATTGGCTGCCAGTGCCCTAGAGCTCTACTCAGGGGAGACTTCAGCCCTGGGCAGAATAGCTGTCACAATAACTCTGCTTTTGCTCTGCTTCAGGGTGGCCAGAAGGGTCCTGTAGTCCTGCAGCAGCTCCTCACTCCTGGCAGGACCTACGTTGTTCACTCCTACCTGCACTATAACTGTACTAAACTGGTCCTCACGGGTGGCCTGTGCCACCACTGGGACCAGGTCTCTAACATTAGCACCAGGCCTGGTGATGCACCTCCTGCCTCTCCTACCTTTACAGAAAACTCTATCTAAATGCCGCACCCGAGAGTCTCCTACCACCAGCACAGTCTCCTTGCTGCTATCACTGCTATCACTATCCTGCGGGCAGTCCTCCAGTGCCTGGAACCTATTGGATGTTATTACTCCTGCCTGTTGAGCTGCTTCACTAGGTTGCTTCCCACTCCTACCACCTACCATCTGCCACTCACTGCCCCCTTGCTTAGGCTCACTCCTCCAAATCCTCCACCCCCTGACTTTAAACCACTGCCCCTCCTGTGCGCTACAACTATAAATTTTCTGTTCACTAGGAATACTTCTCTCTTCAGATCTCCCTGCCACCTCCACAGCAGGGGAAGCTACAGTTATCTGGTGGCCTGTGACCACCTGGGCATAGGATGCCCCTGCTACAGACTGCCCCTTACATGTTACCCTTTCTGGCCAGCCCTGTGAAGCAAGGGAAGCTTTGAGCTTGGAAAGCTCTGCCTTAAGGGCCCTAACCTCATCCTCTAGTGCCTGCATCCTGGTAGTAACCATCCTAAAGGCTGCAGCTTATTCCTAGATTGCGATTGAAAAGTAACTTGCTGCAGAATGATTTACCAAATAACAGAGCAGAGCGAAATAACCGACAAAGCTTAGGTCTATGCTAGTTCCTAACTATGCAGCACTTACAAGGTAATCACTGTGCAGAAAGTTGACTGGTTTTAAAGAAAGAAGAAATCACTCGCTGAATAACTGCCAAAAATGAAATAAATAGCTGAAAACACTAGACAAAGACACACTAGACACACTAGACAAAGACAGACAGAATGGACAAAATGGCGCTGGGCAGCGTCTCTTGGTGTAAATATTATAATCTGCTTGCTAAAAAAGAAACTTATCAGCTAAAACTATGCAAATATATGCACAGAAGTAATTGCTAAATACCTATCCACAGTTAAGCCTAGGATACTGTCCGGTTCTGCAACAACTTATCTCGAAAGCAGGAGCTCCACACCGACGTGTCTCCATCTTGACACCTGGCGGCGAACTGAAGCCTGGAACAGCAAGTCGCTCAGCTCCTGTGGTGTGGGGTTGCAGCTGACGGTGACATGTATAATTAAATGACTGTGGTTTGGCAATGGGCAATCTTGAGGCAGACTGCTACGCGCAGTTCAGGGGAGATTTTAAAGTTACTCGATGATGAGGTACATATGCTGTAAGCGATGAGTATGGCTGCGCCCCATTTCCGAAGTAGCCGTTTAAGTTATCGACATGCCTAGTGTAATCTGGAATGCTGTTCCAAGTGATGTCTGAGTCTCGAAATTTGGCTTCTTGGAGCGCGGCTAGTAGTAGTTTTTGTTGCAGGAATTCTGATTTAACTTCGAAGAATTTTCCTCGGAGGCCAGTAGTATTCCACTGGATAAAAATCCGCTTGCCCAACGTGATACGTGTCTGCTGGTGTTCCTACACTGGGGTGGTGTCGGTGTCGTGCTGGAGGAGTTGGATCCTGCGTATGGAGAGGGGATGCGTGGTGAAGGAGGCAGAGGTGGCAGCCTGGATCTGGACGCATGGGTTCTGGGGGGTGGGGGTGATGAGATGGTGTTTTGACGAGATTTGGGCTTGGGAGGCGCGGTAGGTTCGGACGGGATTGGTAGGTCTGGGTTGTGGGTTCGAGATGGACGGGCTTGACAGGTGTGGTGGGCTCGGTCTGGGTGGTGGTGTCGGACGGGGTTTGGGTGGTTGCGCAGGGGTCGGTCTGACAGGAGACAGTGGCCATGGGCTTGTGGGAGGTCTGTGTGGAGGCTGAGGTGGCCTTGGGACTAGGCCTTGATTTGGGCCGGCCGGATGGGTAGGGCAGAGACCGTGGGCCCGATGGAGAGAGTAGTGGGAAGGCATCAGGGTGGCTGGTACGGGGAAGGCCCTGGCCGGTGGGAGGCGGTGTGGAGAAGGGGTACGGCCAGGTCTCGTGAGGGATCGGGGTACCGGTGAGCGAGTGGATGGAGACCAGTTCTGGGTCTGAGGGTAGTGGGGGTGGAATGAGGCCGGGTCTGGGGCGGGGTGGATGTGGGAGGAGGCTGTGCCCGAGGTTGGGTGGTGGTGGGCGAATGCCGGGCCTGAGGTGTGGTGGATGCGGGAGGAAGCCGGGTCCGCGGTGGGGTGGGCGTTGGAAGTAGTGGTGGGCGTTGGAAGTAGTGGTGGGCGGTGGAGTCGAGGTTCGGTGGGACGGTGGCGTCGAGGGTTGGTGGGTCGGTGGGGTTGAGGATTGGTGTGGCATTGAGGAGGGAGGTGTGCCGGACTCCTGAAGCCGGCTGCTGGTTGGATGGTAGGGCGGGTGGGAGCTGGTGCTTGACGGGTGTGTGGGTCTAGGTGGTGAGGAGAGCGCTTCTGCGTAGTTGTGCCCGGTGGTAGGTGCGATGAGGGAGGGTGCCGTTGTGGAGGTGGGGATGGCAGTTTAACTTTTGGCCACGACTGTCATATTCTTTGATAAACTAAATAGATGTAATTATCATAGCTATATATAGATCATGTAAAAACAATATCTATCTATAGGCCAATCTCAATGCTCACGACATCTTCAGAAGCAATGAAAAATTACTATATTCTATGGTATCATCATTTCGATAGGAAAATAGTGTCATACTATTTCCCTTGTTGCAACCTGGCTTCAAGAAAAACAATAGTACATATATGTGACAGTAAAAAGTTCTTTAGTTTCTACAAGCTAAGTAAAGTTTCAAGCACAATTGGTCCACTGGAAGTAAATGTGACTATTGAGTGAGGATGGTGAGATGGTTGAGGAGCTGAGCAAGCAGTTTAAATCAGTGTTTACAGTGGAGGATGTGACTAATCTGCCAACCGTGAACCACAGTTCAGTGACAGGTGATCAGATACACGATGTTGATTTCATTGATAGTGATATTGTTTTCCTTTATATCAGAAAAATACAGCCAAACAAGGCAGCAGGACCCGATGGAATTTATGCTAGGGTATTGCGGGAAGCTGAAAAGGAAGTGGCAATTCCACTTAGTATAATATTTTGTAGATCAGTTTCACAAAATGAAATTCCAACAGATTGGAAAAGGGCAAATGTAGTTCCTATTTTCAAGAAAGGAGAAAGAGGGAAAGTTGTAAACTATAGGCCAGTAAGCCTCACATCCCTAGTCTGCAAGGTACTCGAATCAATTATCAAGGATAGAATAGTTAGTTTTCTGGAAGGAAACAGATTGATTCAAGATACTCAACATGGGTTTAGAAAATGGCGATCGTGTCTCACAAATCTCTTGGACTTTTTGAATTTTGCTACAGAACAATTTGGTCAGGAAAATCAGGTTGATATAGCATATCTTGACTTTAGTAAGGCCTTTGACAAGGTACCCCATAAACGGTTAATGATGCAGCTTCAGGTCCATGGTATTGCAGGTAGCATCCTAAAATGGATAGAGTTGTGGCTTTCAGATAGACAGCAGAGAGTGATGCTAAATGGTACAAAGTCATCATGGCAAAATATTCTTAGTGGAGTCCCCCAGGGGTCGGTACTGGGGCCACTATTGTTCATTATATATGTGAATAGCATTGAATGTGGCCTAAGCAGTAAGGTTTTGAAATTTGCGGATGATTTGAAGATCTTTAGGGCAATAACAGGGCACAATGAGCAGGTTTTGCTGCAGAAAGACTTAGACGAGCTAGTGAAGTGGTCCGAAAAATGGCAAATGAAGTTTAATTTTGATAAGTGCAAAGTCATGCATGTAGGTAGGCAGCATATGAAGGCTCCATACTTGATGGGTGGCCAAGTACTATCTGTGACTCAGCAGGAGAAGGACTTAGGTGTTATTTTGAACACAAAATTGGGGGCATCAGAACAGACCAAAGAAGCCAGGAAGAAGGCACTAAGAATGCTTGGGGCAATACAGAGGAATGTGTCATAGAAAAGTGAGGAGGTCATCAGGAAGCTTTACTGTGCATATGTCAGGCCACATTTGGAATACTGTGTCCAAGCTTGGTCCCCTAGTTATGAGAAAGATTGTTGGCTTTTAGAGAGAGTACAAAAGAGGGCAACAAAAATGGTTAATGATATAGGCAACCTGGCATATGAGGAAAGATTGAAGAAATTGAATATGTTTTCACTTAGATATAGAAGGCTGAGAGGAGATCTCATGGAGGTTTTTAAATTTGTTCATGGTCAGGAACAGGGATATCTCAGGAAAATATTTGAATTGAACTGAAATGATGCAATTAGAGGTCATCAATTCAAAATTAAAGTTAATCACAGCAGGACAAGGTTAAGACAGTCTTTCTTCACCAACAGGGTAGTAGAACACTGGAACCAGCTGCCAGGAACCATTGTCAGTAGCAACACACTGAACATCTTTAAAAACGGCATAGACAATCATTATAAGAATAGGGGGATTGTTTTTCTGTATTCCAGGGAGGGTTGATCGACAGGGAGGAGTTGGGGGTTGGGAGGAGTTTGTAATTGTTGAGTGTGTTATGCAATAGCAAGTGAGTCTCTTATTAAGTCTAAATGCTTTATAACTTTATATAGGGTGTACCTAGCAGTGGATTCAGCACCTTCCTTCGGGATGTGATACTGATGAGATTGTCTATGGTAGCACAATGTGTATGATGGGAGGAGTTTGTAATTGTTGAGTGTATTATGCAATAGCAAGTGAGTCTCTTATTAAGTCTGAACGCTTTATGAAGTTGTGTGGGATGTGCCTAGCAGTGGATTCGGCACCTTCCTTCGGGATGTGATGCTGATGAGATTGTCTATGGTGGCACGATGGGTATGATGGGAGGAGCTTGTGATTGTTGAGGGTGTTATGCGGTAGCAAGTGAGTGGTGCTAGATAGGATGGAATATATAGCTTCCTAGGAACTTGGGATAAGGGATTGATTGGGGTGGGAGTATGTACATTTCTAGTACATTTTCTAGATAGGCTTAACCCAGATGGGCCCCTGGGGCTCTTATTAAGCCTTAATACTTTATGACTTTATGACTTTATGACTTCCTCTAATTCCTCTACAAACTTGCTTTTGAATAATGTTAGTTTGTACCATGTGGTTGAACTTTAAAAAGATGCTTAACATAGAAGGCATCAACATCAACAACAAACAAGTTTAGTCAAACAAGACCTTCGAGATCGAAATCCATGTTGAGTATCCCTTAAAAGGTTGTGTCTAACAAGATGAATCTGAACATTATGTTTAACCAGATTGTCTAGTACCTTGCAAACTATTGAGGTCAAACTGACTGGCCTGTAGTTCCCTACACACTTCATACTTCCCTTTTTGACAATTGGTACTACATTTGCATTTCTCCAATCTTCAGGCACTTCAGAATATTCCATAGACCGCCTGAAAATTATACCTAGGGGAATTGCTAAAGCTTTAGCAGACTCTACTAAGACCCTAGCATATATATAATCTGGTCCAGAAGCTTTATTAGGTTTTATCTTCTGCAACTGCTTTTCTACAACCTCTGTAGTTATTGTAAGATCCTCAAACCTATCAACTGTCATGGCATAGGATTCAGTCTCTGAAGTCTCCATCGAATCCCTGTACCGAAACCTAAGTACCTAAATGGGAAATGTACAGTCTAGTATTTGCATGAAACACTCAAGGGGCGTATACGTACGCATTACGCACCGGTTTACGTACCGCTTTGCGGCTTGTCGGCCGCCAAGCCGACGCTGCTGCGCGCTATACCGCTGCCGCCACACTGCTCGCGGCGACAGTCCTGCCAGCTCGTCGGTGTCGGCGGTGCCGTCGGCGCTGTGCCGCTGCCGCCACACTGCTCGCGGCGACAGTCCTGCCAGCTCGTCGGTGTCAGCGATGCCGTCGGCGCTGTGCCGCTGCCGCCACACTGCTCGCGGCGACAGTCCTGCCAGCTCGTCGGTGTCAGCGATGCCGTCGGCGCCGGTGCTGCCAAGTCGGGAAAGTCATTGCCAAACTGACGCCGCTCGGGCGCTGATTTCAAAACTTTTCGTTCGGCTGGCCGTCATGTTCGCGAGAGCGAATAATGGGAATAATGCGAATAGATTATGCGCAGTAGATCTGGATTTGTTGTCATGTAACGACATGAACTGCATCACGCCCCAAAACATGACTTGGCTGCGTGAGAAGCGGCAGTGCTCTTTGCGAACATATTTATTTTGTTGTACCATCATGCTTAGACTTTCTTCTATCGCCTTGTTGGTGGATACTTATGCTCAGTCTGCCATCGAAGGAGTCTAAAGTCTGTGCTATTTTCGTCAACAATGGCGTGTTTTATTTGTCCCACTGCAGGATTAGTATGCTGCATGCTATTCACAGCCCACAAAGACGCACCCGACAAAGTCCACAATGTTTTCTACATCAGTACAGTACAAATACAATCACACAGTCACACACGCACAACGGTGACCTCAGATTTTAATAGTGAAAAACTTGTGGCCGCACGGCAGCAACGTTGTTATTCAGCCAAAAACATCCAATCGCTATCCTATCAGAAGCCACCATCCGTCGATGTGCCATTCTGCTGAGCTTTTGGAACAGATCCCCCATATTTCCACAAACGCGTTTTCCCTCTTTTGAACTTTGCAAGTGCATCTCTCAATCTCAATGTATTTATACCGGTAATTAATCCCACGTTGCTTAGTTATTGGTGCCTCTTTCTCTTTGTACATCCACACACTGTATTCCTAGCATGAGCAGTGTTTTTGCGTGCATAGGATGATGAATTACGATCGGAACTCTGACACCCCGAGAATGCCATTGTGCCATGTTAATCCCTGGTTTAGTTGCAGCAGGCTTTTAATGCCGTTCCATAATAACTGTTTCGGTTGTCCGTGTCCTGTCCCCTTTCCTATTCACTTTCCATAGTTCTCCTTTTCCGGTCCCATCCCCGGTGCCCATCCCCGGCTCCCATCCCCGGTCCCCATTCCCGGTCCCCATCCCTGGTCCCATCCACCTTCCCTATCCCCGGTCCCTTCGTCGGTCCCTTCCCCCGGTACCCCTTCCCCGGTGCCACTTTCCCGGTACTCCTTCCCGGTACTCCTTCCCAGGTACCCCATTCCTAGTACTCCTTTCTAGGTACCCCTTTCCAGGTACCCCATCCCAGGTACCCATTTGTATGTCCCTCTTTCCCTGTCCCCTTCCTCGGTCCCCGTTCCCGGTCCCCGTTCCCGGTCCCCGTTCCCGGTGCCCGTTCCCGGTCCCCGTTCCCGGTCCCCGTTCCCGGTGCCCGTTCCCGGTCCCCGTTCCCGGTGCCCGTTTCCGGTCCCCGTTCCCCGTCCCCGGTCCCCGTCCTCGTTCCCCGTCCCCGGTTCCCGGCCCCGGTCCCCGTCCCCGGTCCCCGTCCCCGGTCCCCGTCCCCGGTCCCCGTCCCCGGTCCCCGTCCCCGGTCCCCGTCCCCGGTCCCCGTCCCCGGTCCCCGTTCCCGGTCCCCGTTCCCGGTTCCCGTTCCCGGTCCCTGTTCCCGGTCCCCGTTCCCGTTCCCCGTCCCCGTGCTCCGGTCCCGTTCTCCGGTCCCGTTCTCCGGCCCCGTTCCCCGGTCCCGTTCCCGGTCCCGTTCCCCGGTCCCGTTCCCCGGTCCCGTTCCCCGGTCCCGTTCCCCGATCCCGGTCCCCGTCCCCGGTATCCGGTCCCGGTCTCCGTCCCCGGTTGCTGTCCCCGGTCCCCTATACCTGTCCTCGTCACTGGTTCCCTCCATCGGCATCCTGCACCGGTCCTCTCTACCGGTCTCCTTCACCGGTCATTTCGCCAGTTCCATGTCTGGATCCGGACCGGATACAGGACGCAAAACACGAGCACGAAGCCATAGATCTGAACGAGGTACCTAAACATTGAATGCCGTCTAGCTCACCACCAAAAATAATTGTGTTCAGTCATACTTTTTACCATATGTGCGCTGGCGCGCTATGGTCCAAGACGCGGTGTGTGGAGCGGACCAACCATTGTACCGAGCACTGGGTCGGGAGGGATACTTCACTTCCAGTGTCAACTGTTGCTAATGCTTGGTTCAACGGAGGAGTTTGGGTGACAAAAGTTGCTCCGCAACACTTGGGCATTTATTCATGGCTCCGTGGTATGCACGCTTGGTGGTCTTTTCGTTCAAGCAACATGAACATTAACTGGTAGACACGAACACACCCACATCCCATTTCTATTATACGGTCTCCTTCCATGTTCTTCTCCTAGATCCACCACCTGGGCGCTAAATGACCAATGCAGTCGATGCGCCCTAAAGCCCAAATAACTAACTAACTAACTAGATCCATCTCCTAGGTTACCTATACCGGTCTCGCTCCACCTTCCCATGCCCTGTACCATCATCGGTCTACATGCCTGCTCCCCTTCCCCGTTCCCATCCATAGACTATACGCCCATAGCCCTCACCGGCCCCATCCCTGGGCTCCTCTGGGCCCGCAGTGCCGGTCTCCTTCCCGGACCCATTCCTCAGTGCGGTCCCCATCGTCACTGTCAGCCTGCTTCCACTTTCCTCTTCCTCGGTTCACTTCTCCGGACGCTTCCACATGCACTTCACCTATGCCCATTCCGATTCCCTTCCCCGACCCCTTCACCCGGTCCCCACCCCCTGTATCCGTCCTCAGGTCCCGTTCCCCGGTACCGTTCCCCAGTATCGTTCCCCGGTCTCGTTCCCCGGTCCCGTTCCCCGGTCCCGTTCCCCGGTCTCGTTCCCCGGTCTCGTTCCCCGGCCCAGTTCCCCGGTCCCGTTCCCCGGTCCCGTTCCCCGGTCCCGTTCCCCGGTCCCCTTCCCTGGTCCCCTTCCCCGGTCCCCTTCCCCGGTCCCCTTCCCGAGAAGATGGTTCCCTTCCGCGGTCCCCTAACTAGATCCCATCCCCAGTACCTGGTCCCATTCTCCGTTCCTCTCCGCCGATCCCCTGCACCGATCCCCTGCAACGGTCCCCTTCACCGATCCCCTTCAACGACCTCCTCACCGCTCGCCTCCACCGGTCCCCTTCATCGGTTCCATTGTTGGATCCGGACCCTTCTTCGATTTTATTCCCTATCCTATGCACACGTGTACACAATGGGTTAGCGGTACACTGCAGCGCCAAACGCCAAATCATGGATATAGGTGAAATAGCAGGTACTATGTATGCAAAATACCAGCGCCACGGCATAAATGTGAACGCCGTACCTTAATATGAAATGTCCAGTGCCCAGTCCTTTGTCCCTTCCCAGATCACCGTTCACGGTCACGTGTCCCAGCAACTGGTCCCCTATGCCAGTTCCCTATACCGGTCCCTTTCACTAGTTCCCTTCACCGGTTCTCTCCACCGGTCTTCTTCACTGGTCCGTTCGCCAGTTCCATTCCTGGATCCGGACCCTTCTAGGGGATCCAGGACGCAAAATTGGAGCACCACGCCATAGAGTCGCGCGATAACTTAATTGCTAGTCGTCCAACATCTTACCACGAGGCTATCGGCACCGAACGCCGCCACGATGAAATCAGTAATGTAATTATCTCGTTAGGTTTATCGACGTCCGGTGCCGAGTTCGATTCCCGGCACAAAAATGGCGCTTTTATGGGTATCGAATGATGCCGATTACGAGCAAACGTCTTGTTGCAGAGAATATCTAAAGATACCGCATGCGTCAGAATAATCCGGACTATCCGCACATAATACTTCTAACTAGAAAATGCCTTGTGAAAGACACGTTGATGACGTCGGAATATATCCGGTTTTTCGGATCACAACATGTACCTCATCGTGTCACAATAACTCACCACCGTTACACGACAGGTGTCGATGGTCAATGGGAAATGTGTAGTCGAGCCGAGATATGAAAACCACGGCGGCGTTGCTCCGTTTCAACCGTTTTCCAGCACCAGACACCATCGTGAAAAACGATGAAACATTCCGCTATTTGTTTACACCGTTCCCCTGAGTGCATGTATCACGTGCAACAAATTTGTTTGCGCTGTTGAGCTTTGGGATCGTCTTGGCTACATAGGGGTGTTTGGTTCATGTCGATCCGCCCAGTGGTTGCCGAGCTATGCTGCGTATATACGAGCTGTCCGGCGCAACGATATTAGTTAGAAGCAGACACGTAGATTATAATTTCCCCATGCTATTCCGATGAGAGGCGGTAGAATTGGCGTCAACTTGCTGTCCTGCTACTGAATCACCCCTCATGTGCTACGTACTGGTCCGATCGAAGTGAAACCGTTCCCAAGCAGTACGGCACCACTGGGTGCCTGCACGTGGTGTCATTCACGGCCCATTGGACGCTGGCACGCGTCGAAACATGCAACACACATTTTCTGTCGGAACATTCCGATCCCTGTGTTAAAGTAGTGGAGGATTACCCACGTTTCAAGCTCGTGCCGCGTGTTCACTGTCGGCGCCACGGTGGCGACACTGGCAAAATATATTGACTCGGTTTGTTGTCTACTGATCTCAGAAACGCCGCCGTCGTTCCGATCACCGCTTGGTCTGTACCCGTGGTCGAACGAATGCCCCTCCTGCTCCAGATTCACGGCTTGAGCCTATGTGGGACATTACCACGTGCCACATGGCCCACGTGCGATCCACGCGTCTGAGGTTAGAACACGACATGGAGGGCCGGCTGGCAATATGCTGTTGCAATTTTCACACTATTTCCTCATTTGGCTTGCCCGAAGCAACCGTTTGCAATTCCCACGGCTTGAGCCTATGGGCGACATTTGCACGCATCACGTGGCGCACGAGTGGTCCACGTGTCTGAGATTTCGCCACCAGGTACAGGGACGATCGGCCAATTGTGTGATACTCGCACTGTTAGCTCATTCGGTTTGCCCGCTGGCGCCATCTGACATATTCCCCAGCCTGTGCGTAAGGCTGACATTTGCACGTGCCACGTGGCCCGCACAACGCGCACGCGTACCAGGCTAGCTAACAAACTGACCTGACCCGACTGACCTTCTCGTATTGACCCTTGCTTAATCTCATCAATGTAATAGCATTCATCTCTGTTCATTTTTTTATAACAACTCCGATAGAAAAGGCACTATCTTTTCCTAACAAATTCCAGGGATCCGATAAGTCAAGATCCGTATATTAACACAACGTCACCTCTGTTGACTTCATTATCGGCCAAAACGAATCTAAGGCATGCTCCGTGCTCTCTGTGACCAGACGTTTCTCACGGTATTTTGCATTTTTCCTGGCTTATGTAGATCGGAGGTTAGTGGAGGTTCAAGAGATCACCCCTCTTCCAGACCAGCCCAGGTGGATGGGTCGGTCGGTCCGGCGAGGGTTAAATAGTTACAAGATGATGCACCTGTATTTCCCACAATGCACTTTATATTCTCGCAGCTCTATGACACTAGACAGTCATTGTTTTACACCATCAAATGGATTTTAGCGACGAAGCATGCCTGCGATATTGATGTGGAATAAAACCCTGCGCTGGGTACATGATTAGTTTGATTATCGTTGACCATCGGGCACCCTTCTAACCAGTATGCGGAAGTAGGACAATCTTTCGCTCGTGGACTTCGGAGAATCACCGAAGTCTGCTACACGGACAAACTCGCATGCATTTCGATGATTAACACCAAGTCGGCCATGCTTGAAAGCAGTGCAGGTTTATGTGTCGCCGTAACACCCCGGTCGATGTCATGTATTCAATCAAATTGATTAAGTTCTTCATGTACAAATGGCCGCACATTCATCATACATTCACGATGAGATTATTTGGACGTCTTCATCAAAGGATTATACTGTGCCGAGCGATGCGGTTCGAGACGCGCGACACCGCAGTGGCTTGCATACGAGATTCCCGCCTCGGTTTGCGTTTCCTGATCACTGCGAATATTACACAATAATGTAACTAGTAAGCATAAATATTTGTTCACAATTCCCAACGCTTTGCTTCACTACAGCGCTTGCAGGTCCTCTGGACATACGAAAGCTTTGTCTCGAATGCATTGCCTTCGATTAAAAGCGTCGACAAAAATGTAGCACCAAGAACTTCCACGTTTTCAGTCCGTGCAGGGGCGTCGATTTGTATCCTTTTGTGGGGGCCATGGCCCCACCAATGTTGATCTTGCCCCCACCCATGTTGATTCCCCACCCCCCCAATAACCTATGCTATTCTTATGCTGATAAGAAAGCAAAAGGGATAAATCAAAAGCACCATGCTACATAGAAAACTTAGTTGATGTTAACCAGCACATTTTGCACTGAAAAGAAACATAATTGGATTAGATAGTTGACTGACTCTCCATCTATTGCTGAAAAATTGAAAATTGTGCGCAAAAAACAAAATAGCTGGATTTCCTTCCACTGTGGAAGGACAACTTACATCATAAAATGTTGAGATTAGCTGATGATGATGCATTTTAAACCAGATTGTCGGAAAAATCTGCTAAGCCACTAAACAATTGCATTGTCATACTGATGTTTGCATACACCACCAATGGCAAAAGCACATGCATATGTAGCTTGAACAGGATTCATTCCATTCTCAATTTCCAGTCATCGTCAAACTTGCATACAATCCAGTCCAGTGAACAACAATCACATTTATCATCGAGATTGTGGATACACAAATGATAATAAATCTTCAGCAGCCCACCCATCACAATATCAGCTTGCTATTTACCTAGGTACCTACATGCCCAATGACAATGTCCATGTATTCAAAATTGATATGGAGCACCCCAGTCTCAAACTGAACCAACGAGAGCCACATGTGAGTGAATCTGCCAGCTTATGATAACATGAAATAAAAAAGTCAGCAAGAAGCTGCATGGACACTGCATTATAATTGACATTCCCCAAGAAAGCAATAGGTACTAAGCTGTGCCTCATATGACTTCCTAAACAAACCTTACATAGTCATACAAGACCAATGTCTGGTAGTGCGCATGAAATGTCACCAAAGACACCATTACTTTAGAAGGTACAACAAATTCGCCTTCAAGCCTTGGTGACGTTGCAGCTCTTTTCTTTAATATTGCAGTAATTGGTAGCATCAGGCATGTTTCAATTTCGCTTCGCATGAGACATACGAAGTTAATGCATTGCCTTATAGTTTTGCACGTTATATGATTTTTTCTCGACAAAACGGAGGACTACCCTGTATTTGTATTTTGCATACTGGCGCCGCTAGGCATAGAACGAGAATACTTCATTGAGGCGTTTTAGTGAGGCAAGACAATATCACCCAACAATAACCAGTAATTAGCAGCAATATAGTAATTACGTGTTTGAAATTGCTAATTTCCTGTCTCGCTCCTTGAAAAATAGAATTGGGTATAACGGCTACCGGTTCTTCAGAACAACCAAAACCGTAGCATCCAAGGATAAAAAGTTCAAGTACAAAAATCCTAGAATCTCAAGCTAGCGATTGTGGTCGACAAATATGACGGAGATAAGACATTTGTGATGTAATTGCGCGCGATATTTAATCCGGTGGCCAAACTCATGTGACGTCGCGTTGCTTCGTTTATTTTTGTACTTCACTCCTGATGTGTCAGCAGATTGGTGTGATTTTAAACAGTGAATAACTTGCTGATATTTAATTCCCAAAGAAACAGTAGAGGAAGAAGTTGGCAGGTAAGCTTCAACAAGTCCAGTCCATGCCTTTTTGTGATTTATGCACGGGGTTTCTATATTCATGCTATATACCTAACAATTTACATACCATATTTTGGTATTATTGTGCTTTAAGATTGTAACAAGATGCGTTTTTACACACATAGAGAAACACACTCCATAGAGCAAACGAATGGGTTAGATTTGGTGGTATATTTGTGCTTTAACACGCGCACTGGAGGGGGGGGGGCGAAATTCGCCCACCCCTCCGGTTTTTCGCAAATAACTGCGGATTTTACCGGTCGATATACGCGATTTTCGGTGTACCTGCTTAGAAATGAACGGCGCGTCGTTTAAAGCAAGAAAAATGGAAATCGACCGAAAATTTTTCAAGTTAGAGGCCGCTAAATTCAAAAAATGTTATAGCGCCAGACCACAAAAATCGGCGCAGATGCGCTCCCAGTATACTGACAAAAGGGAAGTGTTCTAGGCAACACTAGGGACTTGTTTGATGCATGTTGATATGCTGTATAGTTTCAAGGTCATGTTAGGTCACCAAGGTCAAGTCAGGTCAAGTTTATGACATGTGAATGGAACCAAACTTGATCAACTGGAATGTTGTCATAAATACACTACTGTTTGTCATTTGTACTGTTTGTCATTGCGTTTCCATACTTTATTCCTGTACTTCACTCCCTTCTTCACGAAGCCGATTGCTCCGAGCTGCCCAACGGAGCAGTCGAGCCGGCGGCCGGTTCCGGTAACTGGAACAGGTAACTGACCAGATAAAGTGGTGCTATATAGGTGACCTGAGGTCAAATGTTGGGTCTAGCATCTGCACTGCATCATTAGTAATGTCCAAAACATCATTGATGCCCATTTTTGAGCATTTAAACACAATCACAGCGATCCATAACGATGACAAGCCAAGCCACGCAAAACCGGAAAATTTTGCCAATCTGACCTCATTCGACCTTGAAGTTATTGACCTAAGGTAGCGAAAATTGCACACAATAGAGTTCACTACCGTGCCCATCCACCTTGCGAATTTCGTTCCTCCAGCTTCACTAGGAGCCGAGATCTTAGGGGGGGGCGGAATCCGCCCCCCCCCCTCCAGTGCGCGTAATTCTCAGAGGCCCTCCAGGGCGCGTGTTAAGGTGTTTTATGAATTCTTGGAATTTATCATTCCAATGCAATGTTTATGAATGTGACTACGATGATTGGTCCACTTATTTTCTGTGCAAATGCTTACTCTTCAGGTTGTGAGCAAAATAACACCAAAAAGGCGGCTTTGAGTTTGGTAACATAGCATAAAAAGAAATGTTTCAAAAATAATATAAAAATCCAGCATAACCAAACCTAACCTATCCTAACATCTCTTTGGATAAAAAATCATAAACAATTGGAATAAGTTAAAGCATTTTATTTTCCGAAAATTTTCAAAATGTTAAAAAACTAACCCAACCTAACCTAACGTAACATATGTTGCTCTTGAAAAAAAAATGATTGGTAAATTTGCAGTTTAAGATATTTTTGATGTTTTGAATTTGTCTTCAGAATACCATGTTCATGAAGGTGACTAAGATGATGGGATCACTTATTTTCTGTGTAAATGCTTTTTTCAGAAACAAAAATTGACAAATTTTCCAACTTAAAAAACCTAAACTGACCTAGTCTAACCAAACCTAACCCATTTGTTTCCTTTATGGAGGCAAATGCGTGTAAAAACTTTTCTTGGTTGGTTCGTTGGTTATTTGGGCTTACGGCCGCATTGACTGCGTTGGTCATACAGCGCCCATAAAACTTTTATTTTTACTACCTTAAAGCACAATAATACCAAAAAGTGTCTAAAATATTACAAACATTTTCACAATTTGTTTTCTTCAAAAGCAGCTTAGGTTAGGTTAGGTTAGGTTAGGTTGGGTCAGGCTTCCTTTTTAATGTTGAAATTTTTAAAGAAAATAAATCGCTTACCATTTTTATCTTTGTTCTGAACAGGTAAGTTTGGCTAGGTTGGTCAGGTTATGTTGCATTTTTTAAATATTTCTTTTCATGCTATGTTACCTAACTCAAAGCCACTTTTTTGGCATGATTTTGCTCAGAACCTGAAAAGTAAGCATTTGCACATAAAACAAGTGGTCCCATCATCTTAGTCACCTTCATAACCATGGTATTCTGAAAAAGAGAAGAAAAAACACCTTGAACTGCAAATTTACTCATTTTTGTTTGAACTCATTTGAATTCATTTTTTGTGGAAAACTTTTGGGAAATGTTTTAAAAGTTTTCCAACTTAAAAAAAACTAAACTAACCTAACTCAACCAAACCTAACCCATTTGTTTGCTATATGGAGGCAAATGTATGTAAAAACTTGTCTTTGTTACCACATTAAAGCACAATAATACCGTTATTTAGGTTAGGTTAGGTTAGTTTATTAGGTTTTTAAGCTGGATAATTTTTCACAAATTTTCAAAAATAACGTAAATTTTTCCTTCAAAAGCAGCTGACGTTAGGTTAGTTTAGGCTGGGTTCGTTTTTTTTGTATTTAGAAAGTTTTCAGAAAATATACTGCTTAAATTTTTCTTATTTTTTACCTTTTTTTTATCCAAGGGGAGGTTAGGATATGCTAGATTAGGTTATGTTGGTTATGGTTATTAGGTTATGGTATGGATTCACTTATAGGTGACTCCATACCATTCCCACTAGAGTCTAAAAGCTACATCATAACCTTACTTCTATAACGTATATCACAAGAACCCATCTCGATTCTACTGCTCACTCAGGACACCATAGAAGTCAATTAATGAAAGTGTTACTCATTACCTGCATTGTTTATGTAAACCGAAAGAAGTCCTTTGAACCATATGTTATGTCCTTCACAGTGCTGCTACATCCACCTCCAACTCCAACCCTGACCAAACTTCAGGACCGCATCCATCTCCAAAGCAGCCAGCAGAAGAATGTATGTATTGCAGCAAAGGTACTATGATCTGAATTCCATGGTATCCCTGTTGCCTAATAGTCCATCCTTGCCTATCCATATAGCAGATGTTTGACTTTCCTCAAACTGTCTGTAGAACTTGGGAGTTGAAATCACTTGCGAGTGATGAAACAGATGAGCTATTTCTGGATGCTAATGTTGCAGAATTGCATGGCACAGTGACGTGCCGAATGGGGAGGGGGCATTGTGGGCAGTTGCTCCCCTGACAGGTTGTGGGGCCCTCAAGAATCGCGTCGAGTTCCGGAAAAATAAATGCGCCAGTCTCCCTAAAAATCCAGCTTGGGCCCCCAATAATGACACCGGGGCCCCGAAAAATCACATTGGGGGCCAAAAAGTAGCGCAGGGCTTCTGAAAGGGACGCTGGGACCTCAAAAGGTCCCATCTGGGCCCCTAAAAATCACGTTGGGGGCTCAAATGGGTCGTACTGAGGTTCAAGAAAATTACGACGGAGGCCACAAACGGTGGGGTCGGGCCACTGAAAGTCACGCTGAGCCTGGGTTACCACGAATTCTCGCCCGGGTCCCTGAAAATCACGCTAGGCATGACAGGTCGCACCGGGGCTAAACAAATTTCATTGGGATCACCCAACAAATGAAGCCGGAGCAACGAAAAACAGTCCCGACATGGAAAATCACTGATGTCCCAACAACCGCTCCAAAAGCCCACAAAACCTGTTGGGCCACTCAAACTTGCGATAGGGATCACAACAAGTGACCACGGAGCCCCAAAAAATCGCACTTAGACCAAAAAATCCACGCCGCTGCCTTTGAAAATCTCACCGTGGCCAAAAAGTCGCGCCGGTGCCCTACAAGTCGCAACTGGTTTCCCAAAAATCAATTTCTACCCGGAATGTCACCCTGCGGATACAAAAATTGCGTCAAGGACCCCCCCAAAAATAAGGCGTCGGGCACCGGAAAAGAAACCTGCCGAGCACCAGAAAATATAGAATAGGTCCCGAAAGAAAATTATCCGAAAGGCCTTTCTACTCTCGATTGTGCCATCAGCTGAAAAAAAACCTCATTGAGCAGCCGCAGTGGCGTACCAAAGATAAAAATGTCCCCCACCCTGAAGTTGCAGGCTCCCAAGAATCGCACCGGGGTCCCCAAAAATCACGCTGGGGGCCCATAAATTCGCGTCGGAGCCCCCGAATTTAAATAGGGGCCCCCATAATTCGCATAGGGGGCTCTAAGTGAATACAGCGGGCACGAAAAAACTTACACCGGACCCCGAAAATTTGCACCGGGATCAACCAAAATCGTGCTGGGGCCTAGCTAAGTACAACGCGTCCAGATAACTCTCGACGAGACCACCCAAATGTCGCGTTCGAGACCCAAAATTCCGTCGGTAATCCCAAAACTTCGGGTCGGGGCATCAAAAATTCACCTCTGCCAGCTCATCGTGCCCCCAAAAATCGCATCGGGGCTGGATAAAAAGCAAGCCGGTGTCCTCTAAAATATGGAGGATTTCGAAAAATATATGCCCGTGTCAGGGAAATCTCTGGAGCTTCAAACATACCCTCAGATGCCTTCAAAAATCGCGTATGGCCCTGAAAAAGCGTACCGGAGCTCGAAAAATCGCGGCAGGACACAAACGTATAGTACGGGGTGCTCGATACATCAGGCCGAGACACGGACTTTACAAAAAATCCAGAAGAAGTCACGAAAAAATGCGTCGCACCCAGAAATCTGATTCGGACCCCCCTCCCCCCCCCCCACTCACTGCTGCCCTTATTTGTACCTACTCAGGATTTAGTCCCAACGATTTCGGCATGGACTGGATAGCATTGGATGCAGTAGATTTAGCTACCATTTATCATATAATATCACCATAATTATTCACAAGAACTAAAACGTTGCTGTTGCACACGGACCCTTTGAATTTCATCCAAATCAGTCAAATAAACCCTAGATATGCTACTTATTTGCAGTCACGGTTCAGTGGAAGGGCTTGTAATGATCATAATACCAAACACACCATTCGAAAGCTGAGTATATGCTGATGACGAATATGTATTTTTATCCAGATATAGCGATCACCTTTTTCCTAAAAGCGTACTATTGTTCGATTTTGCAAAAACTCCACCCCTGAGTAGGTTGCCTTTCTGCTTTTTCAGATCCAACAATGTCAAGATGCCCATCACCTCTGGGATGCCCCCTCCATACTTTGCAAGGGTGCCCCTACAACTGCTGGAGTGTTCATCTCTTATTGAGTGTCTCTACAACTTCTGAAGCACACTCCACGGTGGTTCACATGCCCGTGCAAATCCAGGATGCTTCTACATTTTCTAGCACTCACTTCTACTGCACAGATATCCGGGACCCTACAGCTGCTTGAGCGTCTCTTTGCTGCGTTGTAGTGCTTCTACATGCCACTAAACCTGCTGGGATGATCATACAGTCGGGGGTGCCTATTTAGCTGTTGTGTCCCTCTCTACAGGCGTGCCCGTGACTACAAGTACAAAATGTCTCGACAATTACTGGCGGGCGTCTCAGTTGCGGAGGTGCCCGGGCGAGGCCCCTGTATAATTGTTGGGTTAGGGTGTCCCTGTACTGCACATGAGTGCTCTTACATGACTAGGGTGCCCCTGCAACTGCTCAGGTGCTCCTCTCTTCAGGGGTGCCCCAACAACTGCTGCGGTGCTCCTCTCTTCAGGTCTCTCTCTCTCTCTCTCTCTCTCTCTCTCTCTCTCTCTCTCTCTCTCTCTCTCTCTCTCTCTCTCTCTCTCTCTCTCTCTCTCTCTCTCTCTCTCTCTCTCTCTCTCTCTCTCTCTCTCTCTCTCTCTCTCTCTTCTCCCTAGGACGGCTGGATTGCCCATCTGTATACAGCAGGAGTGCCCTACAACTGTTGCGATACTTATACGCTGCTCAGGTGCCCCTATCTCCAGACTGCATGTTTGACCATGCAACGCCAGAGGTGCTCTTCTTAGGACTGTGGGGTACCCCTACAAAGGATGCCCATGTACACCTGGGTGCCATAAAATGACTGGGAGCCACTGCGTACACTGCAGGGACGCCTCTACAACGGCTGGGGCGCTACTAAAATGTCCCTAATGGCAGAGCATCAGTCATTTGGACTACAGGAATATTCCCACAATGTTTCGGGAGCTCTTTGTGCAGCGTGCAGTGGTGCCCCTACGTGGCTCCCTGTCGTGATGCTCTTGGCCATACACGTGCCTATTTGAGACCTGCAACCCTGAGGTGACTTGCTCCTCTATGTGAGAGTCACGCAGAAGATTAACCAATGTTGAGGATGTCGATAATGGGGCGTCAGAACTCTGAGGGCTCAAGATGAAAGTCCGTCACACCCACTCCTAAAACCGTGGCGAAACCTTAGTTGCCCTACAGGTGTAGGCGAGTTTAAGGGTGTGTTCTTTGTCTCCTTCATTCCGCGGATTCCGTGGAGTGTGATGTTGCATATTTCGTGGACTGCAGCCGCGGAACGTTCTGTGAAATTTCGTGTCGGATTACTTATGTGAGCCATTTGTGTCGCTGTACGTAAACCTGCCTACTACTTTGTATGATTAGCATTCATTACATGCCGTTACATGAAAGCAATGTGGTGTCAACAGTAAAAAGAATAAAATGCGAAACCATTCTGAGATGGCTCGGGTGATAGGTAAATAGATATGAGATATGTCCAGGGCATACTATGACAGGCATGCAAGGGCACGGAGAACATTTATATTGGTCGTTGCCCAGTGAATATGCCGACAGCGGACCGACGTCATTCCGCTGTCTGGACGCCAGTGGTCGGCTGTCGGCTGAGGAGGGGAATGTCCGTCAATCCTACATGCAGCCGACACGCAGCCAACGTGGGACCGCTGTCAGGCTGCTGTCGGGACGCTAGGGGCCCGCTGTCGGCTGGGGAGTTAGATGACAACTGCCCGACGTCAGCTGGCCGCTATTGATATGCTGAATTCAACCCAACATATGTTGATATTCCAGATCAGTAGGTCGATGTCAGCCAGAGCGTCCCGGTGTCGGCATGCCATTTACGAGATGTCGAGCTCGGCCCGACACATGCGGACAGCGGGCCGACATCGGCATGTTTACTGGGTGGAGATGCAAATAATCAGGAAAAGTAGTTCCGGAAGGTAGTGTCTAGCTTGCTGCTGTTTCACCTCAAAAGTTGAGAAATTGGTCACGCTGCAACGGAAAACCCTCGCCGGTGGGAACATGACATTTATTAGTGATATTTTCGCACAATCCAGCTCAATCGTATCCACTCCACAGCATTACTTGCGAATTTGCAATGTCTTCCTTGGCCCGCACATCACTTCCCATGTGCGTCGCCATCTTGGAAGAGTCCGCACAGGACGGGGCTGGACAGTTTTTTTTTTCAGTCCGCGCGTTCCCCGCGGAATCCACGAAATCTAGTCGCGGAATTCGTGAGGAATAAACAAAGAACGACACATGACGTGTTTAACTTTTGATACAAAGGTTCCGGGTTCAACGCTTTCATCGGCCGGACATTTTTCAATCCCGCGGCCCACCGGCGAAACAGTGTGGGTGGCGCCGATTATCAGTAATTGCCATAAAGTGTGTCATGAACCACCCAATAAATTACTTTCGACAATTGTTCGGAGGAAGAGGACACAAGATTTTGGATGACATTATTCCACTCAATGTCCTTGAGCCTCGTGTTAAATCCCACAAATAATGTGGAGCGAAGTGTCCCACAGACACCTACATGGAAAGTCAGACTTCTAAACCACCGCCATCATATTCCGTGAGCCTCGTGGATAAGAACTCGAAGGTTGGTGGAATATAACCCCAAACCTGTTCCGGCGCTTGAACATTGCATTGCAGGACATTGCATATCAGGAATTGACTGCGGAGGCTCTTGCCAGTGATATTATTGTGGCCAAACACCAATCCCCAACGTCCTGTAAAGTACCTAACCTGCCCTGTTTCGAGGGGGGCTTTTTACGCGCTCCTCCCCCCCCCCCTCCTGGGGTTTTTCCGCGGATAGCGAAAAATGGCACTCGGCTGCGCGCCAAAATTTTGCACACCTTTTCCCACACAAATTTGGAATGTAGTGTGTAAGTTCTGAAGTCAGGTCATCTACGGTCAACAAGTTATTCAAGGTCAAGTGAGGTCACCTCCAAAAACGTTCAACCAGTCGGCAAGCTTTAACGGATGGATATATTTGAATGAAGCTTTCAGTGTTGCTTATCTTTAGGAATGCAACGAAACGCACCAGAGGAATTGTATATTTTTCCAGTTTTTGATGACTTAATAGTTTTCATGTTTGCCCATTAGGGATAAAATCGAAGCTTCTGGTAATCAAAAGTAATTTTGAGTTTTGGGTACAAAAATATTTTAGGGCCATTGTCGATTTCGCCTCCCTTTTCTGATTCCAAGTAAGTTTTGTTTTTAAAATATCCCCAAAATGAATTTTCCAGAGCCAAAAACATGATGTCAGTCGTGATCACATAGACCACCCTAGTGACGTCGCTTTTGGGGGGGACACAGTTTTGGGGGTGGTTTGGACCCTAATCGTCGAGCTCTTTCCGATCACACTACTTTAGTTTTCGTGCAACGCTTAATTTGGAAATTAGATGGGGCATAAAAGAACCCCCAAGACGGGGTTTGAGGATCGGACGAGAAAGGGTTAAGCAACTAATATGTGTCTTAACGAGTGTGCTCAAACTGGAGGTATACGCCCCCTACTGCCTCCCAGTTAAGCTGCATTACCGACGCAGTCTATGCCGCTCAAGACTCCGCCACCAAGTTAACATATGAGTGAGTTTTGCCAGCCTGCCACCGTGTTGGTGACATCGACCGTTAACATGTTTTAAGATGGCTTTTTATACCATGCAAGTGTCGGGCCATATGCGCATGTGTACAGTCGCAACACGCACACCTAGAGCTGCAGATGTGTTGGAACACACAAGTTTTACTACGCCGGTTTTCTGCTATCGAGACTTGTTTAGGCTACAAATTGAACACATTTCTCGCGACACACCGAATGTCCGAACAAATTTGTCGCGATAAAAGAGTCGCGATAAATTGAAATCCGCTCAATTCGTGTCGCGATTAGTGGGGAAAACTAGTTTGGATGTATTGGTTGAACATGCATATCATGATATCCACTGAGACTGGCCATACACATTATGCCAGTGACTAAGTCGGGACAAACATCGTGCCAGTAACAGTACCCCAGCATTGTTAGCTTCCCAGAGCAAAGTCGGCCGTCGACCCGTGGGAAGCTGGGACGGTTCCTGCACGGCAATGAGAAGGAAGTTGTCGGCGACGGAAATTGGCGCAGTGGCGGATGTAGAGCACGAACACACTGTTCGTGCCTATTTGTATCCGATTTCACAGATAGCTTGACACTCTCATTACACTGTGTCATACTCACGCAATATTTGCATATTTCCGCTTGCAATGTGTCGGCTAGTCTCATCCTAGTGGAGCTGTCTGGGAATAGACGGAGAAACCGCACGTCTGTGGCTCGCCAGAGTCATCGGTTCGCGCCACGAAACAGGAACGGTTCCGCTCATGAGCATGTGCAATTCGCCTGTGAGAACTGGCTTCACATAATTAATATACAATCTGCCTCCTGTCCAATTAATTACCTCTAATGTTCACATGTATTACGGGTTTGTTTAGATTTACTCACACGGTGTCGGGAATAGCCTTTTCCCCTTGGGATAACGTTTGGTGTGCGAAATAACTGTACTATTTATAGATGAGCGACCACCAGGCCGGACCATCTTTCCGAACTCTGGAAGGTGGCCAGCATCACGGTCTCCGAACACGCTCCGCTGATCACCCGTGACCTGAAAGCGAAGAAGAGGCCCGGCGTCCAGGACGACCGGACGCAACTTTGGCTGTGTAGGTGTATGTTGTAATTAAAGCTTGTTAAAAAGACCCGAACGAATAAAAGTCAAGCAGCCTGGAAAGCTGGAAGGTAAAAATAACCAAGTGCAATCAATGAGGAAACCGTTCGTTGTTTTTCGCAAATTGGATCGGTCCCTTCATGCCGAATTGAAAATAACCTACATGTGTGTGTCATACGAAGCAGGAGAGGATGTTAGCGTGCAACGTGGTACCTGTGACTTGTAACTTCACATCAAATCAATTGCCCTCCCAGCGATTTTCAGAAACCCACACCTACGTAACTGTAGGAGTCAAAGGTGAATGGATGCGTGTTAGTTGGTAGCATTCGTTTTTGACGTGTTGTCTGAGAAGCCAACGTGTGAACGTAACTAAATGCATTGAGACTGATGCTGATGCGGATGCCGGGTATTGGACACAGCGATAAGGGTAGAGGTAGAGGAGTTGGGACTGGAAGAAGATGGAAAGATATGTATCCCATATATGGATAGATGGAAGATTGACCGAGATAGGGAAGCGATATGGACGTGAACATTGTTTGTAAACTTGCATATTGTTTTGTGGCGTTTTTCCATATTTCGAAACATTGCCGTTTGATCGATTTATTTCATGCTTAGATTTTTTGGTATTATGAAGCTAAATAAAACATCATCATAGACCTGGAAATCTGATATCACCTGAAGATGACATAAGTAATGCAATGTATTGCAAGATAAAAGCGTCATCCCATGATGAAAAGAGCCATTCTCAACACCGTGCGAGTTAATAACTAGCACCTTGCCAGGTGTTCATATGAGCGGATCATTGGAGAAGGCAATAATTTTAAATAAAACCGCGGTATATGGTAAGATATGCTTAATTGCATGTCCCACGCATGCTTAACCAAGATACGTTGCATATATATATATATATATATATATATATATATATATATACATATGAGATACTATGTCGAGATTTTGAGACATGTGGAAATTAGTTTTTAGCTTCATAATAACAATATATCCAAACATGAAGTTAATCGATCAAACGGCAGTGTTTCGAATATTGACAACGACCACAAACACAAACTATGTGTAAGCGTGTAACCTCAGTCTTGATAGGCTTCGAGTTACCGCTCGCCTGCCGCACACGTCTCATACTTCCATTCCTATATTCGACGGAACAAACTCCAACGTGAAAGAGCATGGTCACTTCCGGACAGCGCCGCACCCACAAACGTGCGCCATCGTGTCCCGAGTCAGACAACCCGCTCCGCCGCCAAGGTGACCCGACGTCACCTCCGGATGGCCCGGGCGACCCGCCGCAGAGGAACACTCAGGAAATCGTACGCGCGCCCAAACAACGCCTGCCGCAGCCCCGGCACAGTTCACGCTGCCCCCGCCAGAGCGCCCGCGCTTCCGGCCACCACCAGCGAACCCGCGTCGTCGCGCACCACTGAGCACGGTCGGAGGCAGACACGACACAGACTCTTTACATATGCAAGGATGCAAACTTACTAGTAACGGCGCGGCGGAAGGCCCAGAGCTGCCGGCGGACGCTTCGCCGATAATATATTATTGATAGATACTTAATAGATACATACAATGCATAATTATCGACAAACGATGCTGTAGAGCAGTGACCTTTCATGTGATCTCCTTGAAGCTAGAAAAATGTTGCAAAATATTATATTTTAGAGCGATTAAGCGTGCACGGCACTACATCAGAATCACAAACAACCAAAATTAATCCTCTGATCAGTAAAAGCACACGTGGTTAACCTTGCCAGGCACCAGACATCCAGCAAATGAAACTAAGGAAGTCCAGTGATCCTATAAGCATAACATGTGGCCTGAACACATGTCACTGCCATTTGCAAGATTGCTCGTCACAAATTCACAACAAACACTACGACGCTACACGGTTGTTCGGAGCCGTCTTCCCATCCCTAATACAGATAGACTCACATAGTGTTTCCGTCGGCATTGTTCTTCTTCTTTTACGAAATTTGTGTTCTAAGAGGATCACCATCAGTACAATGAGGGTGACACGATCGGCCATGATCGCCTAGTAGCGGATCAGCTGCTCTATTGTAGAAGTTACGCAAATGTTCATCGAACCGTAGTCGTACTGGCCGCTTACTCTCTCCTGTAGAAGTGGCACCACACAATTTTCACATGATTTCGTACACCAAGCTTGTATCAGTCCATTGGTATTTCGTTGTAACCAGACAAATATAGCAAGTCCGGTTTCCAACTGGACAGGCTCGGTGAAGGAGGAGCTTACTAAGTTGTTTGTCAGCGTGTCATCAGATCGCCATGGAAGCTTGACATCGAATTACGACTCCTTGAAGACCTGTTTTACTTCGCACAGAAGAGTTTCGTCAGTATAAAGTAGTGTTATGTAGCCATCCATGTCCTCAGGCGGTCTATCACTGGTCAAACCAAATATGTTCACTATTCACTCGATCTATTTCCTTCGTCCCCATAATTTTACCTCTCACTGTCCAAATAGTCCAGTCTCCCCTCGTCTGGTCTGTCCTCAACTTTTCCCCACCGCTGGCATCTGCCATGTGTATAACCCCACCCACCACTGTCCAGCCACCTTGACTGCCTCCTATGTAGCTCCTTTTCAATCTCCCTCTCAATCCCACTGATGACCCCAAGAGGAGAATCGTTCTTCGTGAAAAGTTAAACAATTATGTCGAAACTCCGCAGTGTCACAGGCTCGTCGGAAAGCAACCTCGCTGCCGGCCTGAACTGCGATCTCACTGAGTTTATCTGGGTGTGCTTCGGGTGAGTAGAGGTTATGAGCTGTGGAGGATATGAGCTGTGTAGGTTATGAGCTGTGGAGGTTATGATACGCTGTCGTTCTTGATATCATGTGGACGAACTTGGAAGATCCGCTTCGGAACACCTGGCATAGCTTTGGTTTTGCACGAGAAAAAATTACTTTCAAGTTTCTCCATTATATTGCGCGATAGTCACCTATACGTGTGGCACAACATGAGAAGAACACCCATCCAAGCTTTTCTCATTTTCTATTCCAGCAACGCGAGCTTCAAAAACACTGCTTACATTACGTAAAAACAAACACAGACCGGTTTTCCCTCAGTCAAGTTATCAAACAACGATGTGAATAATCCGGAGAACGTCACAAGTCACCTGAGTATGCATGTACAATGGGAAAGGAAGATAAAGAGAATCCCTGTGGTAATATCAGCCAGCTGCCGCTGATGCTCACAACGTTTAGTGCGTGCAAAACCGGGTCTAATTCAGCGACAGAAGTTTTGTCTGGGGTGACGCACGATTACCAGACAAGCACTGCACCAGTGACTGTACCAGGACAAACATCGTATCAGTGACTGTACCAGTACAAACATCGTATGAGTGACAATACCAGGACAAACATTGTCCGGCACAACGCTAAGCATAATCTCGCACGGAACAAATGAGCTGAGTCTAGCATTCACGCAAACTGAGAAATTACACTTCTGATGTGTTTCGTTGTAAAATAATGACAAGCTAAGAACTTGCCGATGAACTCAAGAAGTATTATGGCCACATAGTGTTCGAGGTCCGCCGCATTGATGTGTATCTAAGCGCACACTACACACATTGTATAAAGAGACACATGCAATGAGTAGCAGTGTGTACTGGGTTCACCACAATGCGAACCATTTTCGATACCGTCTAAGACGATCTCACGTCAGAAAAATAAGCTGAGAGGAATTATGTGGTGTGTGGCATGTGGTGGCGATAGCGCAACGAAAGGCGGATGGGGTACCGCCCCCAACCCTCCGGTCAGGCTGCCTATATTTCGGGCACCTTTATTTCGTTAAAAACCCGGCTAAAACATTATGAATCGTGTTCAGGCCTTCCTCCGAAAACAAGTATTCTGGCTGCGTATCTGTGCATTTATATATAGCTGTGCACTATTATGATTTAGCTCAGAGTCTGAACTTTGGGTCTATGAAGACCCAATATCGTGCTACTTTCTAATTCCCAATACTGCCATAGAAAATACTGTCATAGAAAATCACTCTTCAAAGACATCCACAACATTCTGCGTTGATTCAGCATGCGTCTGAATTCGGGAGTTCTTGCCGGTTGAATTTTCGCCCGGTTTTGATCCCTAGATTACGTCCAGGTTTAGCGCCTGTTCCTTGATTGTTCCGATGGAAAATCCACACTTTGCTCTGAACTGAAATGTAACGGTGTTATTTGTTGGTTGTAAGTGAAAATACTCTCACTGGGAAAAAAATCAAGCTCTTCAGGATTTTGAAGCCCACCACCAATATACGATATTCAAACTTAGCATTCTGCTTGCCGAAGCCTACAAAAAAGCCGAACAAGTACCCAGTAGGACAGTGCTGACACCGTGTCTACTTGTGTCAACACATCACTGAAATAATTAGTTCGCATCGGTGGTCAAATATTTATGCGGCCACACTGGTGAGGTGACCTCTGGAGACCAGACGGGCGCACGCGGCGTCCGGCACACGATTCGGGCGACAACGCCCGGCATCGCCCGGCATCGCCCGGCATCGCCCGGCATCGCCCGGCATCGCCTGGCAACGCCCGGCATCGCCCGGCACCGCCTGGCGGCCAAATGGTACCGGGGAAGTTAAAATAATAACAGGGGTGCTTTTTGACATTTTGCACGTGGAGGGGAGACGGTCATTGTTCGCAGAGTACCCAGGGAAAAAGAGGCGCTTGTTCGCAGCTCACGGCGAGTCGACCGACAATCGTGATGCTGCATTTTGATGCACTGCTTGAGTCAGGTGCTGTCAACCGGTCGACACTTCAAGTTATGAACATGGGATGCAGGTTGATAAATTTATGCTGTCCCGAGGTAAAAATTGACGTTAAATTCAAATTTGGAACCAAAATGTGCCGCGTGACCACGTAAGCAACGAAAAAGATGACCCGAGGTAACCCGAAATCACACGAGGATATTGACCTTTGAGAAGATCCAATAGGCAATAGAATCAATGTGACCTTACGGAAGTCACTAAAGGAGGTGCATATGTCGTCATTAAAACCCTTGCAGTAGTCGAACATATTATGTGTATATGTGACCTGACCTTTCAGCTGACCTGAAGCAATTCATAATATCTCCCAATCGAATTTAAATATGCGAACTAATGTTTGCTGTGGATGCAATTTTAAGCATATAATGTCTGGCTACAAATTGACACGAAAATCAGGGCTGTATCGTCGTTGACTGTGCTGTGATGACGTCATGACAGCCGCTGAATCGAATTGGAACAGTGGTCCGTGTGACGGAGACCGAAGGCCGAATGCAAGACTTAATCCAGACATACTCTGGCCCAGTGTGCTGGTTCTCCCTCCAGCCCAGGAGGGTACCTAGTAAAGCTGCCCTTTCGGCACCACGACGATGGCCAAACTGATTTGCACAATGCATTATCTCGGCGGGTGCCAAGCTGCCCTCACGGTAGCAACAGATCGGACGATCTGCAAACCGGCTCAGTCTGCTACTGCCACGGCTTATGCCGATCGGTGGACGGGTGAGTTTGTCTGCTCTGTCGTGCACAGGTGTTCCTCACGTCCTTCCAATGGCTGCCTTCCTCAGGACGGTCTCATGGCTGCCTTCCTCAGGGCGGTCTTATCGCTGCCTTCCTCAGGTCTTCCTCGTGGTCAGCTTCCTCGGGTCTTTCTCGTGGTTGGCTTCCTTAGGGCAATCTCAGGTCCACCTCAGATCTTCCTCGGGTGTCGGCCTTGCGGTGTGCTGCGAATCGCTGGAGACTCTACGGCCGTTTGAACAGCATGCGGGAATGGGGACTGGGAGGGGTCCACACAAAAGGGATCAATAAATGTGGAAACCGCGCCCGCATTCGCCGGCAACAGTTCTGATCGGGCCGCAAAACCGCTCTTCTCAACACACTGGAACGCTGAGTATCATACATGAACATCTACTCGCTTGTTGGGACTGCTTGAGCCAATCATGGTTGAAGATCCCGGGTGCGTCGGGGGTGGGGGGGAGGGGGGTCTGGACTCCTGGTTTGGTACCATGCTAATGTTAAGTCGTCATTTTCCGCATGCGATTTGAAAATGTGGCTTGAAAATAAAGACTTGGACCCCCTAGCTTCGTGAGAGATCTCCAGCTCAGGAGACAATGGCCGCTCCTGAGCACCGCTGACAATGAGAGAGACGAAATAGCATGCATTAGCCCAATGCTCTGCTGTTGCACCGAAATAAACGCAGCTTCTGAGCGTTTAAATTTGCTGCAGCACCCCTGGCAGCTTCGTGTCCGACATGGCTGGACGCGCTATAGCGCTGAGCGACGAGCGGCAAACACGGGCACCATATCGGCGATTGCACTGGCCGACTTTGCAGCACGACTGCCGACGCCCCAAGCCTGGAATGACCAGGGAAATGACCAAGCAAAGCGAGGAGGGGATGGGAGGGACTCGGGTCGGCGTGGAAAATGTGAGCCAATCGGAGTAGAGCGCAAGCTATGTTCGCAGCCGTTTGCATTCAGACACATGAGTGGCAATTAATATTAGCCCACTCGCCATCGGAGCCTGTCGCTTCGTCCTCTGAGTAAACCATCAGTAACAATGAAACCAGACCGAATGAAATCGTCTCTTGGTCCCGGGACTATGGCGGTGATGTGGATGGCCTCCGGCCACCGGAACCGCAGAGCACGAAGCTAAGCACACTTAAGTAGACTCACGTGCAGCATACGTATGAGAAGAAAAGGATATGCAACCCTGGTGAAAAGCTACTCGATATTGGAGATGTATTTGATGGACAAAGGGTGTGCTGTTTCAACAGCAATACAAGCTGGACAAACCTTTCCGCATCTTACCATTGGGCGGCTACAAACACAATAATCAATACGGCAGCAATCCAGTGAGCCAGGAACGAATCCGGAAGGGCCAGATGGGGTGTGGAAGTGGGTAATTTCTGAAAGGAAATCCGATGTTGAAGAACAACTCTTCAGATTTCAACAGCTAACATTTGACGATATTACTTGAGACAATGTTTATCAAATACAATGCCATTAGATTTCGAGAAATGTCATTTTAGTGCAAGTTTTCCGCCAAAATCGGCCTCTTGGGAGCAGGGCATGCCCTCTTTGCCCCCTGCACTTAGATCCGCCAATGCAGTAAGACTTACTGCACTGGAAGTAAGCTAGCTGAGGAAGCAACCTTTGGAAGGGTAAAGCCTATTGTCTTGCAGGTCATATTAAGCGAAAGCACCGAAAATAAGAGTAGCTTTCCATTGGCGGTCACACAGGCCAATCGCTAATTCATAACTACACAGTCGATCGTGGATGTAGATCGACAAATCTGTAGTATGAAATCCACCTTATGGATCGCTTTGGAAGGGGCGACTGTCTCCCTCTGAATTTCCCAGCGTGTCCGATTGTTCAGAACCATTGTACAGGCGGATGTTTTGTTGCGCCCGCGCTGGGCAGTGTTTCTGGCAGGGTGGCACGCCGTGCTAAGTCTTTCCACGCCAACGCACCGCCATCGCACCGTATGGGGTAAGCCGAATCGGACGCCTCCTTGAACGAGGAAGTCCTCACCGATCAATGCAATCCACTCGACTGGCAGAACTGCTAGACTAATGGCCACTGCAGGCACTGTTAATGGCCACTGCAGGCACTGTTAATGGCCACTTGCAGGCGTCACAGGAGCCACCGACACGCGAACACCGAATATAGGGCTCGTTGTCTACGATGTAGCGCGCGCTTTATGTCATACATGGCTGAAGTCACGGCAGATAGGGTGGTCGGGCCGGGGTTCGCGCAGCAAGCTCTGCTTACCAATAGAACCCTGGTCCATAAAGCCACCCCAGCATTAACTCGGATTAAATTTATTTATTTGAAAAAAATGTACGCGTTAACTGTTTCTGTCAGTCCATCCACACGTTAATGCATACAGTATTCTGCTATGCATGGAGGTGACAGTCGGTGGGTGACTTTTGAAAAAAGCAATGTTTTATCTTGTGCTGCTTCACAAATTCAGTGAAATGTCCAGGAGGACAAATTGTGGGCAACTTCAAAGTCTATATGTATCGAAGTGAAGCTGTATTAAATGCAAGCATTATTAGTGAACACGTATTCATATTTTGCAGCTAATGTGTACGCCCATTGACAATTTTTGAGAGGATTATTTTTTTTTTTTGGGGGGGGGCACATCCAAAGTTTTCAAGTCCAAGTTTAGTTTCCAAGTCCAAGTTTGGGACATATACGTAATGGATACCTTCGATAAACTGCAGTTCCAGTGCATAGCTGTGTTCAGGGGCAGTTCCCGGGAAGAGACTTTGGCGTGCGACGAGATAACTATCATCGTATATATATATATATATATATATATATATATATATATATGACAGTAGAGTAAGTTTCACTAAACGATTATTTTGAGACAGACAGAACAATAGAATCAATGGCAGTTGCTGTTCATCAGAATTATGCCTCACTAAGCCGACCCATATCTGGCGATGTGTGCTTGTGCTTGCTCCAGCTCACTAACAACACTGTCACTGGCGCCTACTGTGGTACTCATTGACGGGATACGACCTCCGAGTGGTGGCTGGCCGTGATCGTGGTCCACGGCGTTGCCGCCACGTACTCTCAATGTGGCGGACGGGGTGCCATGGCCGCTTCCTTTCATGCAACACTGCTGGCATTGTACAACATTTTTTTACTACTTTCAGGTCGTGCCCCACCTCCCGTCCCTCTGTGCTGACGGTTGATCCGGTGTGGGAGTGCGTCGTACGCCGCAGTGCCGTGCACGCTTGGCAATTTGACGGAGCATGAGGCGAGCCGACCATTGGCAGTGTGGAGTACTCAGACGACCGTGACACCGTGGCGTGACGCCGTGGCGTGACACCGTGGCGTGACGCCGTGGCGTGACACCGTGGCGTGACGCCGTGGCGTGACGGTGTGGCGTGACACCGTGGCGTGACACCGTGGCGTGACGGTGTGGCGTGACACAGTGGCGTGACACCGTGGCGTGACACCGTGGCATGACACCGTGGCGTGACACCGTGGCGTGACACCGTGGCGTGACACCGTGGCGTGACACCGTGGCGTGACACCGTGGCGTGACACCGTGACGTGACACCGTGGCGTGACACCGTGGCGTGACACCGTGGCGTGACACCGTGGCGTGACACCGTGGCGTGACACCGTGGCGTGATACCGTGGCATGACACCGTGGCGTGACACCGTGGCGTGACACCGTGGCGTGACACCGTGGCGTGACACCGTGGCGTGACACCGTGGCGTGACACCGTGGCGTGACACCGTGGCGTGACGCCGTGGCGTGACACCGTGGCGTGACACCGTGGCGTGACACCGTGGCGTGACACCGTGGCGTGACACCGTGGCGTGACGGCGTGGCGTGACACCGTGGCGTGACACCGTGGCGTGACGGCGTGGCGTGACACCGTGGCGTGACACCGTGGCGTGACGCCGTGGCGTGACACCGTGGCGTGACGCCGTGGCGTGACGGTGTGGCGTGACACAGTGGCGTGACACCGTGGCGTGACACCGTGGCGTGACACCGTGGCGTGACACCGTGGCGTGACACCGTGGCGTGACACCGTGGCGTGACACCGTGGCGTGACACCGTGGCGTGACACCGTGGCGTGACACCGTGGCGTGACACCGTGGCGTGACACCGTGGCGTGACACCGTGGCGTGACGGTGTGGCGTGACACAGTGGCGTGACACAGTTGCGTGACACCGTGGCGTGACACAGTGGCGTGACACCGTGGCGTGACACCGTGGCGTGACACCGTGGCGTGACACCGTGGCGTGACACGCCACGGCGCTCCGGGCCGTGTAACGCCGCGAAAGGCCGCCCCGTTCTCGACGCCACTGTCAGCAACGGCGCCGATCACGCTCGGCGGCCGCCGGACAGTGAAGTGTGCGCTCCGACACACAGGCGGTGGCGGCCGGGTCACGGCCGGGTCACGGTCGGGTCGCCGCCGGTCGCGGAGCTCCTACGCGAGGGTGAGAGGCGCGGCCGGCGCCGGCGCCGTAGTCACATCGTCCGCGTGCATGTCCGTCGAGTAGGGCGAGAGCGAGTCTCGCGAGGTGGCCGGGCTGGCCAGGCCGGGCTCGGCCGCCGCCGGACTGAGCAGGCCGGGCAGCTCGGGCGCGCCCTCGCCGCACCACAGACTGCGCATCTCCTGCCGCCGGTGCCGCATCAGCGCCTTGTACTCGGAGATGCGCAGCTTCTTGCCGTCGACGATGCAGGTGCGCTTGGGCCGCGGTCGGTACCGGTACTCGGGGTGCTCTTCCATGTGCTGCTTGCTCAGGCGCGACTGCTCCTCATAGAACGGCTGCTTCTCCTCATTGGTCATCGCCTTCCAGCGGGCCCCTGGCGGTGAAAATTGGAAACAGACTTGTCTAAACCAGCCGAAAGGTGACGCGCTGCAGCTGTGGCAGGCCGGTAGGCACCAGTAAGTTCGCCAGGCCAGTGAGTTCGTGCCAGTAAGGGGCTGGAATTCATTAAATGGACACTTTTGGTTTAACCAGTGATAGAGCGCCTGAGGATATGGATGGCTAAATACAATTTTGAAAGTGGTGTCGTGGTCCCGTAGGCGCAATTGCAATCGCAGTTTGGTAGGTTGGTGGTTATTTGATATCGCAGCTAATGCGATTATGAATCGTAGATGATCACTGTTCCAGCTGATATTGTCTCTATGTACTTAACTTCACACTTCCTGTTGTAGACCAACCCTGCCTGAATCCTGAATCCTGAATCCCTGCCAGATGCCGGGGAAGCGCCCATCATCTGGTTGCCAACAAAATGGCAAGTATTTCAAATTATTTGCCGCTCGTGGCATTTCTGGCTCGAGTGTCAATGGGTGATCGTGTCAAACGGTACGGTCTCACAGCCCGTGTATTACAAATGGAGGTTTTGTCGTCTTTAAATGCATTCATAAAAACCTCCAAAATCTGGCACCTCGTAGGCATATTCGACGCCTTAGGGACCTATGCGTATGTTATAATATTTCATGCATAACGGATACCTTTCATCATAGGTCGCCAATGGCCCGGAAACATGTTTTCGTCGTCACCGGCACATTGGGAGGGGTTGATGAACCCCTCTATGGTTTTCCAGGCTACCTTCCGAAGGGCTTCACGGATCGCGCTTAGATTTTGCATAGCTGATGGGGCATGTTTTGACACCGTTTTGTGAAGAAGAAAAAATAGGAGTTTCTCTCTCTCTCACTATGTCTATCCCTATATCTATATCTCTATATATCTCTATATCTCTATATATATATATCTTGTGGTGGATCGTCATGAATATCTGGCTACTCACGCATCTTCTCAAGAAGTAATTTTGTTCAGCAACGCGTTACACCATTAGGTCAGATAACACTATATATTAGAAAGAATGTTCTCGTATTTGGGGTATTGAAGTTCAATTATATTTTGATAACAATGAATATCTTGAGATGAATGATGAACCGAGAAAGTAGGACAACATTTGATTCGTTCTTCAATAATTTGAGTAGGGTTTGCGGGGATAATCCATGTTCCCCTGTACTCCATCAACGTTCTGATTTCACATGTGAACATACAGGAAATGCCGCAGCCGGTTTTGCCACCGAAAAACGTTCTTTGGAACCGGCCATGATCAGTAATATTCTAAGCTGCAAATGTTTTGGGCACGGCCGGAAGAATTGAATCCCTATTGACCACCAGCAGAAACTAAACATGGAAAATGGTGATTCAATGTTCACACAAGCTGAACATAAGTCGCACGTTGCCCCGAAGCTCACCTAGGATTTTGCTAATGTTAGAGTTGTGCATGTCTGGGTTAGACTTGAGTATCTTCCGTCTTCCCGTCCGTCTCCGAACAGTTTGGCTGTAAACAGACAGCGTGGTTATCGCAGTCTGTGTACAACACGCACTCGCCAAGGTTTCCTGAAAGAGAAATATTGTATCTTATTGCAAGCATAGTTGACAAAAGTTTGCCTGTCTTATCAGACACTCAAGTTCTTCCAGGCAACTTTCTTGGCATGCATATAAGCACGGCCGGTAATATATAATATATAGAGAATAGAGACAGCAAAATATGGACCCTGTAATGCAAGCGTTCCGCACGAAGAAAATATAAATATCTTTCCACCAGTCTGTGCAACGATGAGCGACATAATGGGTACCTATGTGCACCAATGAGTGACAGAAGGACACACAGCTACATGTGGTGTGCCCGGACTCATAGCTACCGGTGGTGTGCCCGGACTCACAGCTACATGTGGTGTGCCCGGACTCACAACTATAGGTGGTGTGCCCGGACTCACAGCTACATGTGGTGTGATCTGACTCACAACTACAGGTGGTGTTCCCGGATTCAGAGCTACAGGTGGTATGCGCGGACTCACAGCTACAGGTGGTGTGCCCGGACTCACAGCTACAGGTGGTGTGCCCGGACTCACAGCTACAGGTGGTGTGCCCGGACTCACAGCTACAGGTGGTGTGCTCTGACTCACAACTACAGGTGGTGTGCCCGGACTCAGAGCTACCGGTTGTGCCCGGACTCACAGCTACAGGTGGTGTGCCCGGACTCACAGCTACAGGCTGTGCCCGGACTCACAGCTACAGGTGGTGTGCTCTGACTCAGAGCTATCGGTTGTGCCCGGACTCACAGCCACAGATGGTATGCCCGGACTCACAACTACAGGTGGTGTGCCCGGACTCATAGCTACAGGTGGTGTGCCCGGACTCACAGCTACAGGTGGTGTGCTCTGACTCAGAGCTATCGGTTGTGCCCGGACTCACAGCTACAGATGGTATGCCCGGACTCACAGCTACAGGTGATGTGCCCGGACTCACAGCTACAGGTGGTGTGCCCGGACTCACAGCTACAGGTGGTGTGCCCGGACTCACAGCTACAGGTTGTGCCCGGACTCACAGCTACAGGTGGTGTTCCCGGACTCACAGCTACAGATGTTGTGGGCGGCCTCCGCCGCCGACTCGGCGCCCCTGGCCGCAGGTGAGGTCATCAGCCGAGAGGTGAGCGACAGACCGGCAGTAAAGGTGGCCGGCGGGTACAGCATGTGCAGGTACAGGCCGTTCCGGCAGGGGTAGGTCAGCAGTGGCGAGTCGGTGTGGTTGGTCGGAGCTGGACACAGCTGATCTGCAGACAGGTCAGGTCAGAGGTCAAACCGTGCCTTGTCTCAGCCATGGCCGCCGGCTGTACAGCATCTACGCGATGTCGCGGGCCAAGCGCTCACCTGGCGGCATGCGGCCGGCAACGGGCGGAATGAGAACTGGAACTGTGGATCCTTCTGCTCTTCGGCTGTTCGATCAGAGACGTGGCGCACTTTTGTGTAAACTGAGCATTATGAACGAGTGGGAAATCAAGACTGCTTCTTGATTGTCATGGCAGTGAGTGTATCAGCTAGTGGAGATAGTCGCTGACTGAATGTGAACTACATCTGGAAATCGACTCACTTCTTACAGATATTTGGCAATTGACACAAGATCTCAGGTTTATCTTCGGATCTCGAGGAGGAAATCTCCAGGGAAGCATTGTTTCATGGCACTTTGCTTACGCCAGTGATCAGGTCTCGAAGCAGCACTGGCGGGAACTTGTCGCCATTGTCGTCTGAATCAGTGTTTCGAACAACACAACGGAAAGCTACTCGCAGTTACAACTGGAAAAGACGCGTGCGCCCAGTGCCTCGGTTAGCTGTTTTGCCTTCTGTTTTATCTTTTAATTTTATAACTATATCCTGAATACTTAACTACGTCAAAACTTCGAGCCTGTCTGATCATTCCCCAGCTGGCTGGGTCCAAGGACAGCTGGGATCATGGGACTTCGACCGGGATCATGGACAGGTATCTCTCCTCAGGTTTGGGGAGGGGAGTGGGGAGTTGATCCACAATGCCTTCTGGATCCAGAATATCCCGTATACACCACAGGCCTAATTTTCAATGTGTGTCCATTGGTGGTCCAGAAAACCGAAAACCCGAAAACCCCCACGTTTCCACTCATAACTGGTATTCAAATCCATATCTGCCACGAAGTGAGAGGCACACTCCAATGGTGCCACACAAAATAGAGCGACTTGCTACCGTGCCATCTGCTACCTTTCTGCCTGCCAGCCCGATGTTCAGCGACATGATGTCACTCTCACCGGGTGTCTGTCCGTCACAGTGTCACTCTCACGTTGTGTCCGTCTGTCGCAATGTCACTCTCACTGTGTGTCCGTCTGTCGCAATGTCACTCTAACCAGGTGTCCGTCTGCCACAGTGTAATTTTCACCGGCGTGTCACTCTCACCGGGTGTCCGCGTGTCACAGTGTCACTCTCACCGGGTGTCCGTATGTCACAGTGTCACTCTCGTCAGGTGTCCGTATGTCACAGTGTCACTCTCACCGGGTGTCCGTATGTCACAGTGTCACTCTCACCGGGTGTCCGTATGTCACAGTGTCACTCTCGTCAGGTGTCCGTATGTCACAATGCCACTCTCGCCAGGTGTCCGTCTGGTCACAGTGTCACTCCCACCGCGTGTCCGTATGTCACAGTGTCACTCTCGTCAGGTGTCCGTCTGGTCACAGTGTCACTCCCACCGCGTGTCCGTATGTCACAGTGTCACTCTCGTCAGGTGTCCGTCCGGTCACATTGTCACTCTCGTCAGGTGTCCGCCTGTCACAGCGTCACTCCCACCGGCGTGTTGCCCTCACCGGGTGTCCGTCTGTCACAGTGTCACTCTCACCGGGTGTCCGTATGTCAAAGTGGCACTCTCACTGGGTGTCCGTATATCACAGTGTCACTCTCGTCAGGTGTCCGCGTGTCACAGTGTCCCTCTCACCGGGTGTTCGTATGTCACAGTGTCACTCCCACCGGGTGTCCGTATGTCACAATGCCACTCTCGTCAGGTGTCCATCTGGTCACAGTGTCACTCTCGCCAGGTGTCCGTCTGGTCACAGTGTCACTCTCGCCAGGTGTCCGTCTGGTCACAGTGTCACTCCCACCGCGTGTCCGTATGTCACAATGCCACTCTCGTCAGGTGTCCATCTGGTCACAGTGTCACTCCCACCGGCGTGTTGCCCTCACCGGGTGCCTGTCCGCCACAGTGTCACTCTCACCGGCGTGTCGCTCTCGCAGCGTCACACTCACCGGACTCTCGGCCGGCGGCTGCCGGCCCGGCTCGGGATCCGGGTGCGGCACCAGCGCCGGCGGGGCTGACGCCGCGGCCAGACCGCGGAACGACGGCCTCAGGAACGGGTAGAGCAGGAGCGGGTGCGGCGAGCCCAGGCCGTCGTCTGGCCGCAGTGGCGCCACCCTCTCCAGGCTCTCCCGCTGCCGCTGCTGCAGCACCTGCCGCCCGGCACGGTCACAACAACGCCACGGGGAACATCGGCGCCTGCAGGTCCAGGCTTCGGTGGTGGGAGACTCGACGATGATGCGCACTGCTTGCTCATGATGACACACAGGGCACTACGTGGCGTGTCATAGCATACCGATACGTAGCATGAAGAGAAAGACCGGGATGTGAGGTAGGGATAAATGCTGTGCACGGCACATAATAAAAATACTTCGAAGCTCCATGTGTATTATTTGTTATCGATTTGATCAGAATAACTGCATTTTGTCCTTCTCTCTCTCTCTCTCTCTCTCTCTCTCTCTCTCTCTCTCTCTCTCTCTCTCTCTCTCTCTCTCTCTCTCTCTCTCTCTCTCTCTCTCTCTCTCTCTCTCTCTCTCTCTCTCTCTCTCTCTCTCTCTTTCTCGCTGTATCTCTTAAAATATCCCGTTTTCACGCTCACTCATCTCAATCTTGATCTCATTCCCGTTCCTTGTGATGGACAGGGAGGGATGAAGAGATGACAGTGAGGGGGGCATTAAGGGATAAATAGAGTGGGGGAGGTGGAGACAATGAGAGGGAGAGAGAGAGAAAGAGAAATAGATTGTCCTTACGTACATTTGTCCTAGAATCGACCAGCAGCGGCATGCACTCGGGGTGCAGCAGGCTGGGGTCGCGCTCGATCTCGGCGCCGCAGCAGCGGATGGCGGAGCCGTCCCGCGCTGCACGCAGCAGATGGCAGCACCAGTCAAAAAGGTGGCAGCACCAGTAAAAAAGGTGGCAGCACCAGTCGAAAAGGGGATTCTCATCCCCGCCCCCCGCTGTGGTGCTCGCGGAGCCCCAGCAGCCCACCGGCCAACAGTTACTACAGTTCGTCACACTCTCGACCTGAGGAGTCGCCGCTTCGAGACGTGCCGCGTGCCTGACCTGTGCTGACGTCGGGTTGCGATAGCGGGTTATGACGGAGTGGGTTGCGGTAAAAGATTCGACATGCGGTTACAGGCATGTAATACGGTTGGGCGTGATCGCAGGGTCGCGGGTTCAAACCCCACTACCGGCCTGAGTGCCGAGTTCACCCGCGACCAATGGGCGCGAGAGGTTGGCGATGCCGCGTGACTGAGGAGGCGAATGCGCTGTAAAAGAGCCCAAAGTTTTTTTGTTGCCAATGGACGACGGAAATTCTTGCCTGCCCTCCTTGCCTGAAACGAGCGCTAATATCTCTCAAATCACATGAAGGTTTTGGCATCCCTATCCAAATGCTTGTACATCTTTCAACAGGATTCAGCACTCTGAGCTTTGAACTAAGCTCCACATGTCTGAACGTTCCCTGTGCTTTCCGGTCCGGAAATACTCCAGAGCGATCCATGCAAATTCGGGTTTATAACACACATGTAAGCGGGTACGGCACTTCAGTAGCGACTGAACGAAGCTTTGCCGGACCATTGACGGCACGCTAAAATCGCGGTGAAAGTTCACCTACTGGAGTGGAATTTTGTGATCGAGTGATACATTGAGTAGATTCAGCCTGGGAGAATATCTTCCGTCCACCCGGATCCATCAGCACCAGGTGATCTCAATATATCAGACTACATGCGCCCCAAAACACAATAAAGAATCGACCGATGAACGCCAGGCCATTAAATCATGTTTATTTGTCATGCACATGCTACTAGTATACCATCACATGAGATGTTCACCTATCATGATGTGACAGGAAAATATCAATCTAGCTTTCGGTCGCTTGTACCTCCCCTTCGTGTGTCGCTAGGTCCACGTTAGCAGATGAACCAGATCACGTCCTTCATCGACGGCTCCAACATCTACGGGTCCAGCGACGAGCAGCTCAGCTCGCTCCGTAGCCACACCGCCGGCAGACTGGCCGTCCAGGTAACCACACAGCCGGCAGACTGGCCGTCCAGCTAACCACACCGCCGGCAGACTGGCCGTGTGGGTAACCACACCTCCGTCAAACTTGCCGTCCAGGTAACCACGCTGTCGGCGGACCGGCCATCCAGGGAACAGTGCAACCGGCAGCATCTTCTGCAACATGGGGAGTCATATCCTCCAGGAGAACCGTGTCTTCGTATGTGGGCCAGTTGAACTGCAGGTCGTATGGGACTGAGTGGTTCGACGGCTTCTTGCATGACCTGGGGAACCGTAAGCTCGTTATCTAACCCAGTGAGAACAGCGGCATCTTCTGCAGCATATAGCGAACCGCAGCCTTTCCCAGCTCACGGGGAACCACAACTTCTGTGACTGAGGGAGCGCAGCTTTTTTTTGTGTGTGAGCCAGGGCAGCGGCAGATTCGCAAGTAAACCAGTTGAACAACATATTTTTAGAAGACCCAGATAAACTGCAGCTTCGGATACAACGGTCGAAAATTGCAGTTTCTTATGGAGCCTAGAAGAGACGTACGCTTGCATGTAGTCAGAACTCTGCAGTGCAGCTGTTTTTATCTTGGTGATTCAGAACTACCATGGCTGTTGATGTGACCTGGAGAACCTAGATGAGTGTATGGTGTGACCAGCGTTCTCTGAACCGACATAAAGAAGGAGCTTTCTTGTGTAGCACAGGAAGAGCCAAAGCCTCTTGAGTGTAAGTACACCAAAACATGCACTGCACGTGGGTTAATCAAAATGTGTGCTTTGGGCCGGGAAATGATGCTAAATTATGTCATGCACTTAGCGATCAGTGAATAGAATCTTTGTTGACAAATGGAATTATTTTCGCCCCAGATGTGTCCCACTTGGGTTTGCTGGTTGCATGTACACATCTAAAAATTGTACACCTTGCGACCTTCGGGTACACTTTCACGCACGTCGGAAGACAACACCAATCCCTTCAGAGAAAGGAAAAGATAGGCTGCTCTCTGCAGTTAGTAGTTGCATAAACTAACAGTGTGGCAAAATAGAGTGTGGATCAAAGGCCGATGATTGGCTGTCAAATTTCAAAGAGCATGTCAGTTTATAATCCATTCATGCATGATACATGGTTTTCATTATTCAGGGACAAGCGAGGCAAAAGATATTATCACAACTGTGGGTAATTCGTTTTTGCTCAGATATCCATGCAATTCATGCTTGGCAAGGACGCCTGCGTCATCTTCCAAGTTGAATACTGACCTGCGATCGATATTGCCATCGTCTTGTCGATGTCACGCATCCAACCAAGAACGTGTAGCTGAGAGACAATCGCTCCCATTGGCCGACGACGAGGTGCTCTCTGCTGATTGGTCGCCGCCTGCCTTTGGTGGCCGAGTGACAATTGCTCCGATTTTCCGTCGGCGGGGTGCTCTCTGCTGATTGGTCGCCGCCTGTCTTTGGTGGCCGAGTGACAATCGCTCCCATTGGCTGTCGGCGGGCTGCTATCCGCTGATTTGTCGCCGCCCGCTTCTGCAGACAACGTCAGACGGCCGCGAGCTGCTGCCGATCAGCGCCGACCCTGACGACGGCTGCGACCGGAACGCCTCGATAGCCGTCGACCGGTACTGCTTCCGCTCGGGTGAAGTCAGACGCGGTAGCCAAGTGGCGACCATCCGGTAGCCGATCGGTGGCCACCCGGCAGCCGATCTGCTATGTACACGAACGGCCTTCCACCGTGTTTGGCATAGTGCAGTGTCGGCACTCGGGACTGGTTCAGCTTATTTTAATGAAGGTTGCAAGCAGTGGCAATTGACCCGAATGTTTCCTATTTTTCATTTTGCAGATATATGTCGGGATATAACCATGGCACCCAGCGCGGAAACACTGCAGCTTCTTGACACTGTCGAACATCTTCCTGTACTTGAGTCAACTGCTTTATGCAGCACAGGGCAGCCGAAGAACAAAACCCTGCTGTGTGACGCACAGGGACCAGGGAATGGCGACGAGAAGACGTTATACCTCGTCACGACGTCATACCTCGCCACGACGTTATACCTCGCCACGACGCTATGCGCTCCACACTTGGCGACTGGCTGCTGGATGTTGATTGTGACGGAGCCCACTCATGTTGAATCACGGCAGAAGCGCAGTACCCACATCGGTAGGGCAATTCCGCAGCACAGAGCAGTCATATGGTGTATTCAGTGTCTGCGGGGGAACTGTGGCTTCCTATGTGACTTGGGGAAACCCTCAACGCTGTCCAATCTATGCAGGGCTGAACAACTATTTTACCTGCTGCTATATAATCATGTAGCTGAATGATCCTCAAAGCCTTCCCGCTGCTCCACGTCCCCGGCGACACCCTGGCCCTTGACCTCTGAAGAGCACTTGCTCTTTGCCGAAGGCCGAACCTCCACCGGCGCCATGATGACTCCTGACCCCCATCACGGCCAAACCCCCACCGGAGCTATAATGACCCCTGACCCCCGCCGTGGCCGAACCCCCACTGGAGCCGCGGCGACCACTGACCTACTTTGCGGTGCGGCGGCCCGCCGGCAGGCGACTCGCGAGTGAACGAGCAGATCTCGCTGACGGTCGCCCACACCCTGTGGGTGCGCCAGCACAACCTGGTGGCGGCTGAGCTGGCCGAGCTCAACCCGCAATGGGACGACGAGCGGCTGTTCCAGGAGAGTCGCCGCATCACCTGCTGCTCGGTAGCCGTGCTCTCGCTCAGGACATCCCACTGAAATACCGATAGAATAGTTACTATATTGTGGATGGATACTGTGGATGAATAGATACTGTGAATGCTGGGATCACGACCAATGAGTGCCTACCACTGTTGCTCGGTAGGCATGCTGTCCCTCAGGACATCCAACTGGGTTACGAATTCTGGGATCATGGCCAACGAGTGCCTCCTGCTACTCGGTAGACATGCTCTCCCTCGGGGCATCCCACTGGAATACGAGTACCAGGATCACGACCAACAAGTACCTCCTGCTGCTCGGTAGGCATGCTCTCTCTCAGGTCATCCAACGGGAATACGAGTAGGTGAATACTGGGAAAAGATTACCAGATGGACGCTCTCGCATGGCTTTTGGTTCATGGTTGAAGCCGAGTGCATGCAAATTGTCTGTCCTTTTCCTGTTGGATAGAGGGTAGCAGAGGGTTTATAGGTCGAGTTTTCCATGCAATGCCACATGCATGATGTTAAATATCACGAGGCATCCCCCACCAATTGCCGTGGCGACACCCATACGTATTCTCTTGGAATTGTTGGAGGACATCGCCCCTCTAATGTCTCCCAGGTAGGCGGGCAACCGGTCCTCTTACAGTAGCTGGCCCTCCTACATTCCGTGGTGTATGTACGTTGTTTTTGTGTACTTCCAGTGTACTTCTGTTTTTTTTTTGTCGCGACCTGTCCTCTCCATCCTTAATTCGTTCCTGGCGAGTTCAAAAAGAAGACCACCATGACTGCATCCCCACCCTGCTACACCGCCCCGACCATGACCGTCTGCGGCTACCTCAGGTGCCGAACTGGCTACCGTAGCCGGCCTGACGCCCGCCACCAGCGGCTACTTCACCGGCTACTCTGATGCTATCGACCCCGCCATAGCCAACGTGTTCGCCACGGCCGCTTTCCGCTTCGGACAGTCAGATCCAGGTGTGTGACGTCATAGCCCGATCCAGGTGTGTGACACGTCATAGGCGGATCCAGATGCGTGAGGTGATAGTCCGATCCAGGTGTGCGACGTCATAGCCCGATCCAGATGTGTGGCGTCATAGGCGGATCCAGGTGTGTGAGGTAATAGTCAGATCTAGGTGTGTGACGTAGTAGCCAGACTCAGGTGTGTGACATAATAATCAGATCCAGGTACAAGACATGTCATGCCAAGGAAGGTATGCACCTGCTCTCAACACGGACAGCCGTTGTGGGTATCCTCAGTGAAGTTGTGTGCACTACGTGACATTGAGCAGCGTGCATTGGGTTTGACTGGGCCACTTCCGAGTGACGAATGACGAAGACGATAACAACCAAATTGTTGGGCGCATACGTTGTTACATAAAGACCAGAAAAATCATCCACTAATCAGCAAAAACAAGGCCGTCCACTAATAAAAGTAGAATATCAAACGGTCCTTCACTCAAAGATGGATACCTATCGGCTTCAGTGGATGAATATAATCATCTTTCACGCTTTGCCGGGACGAAGCAGGGACGTTCATTTTTTATGCCGTCATAAGAAACAGAGTCGAATATCCGTAGGCTTTGGCAAGCGAACGTTCATAGGTTTTGTGTTATGAAGCCTCTGTGGGTTAGGCAATGATAGGCTGTGCTGTGTTAGGTAGGTTGGTTAGGTTTGGGCAGGTTACGTTAAGTTAGGCTCGATCAGGTTCGGTTTAGTTTGGATTGGTTTGGTTTTGGTTTGATTTGGTTTGGTTTTTAGGGTTGCCCATTGCCTTCATTTATTTTGCGCTCCCCCTCCCCCCCACACAAAAAAATCGCAGAAATCAACACCCTGGGTGCCACCCGACCCCGTGTTCCCAACTGGGCGGCTTCATATTATTTTCCATCACCATTGCCTTGATACCCTGGCTCACGTCGTCTCAGGGCCTGATCAAACTGCTGGGCCCGTTCGGCAAGACGAAGAGCTTCACGCAGCTGCACCGCTTCTACTTCAACCCGACGCGGCTGTACCAGCCGACCCAGCTGGACAACCTGGTGCTCGGCCAGCTGAGCTCGTGCAGCAGAGCCGTCGACGGTCACCTGACCTCCCAGGTCAGCACAGGTCGTGTCGCGTCGCGAGCTGGTGGAGCTGGTGCTGCTTGCTGTGTGGTGCTGCTTTTTTGGTGGAGAAGTTCCCGGTCGTAGTGCCCTTGTCATGCTGAATTTTGTTGTCGTAAATGGTCGTTGACCATTTACTGACTGGTCACGGTCGGTTCGCCAACAGACCGCGCCCACCTGTCAACAGACCACAGCCAATCTATCCTAAAGCCATGCGTCAACAGACCAGGGATCACCTGTCAGCAGACCGCTAACCATCTGGCAGCACAGCCTGACTTACCTGGCGACAGACCACACCCACATGTCAGCAGACCACGACAAACCTGTGAACATACCATGCCACACATGTCAACATACCACAGCATGCCTGTCAACAGACTACGACACGCCTGTCAACAGACCATCCTCACCTATCAACAGACCATGACACACCTGTCAACATACCAGGACACACATGTCAGCATACCACGGCATGCCTGTCAACAGACCACGGACCACCTGCCAATAGACCATGCCTCACCGTTCAACAAACCACGACACACCTGTCAACAGATCACGGTCCATCTGTCAACATCCACCTCCACATGTCAACAGATCACGAATCATCTGTCAACAGACCACGGTCCGCCTGTCAACAGACCACGGTCCGCCTGTCAACAGACCGCAGTTCGCCTGCCAACAGACCACGGACCACCTGTCAATAGACCACGGTCCGCTTGTCAACAGATTACGGCGCACCTGTCAATACACCTCGGGCCACCTGTCAACAGACCGTGGCCCACCTGTCAACAGACCACGGCCCACCTGTCAGCAGACCACGTACCACCTGTCAGCAGACCACGTACCACCTGTCACCAGATTACGGCGCACCTGTTCGAGGCCGACGCGTCGGCCCCGTCGCGACGGGGCGCCGGTCGGGCTCCACCTTGGCGCAATAAACGTGCAGCGTGGCCGCGACAACGGCCTGCCGGCCTACAACGTGTGGCGGCGCGCGTGCGGCCTGCCGCCGGCCGCCAGCTTCGCACACCTGCGCCGGCTGGTGCGCCAGCCCGGCCAGGTGGACCAGCTGCAGACGGTGTACAGGTGAGGCGACGCCGGACCCGTGGAGACGTGTGAGGTGTAAGCTTCAGTTGAGGCATAAGCAGACGGCATGAGTCCTATAGTAGGAGCGATATAATATTGTGAAATATACCAAGACGTACATACTATAATATATATATATATATATATATATATTATATATATATATATATATATATGTACATGTTAAAATATCGGCTACAAATTCACTAAAATATGTCAAGTTATCAAAGGTCACCACAATATATGCCAAGATAAAACAGATCACCACTATATATTCTAACATATACCATATCATGCGTGCTATTTTGGAGGTGCTTTGTAAGGCATGGAATATCATAATAATATGGGAATACAAAATAAGAATCACTACACTAGTGAATCGGCGAGCTGAGGGCGTCGCAATGCAGATGGTGATAGAATGCAAGCAGCGGTGAAAGCAGCTTACAAAAACGCGATCGACCATTCGGAGGCGCGTTCGCTGTTCTCTTCAAATCGCTTCCGTTCACCGAGTAGCAAGTGGTAAATCGCCCGCTCGCCTGACCGCGTGCGCCTCGACAGATCGGTGGACCACGTCGACTTATACGTGGGCTGGTTGCTGGAGGCGCCGATAGATGGCGCCGTGGTCGGGCCGACCTTCGCCTGCCTGCTGACTGACCAATTCGTGCGGCTGAAGACCGGCGACCGGTTCTGGTACGAGACGGCCGACCCGCGGCTGCGCTTCACTCCCGGTGCGTGAACGGTCTGACGAGTGGGGCTTTGACGGGGCCGGAGCGATGGTTGAGCTGGATGGTTAAGCTTGATGGCTGAGATGGACGTGGGGACGAGTAGTCTAGGGGTAGGTTGCCCGTCTCACAATCGAATGATTGTGGGTTCGAGTCTCACATGTCGCTACTTTTCGCCCGCGTCCAATCGGCGTGAGATATTGCCGACGCTACATGACTCAACAGTCGACGTGTCGTAAACCAACAACCACCGGTTGAGGTGAGTGATGGGGACTGGGCGATGGTTGAGCTGGATGGCTGAGCTGGATGGTTGAGCTGGATGGTTGAGTTGAGTGATGCCTGAGCGATGGTTGAGCTGGATGGTTGGGTTGAGTGATGGGGCATGAGCGATGGTTGAGCTGGATGGTTGAGCTGGGTGATGGGTCCAGAGCGATGGGTTCCCTGAATGTTAATCTCTGAATGTTACTCTCTGAATCATTTCGGCTCGTGCCGCACTGGAGGGCGAGCCCTGGGTCGTGCCGACCCTAGCTGACGGGGTATGTGTATGTTGTGCCACGATACGTCCACTATGTGTGAGTGGGATCACCACCGAGGTGATGTTGCAACTTCGCGCGCCGCCAGACAGAGATGTATGTACCACCGATGCATATTTCAGCATTAAGTTTCTCAGAACCAGTCCGAGCCGCAAATGACAATGCGTCATTTGGTGCACTGTTCATTCTCAAACCAATCGGAGCTGGGGTACTTCATTTTACATTTTTGCCATTTCATGTCATACATTTTCTTCCACGCATTTAGGCATTATTTGCTACCACGTGATGCTGGTTGTCAGCCACTATTTTCACACCGAATTCGAACTGAAGTGAATGGCGAACAAAATTGATCGGACTTGGTCCAACTGGAGCCAGCCTGACAAGACGTGACCGGACATGACGTGGCCTGACATGATGTGACCTGAGATGACGTGACCTAACATGACGTGACCTGACCTGACATTACCTGACGTAACGTGACCTGACGTGGAATGACGTGACCTGACGTGACCTGACATTACCTGACGCGATCTGGCATGACGTGGCATGACCTGACGTGACGTGACCTGACCTGACGTAACGTGATATGACGTGACGTAAATTGACGTGACCTGACCTGACCTGGCATGACGTTACCTGACGTTACGTAACCTGACATGACGTGATCTGACGTGGCGGACCGACGTTTCCAGAGCAGCTGCAACAGCTGCGGAAAACAAACCTGGCTCGCGTGCTCTGCGACACCTCAGACAACGTGAGGGAAGTACAGCCGCGGCCGATGCTGTTGCCATCTAGCGACAACCTTCCACAACCGTGCGGCAGTGTTACGCTACCTGTCGTCGACCTGTCGTACTGGGAGGAGCCGGCTCCATGACATGCACACCGGCCACATTGACAACGACAATGTGGTAATTCAATGCGAAATACTGAACGCGCTGCTATTGGTCGGTGCGGGTAGGCGTGCATCGGTGATTGGTTGGTTTGATAGGCGGGCGGCTGCGATTGGCTGTTGCGGATAGGAGCATTAACAGTGAGATCCCCCCCCCTTTCACGCGACATTTGGAACAATTTGTGCCCCAGTGCTCCGGTTATCCATTGATTTAACGATACAAACAAACTTTGGCAGCTTTGTTTGCTTAGCATGCCTGTCGTTGGTTGCGAAGGTTGACCTGAAGCTTGTTGGCACTCGCTTTTAGAGCGGGACATTGTCCAGAAGTTAAACGCAGGCTGCATTTGCAACGAAGCTGTGTATAGACGAGCACCTCTCAATCTTGGACGTATGTTTGTCGCTGCCCTGCTCGACGAAACCGTAATGCTGTATCATATATCATAATCAGCGACACATGTTCCAGTCCCAAATACCAGTTACTTTGGCATCTGCGGAAAGTCAATGCTGACATAAGCATCAGTGTGGCACTCGGCGCGTCTAAAAATGCATCAGCTGCATTCCGGGGAGTTATTTAAGGATACTGTTCCAGACTAATGCATTAATAGGCACGAGCAAGAGACTTGATATTATTGTCACCATTGCAATAGTTCGCGACATTATCGCTACGTTGTTCATCTTGCTTGCTGGATCTTGATTGCGTGATCTTGCTTAGAGTCCCCTGGTGCTGGTTGCTATCGTAGGCGTGTGTCTGGATACATTAGTTGTGCTGTGAAAATGTCGTCAATTGCATCGTTACATAGTGTGGTATGATTTATAATATAGAATCGCTGAGGAAATGAACGACGTATGCGAGAGGTTTGTTCGCCATGCGTTGTGAAATTATGCGAGTCGTCTGCGGAAAAAGTCGTATAAAAAGCGACGTGCTGTTCCCACGTGTTGTGCCAACCGTGAGAAACTTGTGTCAACAGCACAAACAATTCACTATTCAACCTGCCCACATCGTTTTCGCAAAATGAAGCGAGATTTCAGGCGCATTCCAGCTCATTCGAGGCGTACGAACTGCCAGTGTAATTATTGCCTTCCATATAAATATCATGCAATGAATTAACTCTTCATGCAATTATTGCCTTCCGAACCTTTCAAAGTCTGCTCCATTTTTTGTATCGCGTCACAGCATGCACATGCAACCAGTGCTACGTATCGCTGCAGCACCAGCTGCAGCAGACGGCTGGAAAAGAAAGCCGCAGCAGACAGCTGCAACAGACAGGCGCAGCGGACAGCTGCAGCAGACAGCTGCAACAGACAGCTGATCATGCCCGTCCTCTGTGTATCTCGGTGCCGCTTCTGTCTCAAGCCCGAACTCTGGAATCCCCTCATCACCAGTGTGCAGTGACAAGTCCGAGCTCTGGCATCAACATTTAGACCTGGATCACTATATCTAGACATAACTAACGTTTCCTCTTTACCCGCCGCTCTGCACCAGACACTGCTCTGCACCAGGTCTATTGCTGTCGGTCTTCCTCACCCAGCTTCCCGATCATGTTTTTCATTGCCAAGCTTCTTGATCATATGCTTCCTCGCCCAGCTTCCCGTTCATGTTCTTCCTCTCATAGCTTCCTGTCAATGTACCGTTCCTTCTTCACACTGCCTTTCATGAATGCCGCAGAGCGGCTTCGTCTCCTCTATACTTACCTCATACCTGCCACCGTCTTCCCATGCCTTATGTTGTGCCTGATAGCTTTTCTATATCTCTCTCTTTCTCCGTCAGTTTCTTAAATACGAACATACCACACGCACTGTCGACGTATCCCTGTGTCAAGCAGACATTACTTTCGGCTGCTTGGCACAGTCTCCACTTCACTTCACATTCTCTTCCGTATCACGTATCCCCTTCCTTCACGCATCCCTCCACCCTCATTGGCTCCCCCTGCATATTCTTGTGTCTCCCATGCCTGCACCCCTCACGAATTCCATGCATTCCTCCTGGATTCCATGCATTCCTGCATTCCTGCACCCATCGCTGGCTACCCTCGCGCATTCCTTCGCCTCCGCATACATTCCCACATTCCTGCACCCATCGTTGGCTCCCCTCGCGTTTCCTTCGCGTCACCGTACATTCACACCTTCCTGCACCCATCGTTGGCTCCCGACGCGTTTCCTTCGCGTCTCCGTACATTCCCGCATCCCCGCACCCATCGTTGGCTTCCCACGCGTTCCCTTCGCGTCTCCGTACATTCATACATTCTGCACTCCTCTCTGGCGAGTCCCTACGCCTCCCCATGCATTCTTCCACCAGTCGCATATCTGGACGCCATCACCCCCGCCCCCCCCGCCGCTCAGGTGTCACTGCGCCAGAAGCCCAGGCCAACGGCGGGAATGTCGTCGCAGTGCGTCAGCTTGTTGGTCTCCGACTGGGCGACGAAGGCGTCCGGCTGGACGACGGAGATGGTGTCGACGTTGTAGCAGATCACGCGCGCCCAGCTGATGCGTCGCAGCTGCTCCAGCTGCGCGGCGCCGACGCACGGCGTGCCCGCCATTTTTCGGAGCCGATTTACGCGCCGAACTCTCCATCATACAAAGATACATCACGTACAGATACATACAGATACATGCACATACATGCATACATTATATGCAGCCTGTCGCCAGCCCAAGGTGGATCCGAAGAGGATGTGACGATCCGATGTGTGCATAGTACCCCTGCTCGTTATTTCAAACTATGCCACCTTTCTTTATCCCAAGTATTCCCTTTCACCGCTAATCCTGCCCGTCAATGGCTGGGTAACTGCTCCGTGTCTCTGCTAAGGCCACCACAGTATTTATATGCATAATCTAAAATATTTATATTTATATACACCGCATCACATTACGCCCACGCACTGCTTACACACACACTACTCGCAAACTCCCACCTCTGCATTCTTGCACGCGACATACTTCTTCCTCATGCATACCTACATACTCTGACCTTCTATACTAGGCGTGCGACGTAGGCGCCACCGGCCGTGTCACACATACCGCACACATCACATAGTGTAATTGCCCCCCCCCATTTAATACGGGTCGCTCCATTCAACAGTGAATTAGGTTGAGGGGAAAGTAGCTGTGATTGGAAATATACCGGTTTGGAAGAAGGAAGTCATGGCAGACCGATGGCACTGACATGTTTGTTGCTCGGCGGGCCTCTTCGGTCGTCTCGACGCTGCCTGAGCTCCGTCCGTGCGTGAGAGACTGACGGAGTGAGTGTCTCCGAGCGAGAGCGAGATCGAGCGAGAGGGTCCCAGAGCGAGCGTTTTCTCTGTGCCTTCCGGTTTTCTTCGATTCGATTTGACCCGTCTCCTCCACTCCTTTGGCCACTCACAGGGCTCCGGATTGTGCTGTTTTTCTTGATTCGTGGGAGTGCATTTTTGTATTCCCTTTAGGCCGTGTATGTTGTGAAATCGCCTCTGGCCGTCAGGACGGTATACCGGGGTCTATAACTTTCACCGGGCCAACGACCTCACACCTGGATGGGGGCCCAACCTTCTGTTTTGGCCCAGATGCGAGGCTGATGGTGTTTTTTTTTCATGCCGCCTTTGAACGCGACACGTACTGCGGGTCGGGTTCGGCGGTATTTCAATTCCATATGAGAGGGGAGGGAGAAGGTGGCCGGGATCTGGTCGGACGTCTTGTTGCCGGGTCGGATGGGAAAATATTGAAAGCTTTGTACCGAAAGAATTTAAGGTTCTACTTGTCCAAGTCCAAGTCCAAGTCCAAGTCCAAGTCCTGCTGCTGGGAGCCGGCACCAGCAGGACGGACAGAGGCTGACGGCTGCTGGGAGCCGTCACCAGCAGGACGGACAGAGGCTGACGGCTGCTGGGAGCCGTCACCAGCAGGACGGACAGAGGCTGACGGCTGCTGGGAGCCGTCACCAGCAGGACGGACAGAGGCTGACGGCTGCTGGGAGCCGTCACCAGCAGGACGGGCAGAGGCTGACGGCTGCTGGGAGCCGTCACCAGCAGGACGGGCAGAGGCTGACGGCTGCTGGGAGCCGGCACCAGCAGGACGGACAGAGGCTGACGGCTGCTGGGAGCCGTCACCAGCAGGACGGGCAGAGGCTGACGGCTGCTGGGAGCCGGCACCAGCAGGACGGACAGAGGCTGACGGCTGTTGGGAGCCGGCACCAGCAGGACGGACAGAGGCTGACGGCTGTTGGGAGCCGGCACCAGCAGGACGGACAGAGGCTGACGGCTGCTAGGAACCGGCACCAGCAGGACGGGCAGAGGCTGACGGCTGCTGGGAGCCGGAGTATGCAGGCCTACAAACGAGTCAATTAGCGATCAACGAAATGTGAGGGATCCATGACATTTGCTTTGTATTTCAGTGCAGTGAAAGAAATTATTTTAACTTTGTGTCAGTATCGTCATTTCATGAACGAAATACTTAGGTACTTGCCCAATGTTACCGGTAGCTTTCAGGCGCCACAGGGTGAATTTGTCCCGAATGTTGAGAATTCTCTTGGATCCCCTCCCCCGCAGAACTGGACTGTGAACTTATTTGCTAGACCCAGGGCATCGTCGACTGGTACTTACTTGACAAATTGACGGGTTGATGGAGTAGAACAAGACCGGGCTGCCGACTCCCACTGTTTTTGGACCTGCGCCCCTGACGTCTTACGTTTCTTTTTAACGGTCCCCGATCCTTCCATTGTTAGTACTTGTATATGCAGACTTTCTGTAACTTGTAGGTGAAATAATTTCAATGGAAACTTCCACACACTACATTCGCTGCTGTATTTGATTCCACAGCAAACGTAACAACTAGCACCCACCTACACCTCTCTGGCGGCACCGGCAACACAAATGAATGGGCATAGGGCGCGCAGATAATTCACTCGCAGCATTACAGCGGCACGCCGCACGGATGAATTTGAGAGGCATGCGCTTGTTTTTATTACGCACCTCTTCGCGAAGGATTTTGTAATAAAATACCATGCTCGGCGAGGCTCGGCGTGGTACCGTGCAAAACTTACGGGTATCTACAGCGTTGCGAGTGTAAGTGCATACACAATGGTGTAGGTACTGTGCTTTAATACATCAAAGTGATAAAAAAAATATCACAGTGAGCGTTGGGTGGCTCATTGATTGTACGGATCAAGTACAAAAAAAAATGTAGGTTTCTGATGGTTCCAACGACTTCTGAGGCAGGCAGGTTCTCAGAAAGATCCTTCAGCGTGGGCCCTCACTGGGGTGGAAAGTCTCGACGACTGGGGTGGAAATCTGGGCAACTAGGGTGGAAGCTTCCACCCCAGTTAACATGTTAAAATAGGCCCTGGTGTGAGCTGTGTGAGGGAGTCATGTTTTGGTATGAGGGGTGTGAGCCCGTCATGTGTGGGTGTGAGCTGTGTGAGGGCGTCATGTGTTGGTGTGAGCTGTGTGAGGCCGTCATACGTGGGTGTGAGCTGTGTGAGGGAGTCATGTTTGGGGATGAGGGGTGTGAGCACGTCATGTGTGGGTGTGAGCTGTGTCAGGTCGTCATGTGTGGGTGTGAGCTATGTGATGGCGTCTTGTGTGAGTGTGAGCCGTGTGATGGCGTCATGTGTGGGTGTGATGTCTGTTAGGGCGTCATGTCTTGGTGCGAGGTGTGTTAGGGCGTCATGTGTGGGTGTGAGGTGTGTGCGGGCGTCATGTGTGGGTGTGAGGTGTGTGAGAGCGACATGTGTTGGTGTGAGGTGTGTGAGAGAGCCATGTGTGGGTGTGAGCTATGTGATGGCGTCTTGTGTGAGTGTGAGCCGTGTGATGGCGTCATGTGTGGGTGTGAAGTGTGTGAGGCCGTCATTTGTGGGTGTGATGTATGTGATGGCATCATGTGTCGGTGTGAGGTGTGTGAGGGCGTCATGTGTGGGTGTGAGGTGTGTGAAGGCGGAATATATGGGTCTATGGGGTGTGAAGACGTCATGTGTGGGTGTGAGGTGTGTGAGGGCGACATGTGTGGGTGTGAGGTGTGTGAGGCCGTCATGTGTGGGTGTGAGGTGTGTGAGGGCGTCTTGTGTGGGTGTGATGTCTGTGAGGGCGTCATATCTTGGTGCGAGGTGTGTGAGAGCGTCATGTGTGGGTGTGAGGTGTGGGAGGCAGTCATGTGTGGGTGTGAGGTGTATGAGGGCGTCATGTGTGGGCGGGTGGGGCAGTCATGTGTGGGTGTGAGGTGTGTGAGGGCGTCATGTGTTGGTATGAGGTGTGGGAGGCGGTAATGTTTTGGTGTGAGCTTTGAGGGTGGTGTGAGCTGTGTGAGGCCGTCATGTGTGGGTGTGAGCTGTTTGAGGCCGTCATTTGTGGGTGTGAGCTGTGTGAGGATGTCATGTGTGAGTGTGAGACGTGCGATGGCGTCATGTGTGGGTGTGAAGTGTGTGAGGCCGTCATGTGTGGGTTTGAGGTTTGTGAGGGCGTCATGTGTGGGTGGGTGAAGCCGTCATGTGTTGGTGTGAGCTGCGTGATGGCGTCATATGTGGGTATGAGCTGTGTGGGGGCGTCATGTGTGGGTGTGAGCTGTGTGAGACCGTCATGTGTGGGTGTGATGTGTGTGAGGGCGTCATGTGTGGGTGGGTGAGGCCGTCATGTATTGGTGTGAGCTGTATGAGGTCGTCATGTGTGGGTGTGAGCTGTGTGGCGGCGTCATTTGTGGGTGTCAGGTGTGTGAGGTCGTCATGTGTAGGTGTGAGCTGTGTGAGGGCGTCATGTGTGGGTGTGAGCTGCGTGAGGGCGTCATTTGTGGGTGTAAGCTGTTTGAGGACGTCATGTGTGGGTTTGAGATGTGTCAGGCCATCATGTGTGGGTGTGAGGTATGTGAGGGCGTCATGTGTGGGTGGGTGAGGCCGTCATGTGTTGGTGTGAGCTGTGTGAGGCCGCCATGTGTGGGTGTGAGCTGTGTGAGGGCGTCATGTGTGAGTGTGAGCCGTGTGAGGGCGTCATGTGTGGGTGTAACGTGTGTGAGGCCGTCATGAGTGCGTTTGAGGTGTGTGAGGGCGTCATGTGTGGGTGGGTGAGGCCGTCATGTGTGGGTGTGAGCTGCGTGAGGGCGTCATGTGTGGGTGTGAGCTGTGTGAGGGCGTCATGTGTGGGTGTGATGTGTGGGAGGCCGTCATGTGTGGGTGTGAGCTGTGTAAGGCCGTCATGTGTGGGTGTGATGTGTGTGAGGGCGTCATGTGTGGGTGGGAGAGGCCGTCATGTGTTGGTGTGAGCTGTGTGGGAGCGTCATGTGTGGGTGTGAGGTGTGTGAGGGCGTCATGTGTGGGTGTGAGGTGTGTGAGGGCGACATGTGTGGGTGTGATGTGTGTGAGGGCGTCTTGTGTAGGTGTGAGCTGTGTGAGTGCGTCATGTGTGGGTGTGAGGTGTGTGAGGGCGACATGTGTGGGTATGAGGTGAGTGAGGGCGTCATGTGTGTGTGTGAGGTGTGTGAGGCCGTCATGTGTAGGTGTGAGCTGTCTGAGGGTGTCATGTATGGGTGTGAGGTGTGTGAGGGCGTCGTGTGTGTGTGGGTGATGCCGTCATGTGTTGGTGTGATCTGTGTGAGGCCGTCATGTGTGGGTGTGAGCTGTGTGAAGGCGTCATGTGTGGGTGTAAGCTGTGTGAGTACGTCATGTGTGAGTGTGAGCCGTGTGAGTGCGTCATGTGTGGGTGTGAGGTGTGTGAGGCCGTCATGTGTGGGTGTGAGGTGTGTGAGGAGTCATGTATGGGTGTGAGCTGTGTGAGAGCGTCATGTGTGGGTGTGAGGTGTGTGAGGGCGTCATGTGTGGCTGTGAGGTGCGTGAGGGCGTCTTGTGTGGGTGTGATGCCTGTGAGGGCGTCATCTCTTGGTGCGAGGTGTGTGAGGGCGTCATGTGTGGGTGTGAGGTGTGGGAGGCCGTCATGTGTGGGTATGAGCTGTGTGAGGCTGTCATGTGTGGGTGTGAGCTGTGCGAGCTCGTCATGTGTGGGTGTGAGGTGTGTGAGGGCGTCATGTGTGGGCGGGTGGGGCAGTCATGTGTGGGTGTGAGGTGTGTGAGGGCGTCATGTGTGGGTATGAGTTGTGGGAGGCGGTAATGTTTGGATGTGAGTTGTGTGAGGTCGTCATGTGTGGATGTGAGCTGTGTGAGGCCGCCATGTGTGGATGTGAGGTGTGTGAGGCCGTCATGTGTGGGTGTGAGGTGTGTGAGGGCGTCATGTGTGGGTGGGTGAGGCCGTCATGTGTGGGTGTGATCTGTGTCAGGGCGCCATGTGTGTGTGTGTGTGAGGTTTGTGAGAGCGACATGTGTGGGTGTGAGCTGTGTGAGGGCGTCATGTGTTAGTGTGAGGTGTGTTAGGGCGTCATGTTTGCGTGTGAGGTGCGTGACTTCGTCATGTGTGGGTGTGATCTGTGTGAGGGCGTCATGGGTTGGTGTGAGCTGTATGAGGCCGTCATGTGTGGGTGTGTGCTGTGTGAGGCCGTGATGTGTGGGTGTGAGCTGTTTGAGGCCGTGATGTGTGGGTGTGAGCTGTGTGAGGGCGTTATGTGTTGGTGTGAGGTGTGTGAGGATGTCATGCTGGGTGTGAGCTGTGTGAGGCAGTCATGTGTGGGTGTGAGTTGTGTGAGCGGGTCATGTGTGGGTGGGTGAGGCCGTCATGTGTGGGTGTGAGGTGTGTGAGGGAGTCATGTGTGGGTGCGAGCTGTGTGAGGGCGTCATGTGTGGAAGTGAGATGTGTGAGGGCGTCATGTGTGGGTTGAGGTGATTGAGGGCGTCATGTGTGGGCGTGAGGTGAGTGAGGCCGTCATGTGTGGGTGTGAGCCGTGTGAGGACGTCATGTGTGGGTGTGAGGTGTGTGAGGGCGTCATGTGTGGGTGTGAGGTGTGTGAGGGCGTCTTGTGTGGGTGTGATGTCTGTGAGGGCGTAATGTCTTGGTGCGAGGTGTTTGAGGGCGTCATGCATGGGTGGGTGAGGCTGTCATGTGTTGGTGTGAGCTATGTGAGGGCGTCATGTGTTGCTGTGAGGTGTGTGAGGGCGTCATGTGTGGATGTGAGGTGCGGGAGGCCGTAACGTCTGGGTGTGAGCGGTGTGAGGTCGTCATGTGTTGGTGTGAGGTGTGTGAAGGCGTCATGTTTGCGTGTGAGGTGCGTGGGTCGTCATGTGTGGGTATGACCTGTGTGAAGGCGTCATGGGTGGGTGTGAGCTGTGTGAGGCCGTCATGTGCAGATGTGAGCTGTGTGAGGCCGTCATGTGTTGGTGTGAGCTGTGTGAGGCCGTCATACGTGGGTGTGAGCTGTGTGAGAGAGTCATGTTTGGGTATGAGGGGTGTGAGCCCGTCATGTATGGGTGTGAGCTGAGTGAGGGCGTCATGTCTTGGTGTGAGCTGTGTGATGCCGTCATGTGTGGTGTGAGCTGTGTGAGGGCGTCATGTGCGAGTGTGAGCCGAATGAAGGCGTCATGTGAGGGTGTGAGGTGTGTGAGGCCGTTATGTTTGGGTGGGTGAGGCCGTCATGTGTTGGTGTGAGCTGCGTGAGGGCGTCATATGTGGGTATGAGCTGTGTGAGGGCGTTATGTGTGGGTGGGTGAGGCCGTCATGTGTTGGAGTGAGATGTGTGATGCCGTTAGGTGTGGGTGTGAGCTGTGTGAGGCCACCATGTGTGGGTGTGAGCTGTGTGAGGGCGTCATGTGTGAGTGTGAGCCGTGTGAGGGCGTCATGTGTGGTGTGGGGTGTGTGAGGCCGTCATGAGTCCGTGTGAGGTGTGTGAGGGTGTCATGTGTGGGTGAGTGAGGCCGTCATGTGTGGGTGTGAGCTGTGTAAAGCCGTCATGTGTGGGTGTGAGGTGTGTGAGGGCGGCATGTGTGGGTGTGAGGTGTGTGAGGGCGTCATGTGTGGGTATGAGCTGTGTGAGGGCGTCATGTGTGGCCGTGAGCTGTGTGAAGGCGTGATCTGTGCGTGTGAGCTGTTTGAGGCCGTCATGTGTGGATTTGAGGTGTGTGAGGCTGTCATGTGCGGGTGGGTAAGGCCGTCATGTCTTGGTGTGAGCTGTGTAATGCCGTCATGTGTGGGTGTGAGCTGTGTGAGGCCGCCATGTGTGGGTGTGAGCTGTGTGAGGGCGTCATGTGTGAGTGTGAACCGTGTGAAGGCGTCATGTGAGGGTGTGAGGTGTGTGAGGCCGTCATGTGTGGGTGGGTGAGGTCGTCATGTGTTGGTTTGAGATGGGTGAGGGCCTCACATGTGGGTATGAGCTGTGTGAGTGCGTCATGTGCGGGTGTGAGGTGTGGGAGGCCGTCATGTGTGGGTGTGAGCTGTGTGTGACCGTCATGTGTGGGTGTGATGTGTGTGAGGGCGTCATATGTGGGTTGGTGAGGCCGTCATGTGTTGGAGTGAGATGTGTGATGCCGTTAGGTGTGGGTGTGAGCTGTGTGAGGCCGCCATGTGTGGTGTGAGCTGTGTGAGGGCGTCATGTGTCAGTGTGAGCCGTGTGAAGGCGTCATGTGTGGGTGTGAGGTGTGTGAGGCCGTCATGATTGCGCGTGAGGTGTGTGAGGTCGTCATGTGTGGGTGGGTGAGGCCATCATGTGTGGGTGTGAGCTGCGTGAGGGCGTCATGTGTGGGTGTGAACCGTGTGAGGGCGTCATGTGTGGGTGTGAGGTGTGGGAGGCCGTCATGTGTGGGTGCGAGCTGTGTAAGGCCGTCATGTGTGGGTGTGATGTGTGTGAGGGCGTCATGTGTGGGTGGGTGAGGCCGTCCTGTGTTTGTGTGAGCTGTGTGAAAGCGTCATGTGTGGGTGTGAGGTGTGTGAGGGCGACATGTGTGAGTGTGAGGTGTGTAAGGTCGTCATATATGGGTGTGAGGTGTGTGAGGGCGTCATTTGTGGGTGTGAGGTGTGTGAGGGAATAATGTGTAGGTGTGAGGTGTGTGAGAGCGACATGTGTGGGTGTGAGGTGTGTGAGGGAGCCATGTGTGGGTGTGAGCTATGTGAGGGCGTCTTGTGTGAGTGTGAGCCGTGTGATGGCGTCATGTGTGGGTGGGAGGTGTGTGATGGCGTCATTTGTGGGTGTGAGGTGTGTGAGGTCATCATGTGTAGGTGTGAGGTGTGTGAGGGCGTCATGTGTGGTTGTGAGGTGTGTGAAGGCGGAATGTGTGGGTGTGTGGTGTGTGAGGGCGTCATGTGTGGTTGTGAGGTGTGTGAGGGCGACATGTGTGGGTGTGAGGTGTGTGAGGGCGTCATGTGTGGATGTGAGGTGTGTGAGGGCGTCTTGTGTGGGTGTGATGTCTGTGAGGGCGTCATCTCTTGGTGCGATGTGTGTGAGGGCGTCATGTGTGGGTGTGAGCTGTGCGAGCTCGTCATGTGTGGGTGTGAGGTGTGTGTGGGCGTCATGTGTGGGCGGGTGGGGCAGTCATGTGTGGGTGTGAGGTGTGTGAGGGCGTCATGTGTGGGTATGAGGTGTGGGAGGCGGTAATGTTTTGGTGTGAGCTGTGTGAGGCCGTCATGTGTGGTGTGAGCTGTGTGAGGGAGTCATGTTTGGGTGGGAGGTGTGTGAGGGCGTCATGTTTGCGCGTGAGGTGAGTGAGGGCGTCATGTGTGGGTGTTAGCTGTGTGAGGGCGTCAGGTGTGGATGTGAGCTGTGTGAGGCCGTCATGTGTGGGTGTGAGCTGTTTGAGGCCGTCATGTGTGGGTGTGAGTTGTGTGAGGCTGTCATGTGTGAGTGTGAGGCGTGCGATGGCGTCATGTGTGGGTGTGAGGTGTGTGAGGCCGTCTTGTGTGGGTTTGAGGTTTGTGAGGGCGTCATGTGTGGGTGGGTGAGGCCGTCATGTGTTGGTGTGAGCTGCGTGATGGCGTCATATGTGCGTGCTCATAAAACGCATGACTGCCTCATCCACCCACATATGACGCCCTCACACACCTCACAACCACACATGACGGCCTCACACAGCTCAGACCTGCACATGACGCCCTCACACAGCTCACACCCAAACATGGCGGCCTCACACAGCTCACACCCGCACATGACGGTATCACACAACTCACACCAAGATATGACGGCCTCACCCACCCACACATGACGCCCTCACACGCCTCACACCCACACATGACAGCCTCACACACCTCACATCCACACATGACGGCCTCTTCCACCCGCATATGACGCCCTCACACAACTCACACCCACACATGGCTGCCTCACACAGCTCACACCCACACAAGACGGCCTCACACCGCTCGCACCCAGACGTTACGGCCGCCCGCACCTCACATCCACACATGACGCCCTCACACACCTCACACCCACACATGACGGCCTCACCCACCCACACATCACGCTCTCACACAGCTCACACCCACACATGACGGCCTCACATAGCTCACTCCCACACATGACGACCTCACACCACACAGGTGACACTCACACATGACGCCCTCACACAGCTCACACTCACACATGACGCCCTCACACAGCTCACACCCACACATGACGCCCTCATGCAGCTCACACCAACACATGACGGCCCCTCCCACCCACACATGACGCCATCACACACCTCACACCAACACATGACGACCTCACACACACGCATGACGCCCTCACACGGCTCACACTCACACATGACGCCCTCACATAGCTCACACCCACACATGTCGCCCTCACATACCTCACACCCACACATGACGCCCTCACACACCTCACACCCACACATGACACCCTCACACAGCTCACACCCACTAATGACGCCCTCACACTCCTCACACCTACACATGACCCCCTCACACGGCTCACACTCACACATGACGGCCTCACATAGCTCACACCCACACATGACGGCCTCACACAGCTCACACCCACACATGAATCCCTCAGACACCTCACACCCGCACATGACGCCCTCCTACACCTCACACCGACACATGACGGCCTCACACAGCTCACACCCACACATGACGCCCTCACACAGCTCATACCCACATATGACGCCCTCACACAGCTCACACCAACACATAACGGCCTCACCCACCCACTCATGACGCCCTCACACACCTCACACCCACACATGACGCCCGCACACAGCTCACACTCACACATGGCGGCCTCATACAGCTCACACCTACACATGACGCCCTCACATACCTCACATCAACACATGACGCCCTCACACAGCTCACACCCACACATGACGGCCTCTCCCACCCACACATGACACCATCACACACCTCACACCAACACATGACGACCTCACACACACGCATGACGCCCTCACACGGCTCACACTCACACATGACGCCCTCACATAGCTCACAACCACACATGACGGCGTCACCCACCCACACATGACGCCCTCACACACCTCACACCCACACATGACGCCATCACCCGGCTCACACTCACACATGACGCCCTCGCACAGCTCACAACCACACCTGGCGGCCTCATACAGCTCACACCCACACATGACGGCATCACACAGCAACACACCACCACATGGCGGCGTCACCCATCCACACATGACGCCCTCACACAGCTCACAACCACACCTGGCGGCCTCATGCACCTCACACCCACAAATGACGGCCTCAAACAGCTCACACCCACAGATGACGCCCTCACACAGCTCACACCCACACATGACGCCCTCACACAGCTCACACCCACACATGACGACGTCACACAGCTCATACCCACATATGACGCCCTCACACAGCTCACACCAACACATCACGGCCTCACCCACCCACACATGACGCCCTCACACACCTCAAACCCACACATGACGGCCTCACACGCCTCACACCCACACATCACGCCATCGCACGGCTCACACTCACACATGACAGCCTCACACAGCTCACACCCACACATGACTCCCTCACACAGCTCACACCCACACATGACGGCCTCACACAGCTCACACCAAAATAGTACCGCCGCCCACACCTCATACCCACACATGACGCCCTCACACACCTCACACCCACACATGACGAGCTCCCACAGCTCACACCCACACATGACAGCCTCACACAGCTCATACCCACACATGACGGCCTCCCACACCTCACACCCACACATGACGCCCTCACACACCTCGCACCAAGAGATGACGCCCTCACAGACATCATACCCACACAAGACGCCCTCACACACCTCACACCCACACATGACGCCCTCACACACCTCACACCCACACATGTCGCCCTCACCCACCTCACACCCACACATGACGCCCTCACACACCACACACCCACACATGACGATCTCACACAGCTCACACACACACATGACGGCCTCACACAGCTCACACCCAAACATAACGCCCTCACACAGCTCACCCCCACACATGACGGCCTCACACAGCACACACCAACACATGACGGCCTCACCCACCCACACATGACGCCCTCACACACCGCACATCCACACATGACAGCCTCAAACAGCTCACACTCACAGATGACGCCCTCACACAGCTCACGCCCACACAAGACGCCCTCTCATAGTTCATACCCACACATGACGGCCTCCCACACCTTACACCCACACATGACGCCCTCACACACCTCGCACCAAGACATGACGCCCTCACAGACATTACATCCACACAAGACGCCCTCACACACCTCACACTCACACATGACGGCCCCAAACAGACATGACATGACTATGACACACAAACATGACTACCTTACACAGCTCACACCCACACATGACGGGCTCCCACACCTCACAGCCACACATGACGCCCTCACACACATTGCACCAAGACATGACGCCCGCACAGACATCACACCCACACATGACGCCCTCACACATCTCATACCCACACATGACGGCCTCACACAGCTCACACGCACACATGACGGCCTCAAACAGCTCACACGCACACATGACGCCCTCACACACCTCACACCCACACATGTCGCCCTGACACACCTCACACCCACACATGACGCCCTCACACACCTTACACCCATACATGACGCCCTCACACACCTCACACCCACACATGACCCCCTCACACAGCTCACACCCACACATCACGGCCTCACACAGCTCACACCCACACATGACGGCCTCACACAGCTCACACCCACACATGACGACCTCACGCACCTCACACGCAAACATGACGCCCTCACCACATCCTTCGCACCAACACATGACGCCCTCACACAGGTCGCACTCGCACATGGCGCCTTCGCACACCTCACACCAACACATGACGCCCTCACACAGGTCACACTCACACATGGCGGCCTCACACCACACAGACGCCCTCACACAGGTCACCTCACACATGACGCCCTCACATACCTCACACCAACACATGACGCCCTCACACAGCTCACACCCACACATGACGCCCTCATACAGCTCACACCAACACATGACGGCCTCACACACACGCATGACGCCCTCACACGGCTCACACTCACACATGACGCCCTCACATAGCTCACAACCACACATGACGGCCTCACCCACCCACACATGACGCCCTCACACACCTCACACCCACACATGACGCCCTCACCCGGCACACACTCACACATGACGCCCTCACACAGCTCACAACCACACGTAGCGGCCTCATACAGCTCACACCCACACATGACGGCATCACACAGCACACGCTAACACATGGCGGCCTCACCCACCCACACATGACGCCCTCACACACCTCACACCCACAAATGACGGCCTCAAACAGCTCACACCCACAGATGGCGCCCTCACACAGCTCACACCCACACATGACGCCCTCACACAGCTCACACCCACACATGACGACGTCACACACCTGACACCCACAAATGACGCCCTCACACAGCTCACACCCACACATGACGGCCTCACACAGCTCACACCAACACATGACGGCCTCACCCACCCACACATGACGCCCTCACACACATCACACCCACACATGACGGTCTCACACAGCTCACACCCACACATGACGGCTTCCCACACCTCAAACCTACACATGACGCCCTCACACAGAGGGCGTCTCTCTCCTCTCTCATCTCTCCTCTTTCCTCTCTCCAAGCTGACCCGTACTGACTCAAAGTGACCCGACCAAAACTAACCCGAACTGACCCAATCTGCCCCGATCCAAACTGACCAAAACTGTTCCGACCCAAACTAACGCAAACGTACCCGACCCAAACTGGCCAAAACTGACCCAAACTGACCAGACACAAACTGACCCAACCCAAAGTGAGACTCTCTCTCCTGTCCTCTCTCTCTCTCCTTTGGGATTCGCCTCTGGAATTCATGTTCGTTCCCGTCCCTTCTTCAATTGTCAGCTTCACGGCGCTGCATCCCTCCTCTCTCCTCTCCCCCTTCTCCTCTCTCCTCTCTCCTCTCTCCTTTCTCCTTTCTCCTCTCTCCTCTCTCCTCTCTCCTCTCCTCCTCTGTGCAATAATATACAATTCGCTTGTCAATATGAAGTCAGCTATGCCCCCCCCTCCCCATGCAGTGGCAGTGGAGAGCAGTGGAGGCGTGAATCCCCTCCGCATGGAAAGGTGGCTCCCCTCCAGGAAGGCTCGAGTGCACCCGCCCACCTCCCGCTCCAGGGATTTTTCAGCCAAAGGCTCCCCTCTCGGAGGAAAAAGCAGCCCCTAAGACGAAAAGGCGCCACTTCAGCATGCTTGGGTGCACCCCTTCCCCCGTTCAACGATTTTCTGCCGAATGCGTCGTTCTGGGGGCTTTCGCAGTGGTGGCCCTTGGATGAAATGGTGCTACTCCAGACAAGTGCCCCCACACACTAAACATTTCTGAATCCACCCCTGCTACAATTTTTTTCCAAGTTAATAATGCAATTTTGGTAAGCATCTTCATTTACATGAAACATCCATTTTAACACAGTGGGGTTGGTAATTTTCACGACAAGATTGTGCTACCAAGGAGTTGCACGTTATCAGGTCCATCTGCTACCCTCCATGGAGGGTAAGAGGTATTTTTTGCACCTGTCTCTGTAGCTCGGGGCCTCTTCATCAGCGTGATGCACGCTGTCATCTCTGAGCCCATCTCCATCAACGTGAGCCAAAGCCGATCCAGCGGCCCTGTACGTCCGGTCCGGGGCCCCCTCCGTTGGCTCAGAGGCCTTCTTTTACGGCTCAGGACACTCTCCGTACGGCCGGAGGTCACTCCTTCAACAGCTTGGGCCTTCTCCATCACTCAAGGATCCCTGTGTGGCTTCGGCCCCCTCTGCCGTACCAGGGGCCCTTCATGCCGGCTATGGGCCCTCGCCAATGGTCCGTGGTCCTCCAGCGTCAAGGGGTCCTCTTAGTCGGCGAAGGGGTCTTCCTTAGCGACCCATGGCCTCCTCTGTCGGACCAGATGCCCTCTTTGAACAGACGTACAAGGGCCCCTATATCAGGCCACGGGCCCTTGTAAGGCTTGGGTCCCATCTGTCGGTCTAAGGGACCTATCTGACAGCTCGAGGTCCTCTCCGGTAACTAGGGTCCCCTCTGTCGTCTCAGAGGCTCTGATTGACGATCCAGGGCCTTTCCCGGCAGGCCGGAGGCCCATTTTCGAAAATTTCGGCCTTCTCCATCAGGTTAGGGGCCCTTTCTTTCGCTTGGGCCCCGGCCGTCAGCTCAGGGTCACTTAATATTAGCTCGGGACCATCTCCCTCAGCCCGGGGCCCTTTCAGCGATACGTGAGCCCCTCCGTCGACCTGAAGTCCTTCACGTTGGCCCATCCTAGGGCTCTTAACATCTCACCAAGGGCACTCTCCCTTGACTTGGGTCCCTATTCATCAGCCCGGGACCTTCTCCATCAGTGCTGGACTCCTTTCGTCGGTCAAGAGGCCCTTCATACCGACCCAGGGGGCCTTTGAGGGCCCCTTTCACCGACGCCTTGAGGGGCCCTTGCAAGCCCCTGAAGGCGGTCGCCTGAAGGGCCTCCTCGAACACTCCAGGGGATGGCTGCTCCCTTCGCCCCCCTCCCCCTTGGCCACGCTATTGCATGCAGCAAACAATAAAATTTTCCTAGCTTTCATCTTTCTGTACCCACAGTCTCCTCTTGCGAGCTTCCCTTGATAATATTTCCCCGCCGATGCGTTTTAACCTCTGGTATTTGCAAATCGCATTTCGAGTAACGTGATGCTCGGCCACCAAACAGAGCACCAAACGGCGTTATTTCCGGCCACCACATATCACCACACAGCGTTATGTCCGACCACTACATAGTACCAAACGGCACCACACGCCTTCTGAACACCCGCGTCTGTGAACAAGTTATTATTCAAAATATGTAACAAATTGTCTGGTCAGTACGGTGGACTGTTGTATAAAAATACTGGTATTTTGTGTGACACATGCGCGAGTTACTACAGTCCGCTGGTGCGGAAGCTGGAGCGCTGCTTAAAAATACTGATATTTTGCGTGACACATGCACGAGTTGTTACATTCCGCTGGTACGGACGGCTACGGTGCACCAGAGTCCCCCAGAACACCAGCATACACGGTTGATTATGTTACATGCCAATTGTTCGGAACACTACATTTGTATCGGTGTGCACACGAATGTAACGATTCACATGCACGCACATCTATAGGGCGTCATATCTTGTCCAGCTTCACTCGAACGTACCTGCGCTCACAATAATGGCTCCAACCTATACTCCTTTGGCAGACATTTAGCGGCGCCGCTCACAGCTTGGTCTCAGCACATTCGTCCACTTCACTAACGACGCAGACTCGCTTCACATTAAATATGCATACACACTGTCGTCCACGCCTTCAGTCCCTCCTGCTCCAGTGTTCCGGTGCCACAGCACAGTCGATCACTGTTATCCGCACCACCTACAGACGTCGTGACCGTCAGCCGCCAGCGCGTCTCCCACTCAACGCGCTGACAGGACGTTACAGTGATGTAACTGTGACCGACAGCTGAAGCGCCCGTCTCCCGCACTCAACCGCGCTGACAGGACGTTACAGTGATGTCACTGTGATCGACAGCTGAAGCGTTCGTCACCTGCACTCAGCAGCGCTGACAGAACATGTGCTCCCAATTGCAACAGGCGCCCGCCCATTAGAAGTAGACTGCCACCGGACTCTGTTCGTGCTCCGCGGATGGCGAGTTTGGCAGCGGCGTCACGCTCACATCAGGATCCAGCTCAGTCTGCCAAGAGGATATGACGTCATTATCGCCTGCGCTGGAGGCACAGCCCGCACACGATCTGCACTCCAGTTATCCACCCGATGTATGTCTCGGATATTTTCAGGACATAGTAAATGCAGCCAGTCAGCGTTCCAGTTCGTATCCGTATCATCAATGGGAAAACCATATTCACAACAGTTGCTGCCCAGCGCCATTTTCTATCCAGATACTATGCGACTTTAGCCAGCAATGCGCATTCACCAAAACTAACAGTTCGTCTTTAAATTGGCTTCTCCCAGCACTCGGTAATCACTACATATACACAATTGCACACATTGTACAGTGCTCTGACCGAAGTCGCCCAGCTGTTCAGGCTTCCAAAGCTCACGCTTGTCATTTTTTGTTCTCCATTTGCATGTTGCCACGGAGCGTGAATTCCGACATAACTTTACCCTGTGTAGCGTGCCGGACTTGGCTGCGGTGAGGCCTGACAGCGTAGCAAATGTACACCAGTGGTAATGCTTCTATCCGGTGCACTCTCCTCTAGCACTTGGCTCCTACAAGCACATACAACATATCTTCTTATAATCACTCATCAGGACAGCATTAGGACATCCCAAGATTTGATCTTGAGGGGAGGAATTTCATGAGCATACTATTTGGAACGCGCGGGATCGCTACTCAAGATAAGCTCACACATGTTAGTGATGCTTAATGTTAGGTGACATATGCCACATACAAGCCCATTACAAAACAAAGTTGTTGCCAAGCCTCCTAGGAAGGTAACAGGAAGATACAAGTGCTCCCACCGAAAAACATTACCAAAAACACTAGTGCCCACAATGAAGTGCGTAAAAAAACTATAACCCTGCACCACGACATTCATGCACAAACGCCCATCAAATGCATCCAACACTACTGCCTTGGTCGATAGGTCTGAAACACACGTTTGTCTATCCTGTTGGTCAGTGGACGGGAAGTCCAGACATTACAGAGTTTTCAATTTCATCTTAGATCTACTTGGCTCGAGGAATTGCGAAAGCTACCATTGTGAGGCAGCCGTAACCAGTTAGCAAATCTGTAATCTGACAGCGAATCGTGCAGGTAAATCCCAACCGCAGCTTCTTTATGACAACTGCCCCGTCTTATTCTATTGTATCATAGTCGAGGAACTTAGTGACGAATCAAACCCTAACGGACATGGCGAAGAACGATGTTCCGCATGCACAGGCAACTGTCTCATTGTCACAAAGTATGGGACATCCGATCACAGTTATAGTCTCCAGCCTTTCACCTTGATCTTTGCTGGACGGAGGCCAGCGAATGACGCCTTCACAGTACATTGGGTATACTTCAAATAACTACCGCATATTTTCTGAGAATGGCACATACTATTTCTATGATTGGATTGATCCGTCAGATTAGGAAAGAAAGTCATATTACTTCAAATTTTCCTGCATGCATGTTATATTTTGGACACAATTTGCTGCTTCCAGAACTCTATCTTATACATCTCTATACACACAAATGTGTGTATAGATGCATACAGAGGGTGACTAGGGAGGCGACGAACATTTTTATCTGTTAGTGTCGCATCGCATGTACTTGTTACAGTGCCCATTGTTATGTTGGAATTTAAATATGGTCGATACTTGGACTTAGATGATGATTTCGTCAATATTGGTAGACGGCCTGATATATATATATATATATATATATATATATATATATATATATATATATATATATATATATATATAGACATGCAGACATGCAGACATACTGACACACACACACACACACACACACACACACATATATTTATATTTTTATATATATATATATATATATATATATCCATGCATGTGTGTCTGTGTGTCTGTGTGTCAGTAGGTCTGCATGTCTATTTGTCCGTGTATGTATCAGTGTATATGTGTGGGTGCACCTTGGAACGCCAACATTATCTTTATCTGTAAAAGAGGATGCACCTTACGCCGTTGTAGGCATTTTCAACTTGTATTTGTACTCGTTCTGGGAAATTTCTCATTCGAGGATGAACACACCCTTCCGACAGCACTCATGGACCGATGATCAACACAGTCACGAGCAGGGTGGGAATTAAGGCACTTCTTAAGAGATTCTATCTCTGAAAACATTTTTGCACTCCGGGTTCATACTGGATATGATGGGCTTCACATGTACTCCGACACAAATGTGGGAACAAAGATATCAATAAAAACAAGCACAGAACGACACCCAAAAAACGCTGGTTATTCCACTTACGGTCACCACTAAAACTAACTACTTTTTGTAGCAGTCAGCAGCCGGACCACATCCTCCCACACTCCATCAATCTCAACCACCGGAATTGCCGACAACAACGCGCCAACAGCAACTTGCAAGATGATGCGCATGCGCACTGAGTACACTGTTCTCCGGCTTTGGAGCCGCGTCTCGGAAATCCTGTGTTCCTGCCACCCATATAGTGGGAAAGTTTCACAGTTTTAACCCTCGCACGGCTGGGGGGGGGGGGTAGATACCTACCCCACCCTAAGGTTTTCCCGCGATAGCGGGAAAATGGCGCGCGGCAGCGCGCTGAAATTTGGTATACCTTACCATTAGCTATTCTTACATGTTCTAAAAAAAAATATGGTCGGGTCATCAAAGGTCACCGAGTTATCGCGGGTCAAGTGAGGTCACCTCCAAAAATATTTAAGCAGTCGCCACGCCTTCAATAATAAAGATATTACAATGACACTTTCAGGGTTTACTTATCTTGACCGAGCGCCAAAACGTACAATTTCAGAATTTTCGAATTTTGATTTTTTGATGACGTCATTTTTTGCACTTTGTAGTTTTATCTAAACTAACATCAACATTGCAGACAAACTATGGACTTTTGTATAATGCTAAGTTGACTTAGAACGTCATATTTTTGGTTCGTATACCTATTTCAAAAAGAAAAAATTCCAAATTCCAAAATTAAAAAAATCCACAATTTTGAAAATCTAAAATTTTGCAAATTTTAATTTCGAGTTTTTGGCTAATTGTAATTGTAAAATAGCTAATTGTAAGGTATGCCAAATTTCAGCGTCCTGCCGCGCGCCGTTTTCCCGCTGTCGCGGGAAAACTTTGGTGGGGTAGGTATCTACCCCCCTCAGCTGTGCGAGGGTTAAGTTCAAATCATAGCGTAAAAACTACCGAAGTACTTTCGACTGGAATTTGTTCGAGCTATCCGATGCAATTTTCAGATTCGTTCTATCTTGCTTGGTTCGTGAGATACCTGGGGGGGTATGTATCTACCCCCCCAACCTGGCGAAGGTGGCTCAGACCCCCAGCCGTGCGAGGGTTAAGAGACGTTCTCCGGAGTCCCGGAGGCCACCGATCAGAATTGGCTGCGTTAGCGTTTTCTGTTCCGAAATTTGTCCGTCAACCAATCAATGCAATGTAGTTTTTATATGATGTCATAACCATTAGCAACTTTGAACACATGTTAACAGTGTCATACTGCAAACACAAGACCTTGACTGATCCTTTGCTTTGATCGCATCCAACTGTGGCGTGTGCGGTAGCGGAGTTGCGTTCGTGTTACGTGGGAAATTAGCTGCGTAGGTAGGTATGCGCTCTGAGCTGAGGGTGAAGTGTGAAGTATTTTTGTTTGTTTTTTATATGGCTAGCCTTGTACTGAGACCAAAAGTGAAAGGAAAGTGCATTGCTCCTGTGAGTTGGGAAACTAAACAGTGCTGATTATTACAAGTCACTGCCGGGCGGTGCCATCCATTGTTCACTTCTTTGCTCCTATGTTTTGACATTTGATTTGACCAGAAATGAGAATGATATTACTTATGCATATTATGTAGGTACTGATTTAGGTTTTTCCGGTCAGTTACTGGTAAACAGATTCCATGCATAAAAACAATGTCCATGAAAATGTACTCCGGAAGAAATCGGTATGCACTCCGACTCCCAACCCGGAAAGTAACTTTCCCACTCTGGTCACGAGCCGTTGGTTTTCTTGACGACACAGAAAACTGGGGAGAGATGAGCCTCTATTTATGTTTCATTTACGAGAGCCCGCAGTAGACTGACTATGGACAACTGGTATTTATATGCATGCAGTACCCAATTAGCATGGGTGTAGACCACAGGAAATTTGGGTTTCTGAATTTCTGCTCGATGGAAATTTAGCATTAAACCACGAAATATTCTGGACCAAAAACACACTGCAGACTTACCCTCCCCCATCCCCATCGATGGCTTGGGTCCAAAGAGAGATCTCTACCAGTGTCAATTGTAGTAAGTGGCATGAAATATTTCCCATCTCAACTTACCTTCGTTGCTGTAGGCCATTAGTATTAAGCACGCCAGACGTAAAACCCTTGGTAGGGACAAGCCTTCGAAAGTTTAGTATTTACGAATAGAGGTTTTTTTGCTTCAGATATTGTTCTGGTGGAAAGGCTGCGCCCATTAGTGACCTAACCATTACCTGCGTCGGCATACCGCGCAATTCCCCTGGACGGAGCGATGATTACAATGGATGTTGCGGACGCCGTGCTCAACCGCTCATAGTGGACTGTATATATGTGGTTGGCGCCCTGCAGCATTGGGTAGAATGGCCAAGAGGCCTAAAGAGAATGGTATAGAAAAGATAGCGAGGGAGAAATAAGCGGGAATACCATGTGAAAGGAATTTATTGGAATAACAATAGGAAAAGGAACAAATAATTGCAATGTGAGAGGTCGGAAAGATGTGTGATGGGAGAATATAAAGAAATAATCGACGTAACCTAAATAAAGGTGGACGTAATAATAGAGGTTGTAGGTTAGAGCTCCCCAATTCAAGGGAGACAAAGGAACTCTCCAATTCAAGAGAGCAGTGGCCAAAATCAAGAACACTCCAATTCAAGAGTGAAGGAACACTCCAATTCAAGAGTGAAGGAACCCTCCAACTCAAGAGAGCTAGGACCTAGATAAGAGCACTCCAATTCAAGAGTGAAGGAACCCTCCAATTCAAGAGAGCTAGGACCTAGATAAGAGCACTCCAATTCAAGAGTGAAGGAACCCTCCAATTCAAGAGAGCAGTGGCATTAGGACATGAAGGAGTACGAAAAACTTGGAAAGAAAGCAGGAAAAACAGTCAGGCACGGTGCCCCAGCCGTGACGAGCAGTGCTGCGTGTGGTTCCTCAATTCACTTCACTGATCACTCACTGTTCCACTTATCACTTCAACACTCGCTCAAAGTACTCATTTCTATATTGGCGACGGCGAGACGGCAGAGGTGCAGTGCACCTGACGAAGACGACAGAAGAAGCGAGAAGAAGCGAGTAGACGCGCCGCTTATATATGAAGGTAAGGGCCAGCTGAGACAAGGAGAGAAAGGGGTCACGGGTCGCATAACACCCGCACCTGCGCCGCGGCCGGCGTTCAACAAATAGGCAGAACAAATACGGGCGACGCGACGGGGACGCCCCACCGGTCGAGCAAAACACGTCTCGCTGGACATGCGGTGTCTAGCCGGATGTCGCGGCTGCCCGCCAACGGCAGACCACCGCGCGACATGCAGTGTAAAAGGGTCGACGGGTCGCAAAACACCTCGCACCTGCGCCGGGGCCGGCGTTCAGCAAATACGCAGAACAAATATGGGCAACGCGACGGGGACGTCCCACAGGTCTAGCCAACACGTCGTCGCTAGACATGCGGTGTCCAGCCCGATGTCGCGGCTGCCCGCGAACGGCAGACCACAGCGCGACATGCAGTGTCTCTCGGCAACAATGGAACTCGATACTTCGTCAGGGAACATATCTTTTTAAAGTATAAATGTCCATACTCATGATTTCGTTACATCTTTCTTCAGCGAGTTTTGCAATCCACCAATACTTCACCAATAGCCGACTCTTCAGAATGGTAGCCGAGACGAGGGAAGACGATCGTGACCAGCCACCACGCCTGGCTAGCGCTGCCCAGCGGCATCACCACCAGCCGATCCATGTGTCGTGCTCAAGACTGCCACCCAGGCCGTGCTCGTCTGGCCGACCAAACACCGACCCAGCAGTCGCAGACTCCAGGCGCCGCTGGCCACAGCCGAGCTGACGAATGCCTCGGGCGTCGTGTCTGAGAGAACATGGAGTGGCTCAGAGGGAGTGGCTGGTGGCTCAGACGGAGTTGTTCGTGGCTCAGAGGGAGTGGCTGGTGGCTCAGAGGGAGTGGCTGGTGGCTCAGAGAGATGGTCAGTGACTCAGAGGGAGTGGCCGATGGCTCAGAGGGAGTGGCCGATGGCTCAGAGGAAGTGGCCGGTGGCTCAGAGGGAGTGGCTGGTGGCTCAGAGGGAGTGGCTGGTGGCTCAGAGGGATGGCCGGTGACTCAGAGGGAATGTGGGTAAGTTCTGATGAAGCGGTGAACAATGCCTATGGAGTGGCATCAGCTTTTGGAGCTTTGGGGGGGGGGTGTTAGTGGCGTTTGTGACATGTGACTAGTTTTAAGGTAACGATATCGAGCTCTGCATTGTCGGGGTGTGGGCTCCAATGGATCAGAAACCAGTGCCGATTTCTAAGGAATCGGTGGTCAGTTGGTCAGGTTGATTAGTACTGACCAGGCCAAGAATATTAATAACCATATCTGTGGTAGTGACGGTCAGGTCAGGAGTAGTGACGGTTAGGTCCGGAGTAGTGACGGTCAGGTCCGGGGTAGTGACGGTCAGGTCCGGAGTAGTGAGGGCCTGGTCCAGAGTAGTGCCGGTCAGGTCCGAGGTAGCGATGGTCAGGTCTGAGATGGTGACGATCAGGATAGTGAGGGCCAGGTACGGGGTAGTGACGGTCAGGTCCGGAGTAGTAACGGTCAGGTCCGGAGTAGGGATGGTCAGGTCCGGAGTAGCAGCGACGGTCAGGTCCTGAGTAGTGACGGCCAGTTCCGGAGTAGTGAGGGCCAGGTCCAGAGTAGTGACGGTTAGGTCCAAGGTAGTGAGGGCTAGGTCCGGAGTAGCAGCAACGGTCAGGTCCGGTGTAGTGACGGTCGGGCCCGGAGTAGTGACGGTCAGGTCCGGGGTAGTGAGGGCCAGGTCTGGGATAGTGATGGTCAGGTCCGGAGTAGTAACGGTCAAGTCCGGAGTAGTAACGGTCAGGTCTGGGATAGTGAGGGACAGGTCCGGGATAGTGATGGTCAGGTCCGGAATAGTGAGGGCCAGCTCCGAAGTAGTGACGGTCGTCCCAGGGAGTGCATGGTGGCTAGTTTAGAAGTGAAGGCGATCAGCTTTACGAGATTAGGAGTCAGCTCTGGGGAAGCTCGGAGATAATAGGTGCGAGATTCTCAAGTAGCCGACACCTGACTCCGGCGGTGGAAACAAGAGAAGCTTCTGACTTAGCCACCTGTTCGGGTTGCTGATCCTGCGGCATTGATCCCTCCTGGCTAATGGTGTCCAGCTGAGTCTTAGTCTGACCGGCCGGGAACCGAACACACCTGAGTGACTGAAATGCCGGCCATCGGACACGGTCACCACAAAGAAAACACACACCTTCACACGGCTCGTGCGAACCCCAACTCATGCTCAACGACTGGGCCAATGTTGTGTGACTAGTAGCAGTGGCGTACCTAGGATTTGCACTAGGAGGGGGAGGGGGAGGAACGGATTTGTAGGGGGCCACCTACCCTATGTTTTTGGGGAAAGGGGGGGGGGGGGGAAAAAAAAAAAAAAAAAAAAAAAAAAAAAAAAAAAAAAAAAATTAAATGGACCCGGATTTCGACCACTATTTTTTAAAGGGGGCACTTTTTAAATAAAATAATTAGTGACCAACTTAACTGCCTTATAGGGGAGGGGGCCAATCTACTGCCATCATTCCTGAGTAAACTGATTTTCACCCTAATTCCCACCATCCTCTTCGAATGTCTTTCTTTTGGTATCCCTTGATAAGTCACACCGCACTGATGAAATTACACCTGTACAAATAAATGTACAAATGATGAAGTGTAAAGAAATGTAAAGAAATGTACACTTAGAAATGTAAATTTTCCCATTTCAGGCCTTCCAATTAATAACGCCCGGTGACCAAAACGCCAATGTTCGTGCTGGTATATACCCGCCTTGCGCATTCACCACACTTCGTGTGAATTTCTGGTTTCTGCTAGGCCTTCTACATTTTGCTAATTGCTGCCACATGATAGCCTTGGGCCATATTTGACGTGTGGAATAGATCCGTATGGGGTACACTGGGAAGATTAAAGTAATTTAATTCGATGATTAGTTATCTTCTTCCAACATTTCCTGGTGGTTAAAAATCCGGATACTGGCTGAGCGTTGATGCACGCCATCTTTTTGGTTAAATATGCTCCCAGATTGGCTACCGAACCGAGGCCCTAGCTCGGTGTCGTTTCTTTTTACCAGTTGCGCTTTTCTTCATCTTCGAACGTGTTTTATGACTCCAGACAAATTTTGTCATGGGTCCGACACATTTTTGAGACCCCTGTACTTTTTAGGAGTTTTGCTGCTTTTTGTGCACTGACGATATTTTTGAGGTATTGGTGCGTTTTCGAAGACCCAGATGAGTATATTGAGTGCCCGGTCGTTTTGCTCCTTTTTTAACCATGTCGCCTTTTGAGGCCTCATGCGGTCTCATGGCCCCGGTGTGCTTCTAAGGCCTCCTTTGTGTGTTTTTTCTTAGCTGCTTGTGCGTTTATTTAGAGCTGCAACGCATGTTTTAAGGCCATGCCGCTTTTTGCGAGAATCGGTGCGCTTTGGAGGGCTCGGTGCATTTTCGGCCTGTCACTGTGCTCTTAGGGTCTTGCTGTGTTTATTTGGGGTCACTGACGCACATTTGTGGGACCCCAGCACAACTTTTCGGGCCCAGACGAGTGATTCCAGGGGGAACCGACATCAGTTGTATGGGCTCTACGCTATTTTTGGGGAGCTGGGGTACGCTTTTTCGGGGCCTTACGCGAATTTTTTAGGCATCTGGTAGTATGTTTGGGGCTCCGGAGCGATTTGTCTAGCCCGGACAATTATTTTTTCAGAACCTCTCCTTATTTGGGAGGGCTCCGGTTTGTTTTTGTCTGGTTCCGATGCGAACTTTGGGGCCACATTGTGCCTATTTGGGGCCACCGACGTCAATTTTTTGTGAGCCCTGAGGGGAATTTTTGATGCCCCGACCAGAATTTGTCTAACTACTGACGGGAATGTTTGGTCTCGAGTGCGATATTTAGGGGGCTGAGCGCGAATTCGCGAATCGCGTTGTACTTAGCTGGGCCCCAGCGCGATTTTAGCGGGCCGGTGCAAATTTGGGCACGCTTCAGAGTAGAAAGGCCCTTCGGAGAACATTATTTCTGGACCGGTTCTGAACTTTCCGGTGGACGGGTGGATTCGATGGAGTTCCTTTGTTATTTTTGTTTCATGCGAGTTCTATTTTCGTAAACCCCCTGCGTTATATTTTTGGGTACCGGTACGGTTCTTCGGGCTCCCAGTGCATTTTTATCGGCGCTTGAACAAGCTTATCCTCCGGGGCCGAGGCATTTCTTTTTTTTTTGGGGGGGGTTCTTTGACGCAATTTGGGTGGCCAGTGACATTCCGGGTAGGCATTCATTTTTGGAGAGCAAACTGAGACTTGTGGGGCACCTGGTGTGACTTTTTGAGCCCACGATGTGATTTTCAAGGGCAGTGACGCAACTTTTTGGGTCTAAGTGCGATTTTCTCAACCCCGTCGTTATTTTATGGGATCCCAACGCGAATTTGAGTGGTCTCGACACGTTTTTCGGGGTCCAACATGTTTTGGGGGCTTATGGAGCTATTGTTGGAGTGTTTTTCCATGTCCGGACTGTTTTTTTTCGTTGCTCCGGCTTCATTTTTTGGGGTGATCACGATGAGACTTCTGAGGCCTGGGTGGGAATTGTCGAGCCCCTAGCATGATTTTGACGGCTCGGGCGCGGCTTTTCGGTACCCCCAGGATCGTGATTTTCGGGGGCCTCAGCGTAACGTTTTGGGGTCCCGCCGTGATTTTAAGAACCCCGACACGACTTTCTGGTCCCCCAGGGTGACTTTTAGGGGTCCAGGTGTAAACGTTTGAGGCCCCAGGATGATTATCAGGGGCCCGGCCCCACCTTTGGGGAACCAGCGTGATTTTCAAGGGCTCGGTTCGTCTTTTTGGAGCACAGCGTCATCTTCAGGGGCTGGCGACACATTTTGGGCCCCCAGTGTGATTTCCAGGGGCCAAGGCCCGACTATTTAAGGCTCCAGTGTGATATTTTTAGTCCCATACGCGACCTTCCGGGGCTCCGGGGGTAGTTTTTGGGGGGCCCCAAACGTATTTTCAGGGTGTCGGATCCCATTTTTGTGCTTCGAGCGTCATTTTTAGGGCCCCAAAACGATTTGCGGGCCCCAATGCTATTTTCAGAGGTTTTGGTGCGATTCGGGGGCCCAGGGTCATTTTGAAGAGCTCCTGTACGACTTTTGGGGTCCCGAACGTGATTTTTAGGGGCCCCGGTGCGATTTTTGGCAGCCCCAGCGGGATTTTTAGGGAGCCTGGTGTAATTTTTCTGAACCCCGGCACGATTCTTCGGGCCCACAACCTCTCAGGGGGGGGGGGAGGGAACCTACCACAATGCCCCCCTTCGGTACGCCACTGACTAGAAGCACGACGAGAACCGTGGGTATTGACGCAGCATTCAGTGACCAACGAAGGTGTTCTCTATCCTATTAGACGGCTGGCACCTCCCCGCAGACAAGAAACACAGGTCAATCAATTGCCCAAATGTTATCAGATACTACCAGATATGCCATATAAAGCCACCGTTAAATCCAGGCAGCAATGCTCGTACGCTTCCGCCATTTCAGTCAACCTCATTGGATTCCTACCAGAGAGAACCAAGAGGTACACACGCACACGCACACGCACACAGTGATTGGGGGTCAAGGTCAGCGCAGCCCTATGTCAGAATAGGCGTGAAGCGACTCCGACACCAGGCCGGAGCCTGTTGTCGAGCAGCAGGACCTACCCGATTCTGTTCGTCCTCCCAGCTGAGCTTCTTCACCCGCTTGGGTATGCTGCCCTCTGGCCAGCCGGACAGCGAGCCGGCCGGCTTGAAGGTGGAGCTGGTGGTGGACTGCAGAGACCTCTGTGAGCCGCGCACGGCGGCTGGCTGGCGGCCCAGCGTACTGGCAGAGCCCAGGTCGCCGCCGTTGGCCAGAGGGTTGCGCAGGCTGCCGTTGGCGGCGGCGGCGCGCGAGAAGCGGCGGCTGCCCCGGGCCACCGTGGCCGTGGTGCCGAGCGACCCTGGCGTGTGGGGCACAGGGTCAGTACTGGTGCCGAGCGACCCTGGCGTGTGGGGCACAGGGTCAGTACTGGTGCCGAGCGACCCTGGCGTGTGGGGCGCAGGGTCAGTACTGGTGCTGAGCGACCCTGGCGTGTGGGGCACAGGGTCAGTACTGGTGCCGAGCGACCATGGCGTGTGGGCGCAGGGTCAGTACTGGTGCCGAGCGACCCTGGCGTGTGAGGCGCGGGGTCAGTACTGGCGACCCTGCCGCGGCCCGGGGACCCTGCCGCCCTGCTGCTGGTCCCCGGTGGCGGAAGCAGCGTGTAGTGCGGGCCATTCTCGTGACACTATGACGTACGCCGTCTGTGGTGATGGTGCAGCCGATGAGGATCAGGTCGGCATCAAGCTCAGTTCTGCACTGCAACTGCACTGAAAATTGCTGGCAAAGGAAGCAACCGAAAGCAAGGAACAACAGCCAAATTATCCAAGCATAATGATACAAATAATTCCAAAACAGCAGGCAATAGACCGAATTCACAATCTCATGTAGCACATTGAATCGTCTGTGTTCGGCTATATCAAGGTCTCGCCTGATTTGCAGTCTGCTGTAGATAGACGAGGTCAGGTTAGGTTAGATTAAGTCGACGCCGTCACGTACTGTCCAGGTTGACCGTGTCCAGGTCGACCACCATGAGCGAGGTGCCTAGTGTCGCCACCTCTGATGGGACACACGTACTGTCCAGGTTGACCGTGTCCAGGTCGACCACCATCGAGCTGCCCACGTGGGCAGAGCGGGGCGACTCCTGGCCACTGCCGCCCTCCAGTTTCTCGTGCGGTATTGAGTTGTTGACGTAGCTGGCCACTTTGGTGCCCAATGCCGGCGAGGTGCGCCTGTTGCGGGTCCGGTCCTTCTTACTGCCGACACACGTGGAGGGCATCAGGCTGGAGCGGGAGGGTTCGGTCCTTCTTACTGCCGACACACGTGGAGGGCATCAGGCTGGAGCGGGAGGGTTCGGTCCTTCTTACTGCCGACACACGTGGAGGGCATCATGCTGGAGCGGGAGGGTTCGGTCCTTCTTATGCCGACACTGGGGGGGAGGCTGGAGGGGGTTGCCCTTTTGCACACACGTGGAGGGCATCATGCTGGAGCGGGAGGGTTCGGTCCTTCTTACTGCCCGCACACGTGGAGGGCATTAGGCTGAAGCGTGCGGGTTCGGTCCTTCTTACTGCCGACACACGTGAAGGGCATCAGACTGAAGCGTGGTGGGAAGCGGTTGTGAGGAGAGGACGGAGCGGAACTCAGTCGTCAGGACCGAAGAGTACGAAGATCAGAGCGGCTGATACTGAGTACAATCCCGCACATGCACAATTTAACCTGTGCTTCAGTTCCGGAATGTTTCAGAGAACTAATCAAAATGTCATGTCGGACTGTCTTGGTTATTGGTTATTGGTTTTTACGACACGTCGACCGTTGAGTCATGTAGCGTCGCCAATCTCTCACGCCGATTGGTCGCGGGCGAAGAGTAGCGACAAGTGAGACTCGAACCCACAACCTTTCGATTGTGAGACGAGCATCTTACCCCTAGACCACTCGTCCCCTCGGAATGCCTTACAGCCGTAAGTAAGAAAAGACAAACGCACGGAAAACCACAGGTTCCTGTTTGACCACGGTGAATAACCTTGCACCAGAAAATCCTAAAAACCTTAACACAGCCACATTATTTCATTCTTGCCTACCCGCGCTTTATATGTCTCATAAATGTTTATTGTTATCTGTGACGTGTCTTACCATTGTTTTTGAGGTGGATAACTGAAAACTCATTTGGTGGAAAGATCCAAACTACTTGATATCATACGACATGACATGATACGATACCATTTACTTCTTTTCCCAGACCTGTTCATTCCATTATTCTTGGGCGCTAAATGATCAAATCTGGTCGATGCGCCCAGAAACCCAAGTAACAACAACAACATTGCATTATTCTCCTTCCCATAGTCTAGAAGTGGCCATGGTGGGCCGAACAGACTTTGAACCAACAACCAACCAATGTCACCGACACCGCCGCGCCATACAGATTCATGTCCAGCTACTGATCATGGAATCAATAATCTGAGAATAGAATGATGAAAATGAGCTCTCGTGTATCCAGACTGAAGCCAATCTGTTTCACACTGCACTCAAAGTGCGCCACCTGTTCCAGCCACTGGTAGACATGCAGAGTTCGATATCAGCTGCTAACGAATCATTCGGAACCCGTGCCTTCAGTGATTCGTACATGGAGTTATTATTTCGCGTTGATGGATATATAGGCAACATAGATTGTATGTGCGTAGTCGGGCACAACGGGAAACCTGGCAGGTGGCTACGTCTGTAGCAGCTTCACTCACTATTTACATATGTAGAGCGCCAGCGTGACAATGACCAGGATCAGAACCCCGAGTAGCACTCCGAAGATGATCATGAGCAGAAGTGAGCTCTCTGCCCTGGTGCTCGGCCCCACCAGCTCCTGAGGGAACCTCACCGTGACCGGAACAGACGACTGAAACGACAGTGGTGCCACATCAGGCCATCTCAACCACGACACCCACACAGACTGAAAACAAAACAATGGCAAACAATCACACAAGTATGCCTGTTGATGTCTCTATGCGCACCTGAAGCCTTTGATGTCTCTATGTCTACCTCAAGCATTCGGTGTCTCCATGCGTATCTGAAGCTTTTGAGGACGGTATTTTGCATGTGAATGTGCCAAGACGTGTGATACATTTTACGAAGTCTTCCACATTATTGTATGTCTTCGGGAATTACTGTGACTATTCCTTCCCAGCTCGGTAAGCACAAGGTAGACTCCCGGTCGGCACTGAAAATCGAAGGCAGTATACCTTATATAATATTTGCTACTTTTAGTTGGGCGGTTATTTGTTTCTTTTCCCCATAAAAATAATGTTCTAGTCACTGTCTCGATCGCTTTCGCACTGACAGGAGGAGCAGTCGGTTTCTCGGGCTTCTGGAAAAGGGGGCGTCCTCTCGATATCTTCATGCTGCATTGCTGATTTTCAAACAGCGAAGATCAATGTTTTGGGTGCATTCATGTGAATAGATAAAAAGATGACAGAAACGAAACACACAATGCTTCAACTTCCTAAAAACCTTACCATAGATATTGCACATGCTACAAGCGCTTTGCGCCCCTCACGGCACGCAGTTCCTATGACGAAAAGCAATTGTTTAGCTTAGCTTGGCTGATTTGCGTGCCATCTGCGGGAATTTGAGCCCATTGCCAGATGCACTCAAGCAGTACAATATAACGCACTTCGTTGCGCGCACAAGCACACTTAATTACACCTAGCTACACACTCAACTGTCCAGACTAGGCACGAACACAGCAATTATTTCCTGTGCATACGTAGAATCTGCTGCCCGCAGAATACCTACTGTATCGCCCGCCTTTGTGAATTCCGACATGCTGTGGTTCCAAACTTCAACTTCAAGGTCACTGTCCAGGGATTGGTTGCACAGTCTCGGACTCCGAAGAATATTCCACACTGGACCGTGTCGATTCGAGCCAGTGGAACGTGAAACATTGTCCTGATACGGTACATTGGAGTGAATATATCCGACGATGTCGGCTGAAGTGGCCCCACCTCATCGGTGGTGTAGGGGGTGCGGGTGCCGTCCGATAACCCGCTCCGATGATGGGTGGAGCCAATGCTGATGCACGCCGTCTCTAAGCATACACAGGTGGTGGTGCCAAATACGGAGGGATTACGTCCTGAGCTGCGGGAGGCAATCGCCACTGCTCAGGTGGCGTGGCTTCCGACTTATCTGGCACGGTACGCCGCGTCAACTGAAATAATGCCACGTGGATCCTGTGGCGTAGCTATGACTTTGCCCAGGGGGCGAACATCTGAAGAGGGCTCCCTACCTACTTCGCCCCCCCCACGTTTCCGAAACTCCTCGGATTCCGGAAACCATGTTTTCAAAGGGCCTATATGTATATATATATATATGTGTGTGTGTGTGTGTGTGCGCGCGTGGGCGTGGGCGTGGGCGTGTGTGTATGAGAACACAGAGCAATGGGAGCATAATTTTATGGGCAACGTTTCGGCTCACGCCTTTCTCAAGCTAACTCCCAGATCCTGTACATGCTGCGAATAGTTAACACTTGTCGTTTTCTAACATAGGTCAAGAGGCGGAAGTTATACAGTGCTTGCCAGTGCTGGCACTGCATAAACAAGATGGTGAAATAGTTCATTCAAACGATCTAACGACGAAATAAGTACGACAACAGTGATGTTCAACCTAGCGTGTTCCAAAATTAGTTCCGTTACAGCACTTGCAATCTGGAAACTACCAGAAACAACATTGATATTCTGACGTGTGGCAATATACGCGGATTCCACCGTCTTCCTACACACATTCCTAACTCCACCACTAAGAACAGATGCTTCTTTCCAATTTGGGAGACGGCCTTCTTCATCGACATGTGCCACCATAGCATTAAAAAGTCTGTGACATCAGAGGTCCAAACGATGTTCCCCAGTTCTAGCCCCCGCCCAATGTCCCAATAGTAGTTTTTTTTTCGTGTCCTACGCAAGGCATGGTGTAGTCCATGCTTTTCTCGTTTACGTTGCGGATCCCTTTCTTGACTAAGTCTTTGATTTTGACCCCGCTGAGAGACTGATATTAATTCTGTCTTTTATCAATTGGGAGATGGTGACTGCTTCCTGTGCTCATGGGGCTTCTTTCTGTTATCCCCTACGTTCAGAAATAGTTTAATCGGGAGGGTGTTCATGGTAAGGAGAGACCTACATTATTGCGTCTTTTCAATAAATTCATACTTCCACAACGTAAAGCATGGATATAAGTTGGGAAAATAAGTGCAATATTTGGGGACAGGGGAAGAACTAGCAACAGGCCTGACCAACAATGCCCAGCACACGACGTATCATCCTGGAAAATTGGTGTTTTTTTCCTTAGCCGGCATCACACTGTTCAAAAATGAAGCAACCGGCACCGCAGTCATCCCAGCTATCGTTGTTGTTACTGGGGATTAGGGGGGCATCAACTGCATCATCACAGTAATTGCTGAGCTGTCTTCTTCGCTATCGCTGGAGCGACCGTAGCTGCTGCGACAGCTGTGCTCAGGTCACTAGGGTAGCTGTGGCCGCTTACGCGGTCGCCAACGCTGGAGCGGCCATCACCGCTAGGACGACCGTCACCGCTGGGATAGCTGTGGCCGCTGAAACGACCACCGCCGCTAAAGTGGCCGTCGCCGCTGTGGCAGCCGCTGCCATTGGGACAGCCGTCGCCGTTGGGCGGCCGCCATCGGCGTTGTTCGGGAAGTCGCCTAGTAACGGTGCTTCTTCATCCTCAAGAAACGGCAGGTGGCAGCACTTTTTAGTGTCCCAGCTGGTCACGGCACTTCTTCATGATGAATGTGCATCGTATAAGTGAGAACGCTCAGGCGAACCTCGCCAATTGTGTTCCTCCTTAGTAGGGGCTTCACCACGTACAGTCAAGCCTCCCTGACACTCTCTCTGTCCTCATGGCCCTCTCTGGCTCTTAGAGCACATTCCCAGTCCTTCACAGCATGTATGGCTCTCAAGGACAGCTTAGCCCTCAGCATTCCTCGCGCCCATCGCCAGTTGTCATGGACTCTCGTAGCTCTCGGGTGGACCCGATCTCTCAGATGCCAATCCCAGAGCTCAGGGACACCCTAGTACAGTCCTATCTGGATGTCAGGGGCTTTATTCATCCGTGGGGAGTCCTCTCCAACTTCCATGGTCTATTCCCCAGTCCCAGACAAACCTGCCTAGCTTTCAGGGGCATCCCGCAGCTCTGAGGCCGGCTTATAAATGTATAACAAACATCGCCAGCTCTCGGAGGGCCAGCTCTGTTCAATTCTCAGGGTTCCTCTGAAGCCTCAGGAGCATCACAGCCCAATCTGCTCTAGCTCTCAGTGGCCCTTTTCATTCATCGACAGCCTTTCGGGCTATCAAGGACATTCTAGCCCTGAAGCTGGCCCTCAATATTCCTCACAACCATCGGTAGCCCTATGGGACTCTCCATGGTTTTTCTCTCCGTGGTCCCTTCCCAGCCTCTTGGGCATTTCAATCCAGTACAGTCCTCTCTAGCGCCCAGTGACCATCTTCAATCGTGGAGGGCCCTCTCCAGCTGTTAGGGGCCTTTACCAGTCCTGGACGGTCCTCCGTCGACCTGGAAACCCTCCTCGTTGGCCCAGCCCAGGATCCTCAACACCTTCCCGAGCACATTCTCCGTTGACTCAGGGCCCTCTTCATCGGCCCGGGACCATTTACGCCAACCAGCGCTCCTTGCGGCTGTGACGACAGGGTGAGGTTTCTGATGTGAGGGTTCTGACGTGTGCTGACTGGCACCAACTGGTGCGGCTGTGACGACAGAGCCTAATTGTCCTCTCAGCGGCAGTCAGGCTGGCCTCCAGCTGCACTCACCCGCCGTGGAGGAACGCCGCTGTCTATGGCCACGGCCACCAGATGTGCCACTGACGAGTTCAGTCGAGTCACGTCGCGGATGACCAGGTCACCCTCCTCCGTCACAGAGAAGCCCCTGCAACAGGCACAGTGCTGGCTGACGTTATCAAGTGGTGCATAAAATACGCCGATATTCATTGCCACCGCTCATTGCCAACAAAAATGTGTGCAGTGATGCAGCAAAGGCCGGCACGATTAGCCACTGAAAATCCCCAGGCTAACGTTGGTAAAGTGATGTCTCGTCTACAATGCGATTGACTGCCATCCCGTTACAGTGAAATAGTCTGGAGTTTCAACAGTCCTGGCAACATGAACTAGAGCAACAGCCTAGCAGTCTCAGTGTCCAGTCCAGCCCGCAGCCAGGACCTTGAATCTCAACCTCGTCCATCAGAAAGCCTGCCTAGGCGTCAGAAAACCTAACTAGCCTGTCAGAAATCAGAGAGCCCAACGAGCCCGTCAGCCCCACTGCAATTATTTCGAGTTTCGGTACTACCGACTACCTGATCTCGAATCCGATTCCAGCAGACCCGGTAAATTGATGTGGATTCTTACCTCGACCGACCCAGTGAACTGACCTGGAGTCCAGACCCACCGGACCCAGCAGACCTAGTGAACTGACCTGGATTGCAAACCCAGCGAACTGACCTGGATTCCTCACCCACCAGATCCAGTGAACTGACCTGGAGTCCTGTCCCATCAGACCCAGCGAGATCCTGTCGCCTCTGTCGCCGTCGTACACGGTCAGGCGTCCCACCACGTCTCCAGCACGCGCGCTGGGCGACGCCGCGAAGTCGAAGCTCGAGTGGCGGAACCGCGGATCCCAGTCGTTGACGTTCAGCACAATGATGGTCACCACGGCCGTGTCGTTCTGCCGACATAATCATGCACAGACCACAGTGTAAACACGCAGCCAGGACGTACTGTAAACACGCAGCCAGGACGTACTGTAACACACAGCCGGGACGTACTGTAAACACGCAGCCAGGACGTACTGTAAACACGCAGCCAGGACGTACTGTAAACACGCAGCCAGGACGTACTGTAACACACAGCCGGGACGTACTGTAAACACACAGCCAGGACGTACTGCATCACATAGCCAGGACGTACTGTAACACACAGCCGGGACGTACTGTAAACACGCAGCTGTGACGTACTGTAACACAGCCAGGACGTACTGTAGCACACAGCCAGGGCGTACTGTAACACACAGCCAGGACGTACTGTAAACACACAGCCAGGACGTACTGTAAACACACAGCCAGGACGTACTGTAACACACAGCCAGGACATACTGCAAACACACAGCCAGGACGTACTGTAACACACAGCCAGGACGTACTGTAACACACAGCCAGGACGTACTGTAACACACAGCCAGGACGTACTGTAACACACAGCCGGGACGTACTGTAAACACACAGCCAGGACGTACTGTAACACACAGCCAGGACGTACTGTAACACACAGCCAGGACGTACTGCTAACACACAGCCGGGACGTACTGTAAACACACAGCCAGGACGTACTGTAACACACAGCCGGGACGAACTGTAACACACAGCCAGGACGTACTGTAACACACAGCCGGGACGTACTGTAACACACAGCCGGGACGTACTGTAACACACAGCCAGGACGTACTGTAACACACAGCCAGGACGTACTGTAACACACAGCCGGGACGTACTGTAACACACAGCCAGGACGTACTGTAACACACAGCCAGGACGTACTGTAACACACAGCCGGGACGTACTGTAACACACAGCCAGGACGTACTGTAACACACAGCCAGGACGTACTGTAACACACAGCCAGGACGTACTGTAACACACAGCCGGGACGTACTGTAACACACAGCCAGGACGTACTGTAACACACAGCCAGGACGAACTGTAACACACAGCCGGGACGAACTGTAACACACAGCCGGGACGTACTGTAACACACAGCCAGGACGTACTGTAACACACAGCCAGGACGTACTGTAACACACAGCCGGGACGTACTGTAACACACAGCCAGGACGTACTGTAACACACAGCCAGGACGTACTGTAACACACAGTCGGGACGTACTGTAACACACAGCCAGGACGAACTGTAACACACAGCCGGGACGTACTGTAACACACAGCCAGGACGAACTGTAACACACAGCCAGGACGTACTGTAACACACAGCCGGGACGTACTGTAACACACAGCCAGGACGTACTGTAACACACAGCCAGGACGTACTGTAACACACAGCCAGGACGTACTGTAACACAAAGCCGGGACGTACTGTAACACACAGCCAGGACGAACTGTAACACACAGCCAGGACGAACTGTAACACACAGCCAGGACGCAGTGTAAACACGCAGCTAGGACGCAATATAAACACGCAGCAAAAACGAGCACGACCAAAGTTGTTATATTGGCTTCAATGGAAAACAAGTGTATGTTCCGTGGATTGCTACGATATTTATAATGTTTGTAAAAATACTTATGAAACCAAAGTGGGACCCGGTGAGTGTCATTTGTAATATTTGCAGGCCCCACACTTCAGGAAGCGAGATGTGACAATAATATTGGTGCAATATCTGACGGCCACATAACGTCTGGATACTTCGAAATATAATATGGTGAGGAAAACAATTCGTGAATTTGACCAAGAGCATGGGAGATAAATAGACGGGAGATTAAAGCTCACCTTACCAATGATAAGGAGCCAGATGGATGAAACAGGAAAGCAACTCTTTGGGCATTATATTCATAGAGAAAAGGTAGCGGCCACACTCCACCTCGCTTTCTGTGCTGGCCTAATTTAGACAGGGAAACGGTACCAAATGCAGCGCGTTGTGTACCATGACATCAACATAATAAGACCCGCTAGGACTGCATTTCACCACTGATTCTCAAGGGCATGCCAAAGGTTAAAATTTATTGAAGCATTGGGTATAGGCATAGCCGGGTACGGACAGTGTCGGGTATGACCAGCGTCGAGTATGGCAAACGTCGGGTATGACCAGCGTCGGGTATAGACAGCGTCGGGCATGGGCAGCGCTGTGTATGGGCAGCGTCGAGTATGGGCAGCCTGATCTGTATGGCTAACAGATCGGGCAGGATGAGACCCTTGCAGGTCGTACCAAGTGTGATACATAATGGCTTGTAAAGGCTTGTAAAGGCTTGTAGTGCAATTATTTGCAGCTGTCTAGGATCAAATGGGTTGATGTCCATTAATGTGGGCCGCAACAAGTCCTGGTTTGTAGGTTTGGTTGAAAATGTGCTGTGCTGTAATCGGAGGTCGAAAAAAGTTCAACCTGCTTAACTTTGGACTGTTTCCGGTGAGGCGGCGTGATCTGACAACATAAAACATGTTTTTCATCTAAGCACATAACATGCAACAAAATGAGCAACACCTACGACGCCAGCAAAAGTGCGTCAAGCATGCAATGCGCCATCAGAGACGTCGACCGGCGGCGAGTCGCCGCGCTACTTCCGCTGGACGCCGGAAAACCGTTTGTGTCTTCCGGATGGCGGCGTGTATCCCCGGACGGCGGCGTGTATCCCCCGGATGGCGGCGTGTATCCCCCGGATGGTCGCGTGTATCCCCGGATGGTCGCGTGTATCCCCGGACGGCGGCGTGTATCCCCCGGATGGCGGCGTGTATCCCCGGATGGCGGCGTGTATCCCTCGGATGGTCGCGTGTATCCCCGGATGGTCGCGTGTATCCCCGGACGGCGGCGTGTATCCCCCGGATGGCGGCGTGTATCCCCGGATGGCGGCGTGTATCCCCGGATGGCGGCGTGTATCCCCCGGATGGTCGCGTGTATCCCCGGATGATCGCGTGTATCCCCGGATGGTCGCGTGTATCCCCGGACGGCGGCGTGTATCCCCCGGATGGCGGCGTGTATCCCCGGATGGCGGCGTGAATTCCTCGGATGGTCGCGTGTATCCCCGGATGGTCGCGTGTATCCCCGGACGGCGGCGTGTATCCCCCGGATGGCGGCGTGTATCCCCCGGATGGCGGCGTGTATCCCCCGGATGGTCGCGTGTATCCTCCGGATGGTCGCGTGTATCCCCCGGATGGTCGCGTGTATCCCCCGGATGGTCGCGTGTATCCCCCGGATGGTCGCGTGTATCCCCGGATGGCGGCGTGTATCCCCCGGATGGCGGCGTGTATCCCTCGGATGGTCGCGTGTATCCCCGGATGGTCGCGTGTATCCCCCGGATGGTCGCGTGTATCCCCGGATGGTCGCGTGTATCCCCCGGATGGTCGCGTGTATCCCCCGGATGGTCGCGTGTATCCCCCGGATGGTGGCGTGTATCCCCCGGATGGTCGCGTGTATCCCCCGGATGGTCGCGTGTATCCCCCGGATGGCGGCGTGTATCCCCGGATGGTCGCGTGTATCCCCCGGATGGTGGCGTGTATCCCCCGGATGGTCGCGTGTATCCTCCGGATGGTCGCGTGTATCCCCCGGATGGTCGCGTGTATCCCCCGGATGGTCGCGTGTATCCCCCGGATGGTCGCGTGTATCCCCCGGATGGTCGCGTGTATCCCCCGGATGGTCGCGTGTATCCCCCGGATGGTCGCGTGTATCCCCCGGATGACGGCGTGTATCCCCGGATGGTGGCGTGTATCCCCCGGATGGTCGCGTGTATCCTCCGGATGGTGGCGTGTATCCTCCGGATGGTCGCGTGTATCCCCCGGATGACGGCGCGTATCCCCGGATGGTGGCGTGTATCCCCGGATGGCGGCGTGAATCCCCCGGATGGCGAGGGTTACTATCACGGAATGCGTACGTGCTGCGACTGCGACACGACTGCGAACCTTCAGTGCGATGCTGAAGCTTACACCTTCGGCTCGCCACCTCTGAACGAACGCGGATGATAGATGCAACGATAGATCAAGTGCCAGATTGTGTGGGATACATACGTGAGAACTGCTTCACCACCGTAGGGAAAACAATAATGGCGTACTTTTGCTGTGAATTAAATAAACCATGTTTCGCCAGGAACAGAATAGCGATGCGTAGTGAAACATAATTTATTTAGATTACAGAACAAAGTAATTAACTTTTTGCGATGGTGAAAGAGGTCTAAGAAGTTTGTACCACCGGAATAATTGTTCAGTAATGAAATGGTTAACGGTAATTTTGCTTCCTTGCATATATCCTGGTGCAAATTTCAGGCTTCGATTCAATCCATGTGCTAAAAAGCATACAGCAGGGTTTATGAAGATGATAAGAGCGTTTGCTTTTATGATCTCATTACAACAGACGACGTTAGCAAACGTCCTCACGTCAATCACGATCGGGTGACTGGCACAGGCTAGCAGCGAACAGTAAACTGGCACAGGCTAGCAGCAAACAGTGAGCAGCGAACAGTGACCAGTGAGAAGCGACCAGTGAGCAGCGAGCAGTGACCAGTGAACAGTGAACACTGACCAGTGAGCAGCGAACAGTAACCAGTGAACAGCGAATAGTGACCAGTGAACAACGAGCAGTGATCAGTGAGAAGCGAACAGTGACCAGTGAGCAGTGAACAGTGACCAGTGAGCAGCGAACAGTGAACGGGTGCCCAGCGTATACCGACGACAATGTAGTCGGTAGTTAGGACGACGCAAACTCGCCACTCTATAAACACTCCGATGCGGTTAAATGAGGCCTAAATCAGTCTCAACATATCGGTGTAAACACTCGAGACGGACATGCGGCCGGGAGTTTGTTTACCTGCGGGAGTGCAGCACATGCTTGACAGCTCTGTGAGCGTCGTTTCTCCTGCAGGAATAACGCAATGGGATTTTGCTGAACTATCTGAATCTGATGTCCAATGCTTTGCTGGAGAAGAAATACTATCTAACTCTAGCCCTCATTAGAGGAGTGTGCAAATATGTATTCCAACCTTTCTTCAGAATAACGGTAGTTATATCTCGAATATGTAGTCGTGTTTTGAAGAACCGAAACAGCCCATTCCAAGTTCGAGCTTTCTTTGATTCATACATCTTCCAGAGAGCCAAGTATAACCGTTGTTATGACCGAAGGAGGCCTAATTACACCAAACGAGACTTCTTACCACAAAACTCAAAGAGCGCACTGGAAGAATAGCTTAGTTTCGAAGAATACTGGCATAAGAGTGGACGCAGAGACGGTGCCCCAGCGGGTCAGAAATCCTGGCCATCAACCAGTCAACCAGTCAGGTGTAAATCGAAATAGTCTACTTCAAGATTAATTCCATTTCCTGCTTTTCAAAGACACTACACCTATATTGAACTATCTCAAACATTAGCTCGGATCTAAAAAGTGAAGCAAATTAATTAATTGGTGGTTTTTACGTATCGATTCATTGGTATATAACAATGCAAACAACGAAAATGGAAAACAATCTGAGGCCTCAACACCAATGTCTATGGATGGAGTATGCCATGGAGCAGGTGTAGGCAATGCCACACCAAAGTTGCTGATACTTAGCATGTGTCTATGGTAATTGACTGGAAAGAATGGCATCCAAGAAGCCATGTTTTGCGCCTTGATTGCGATCCTCTACTTATGCCAATATCTCCACTACCGATACACATATCCACCGACCAGTGCGCTCCTTTTGTTTATCTTGAAGTAATCCCATGATCCATGGGCTCTTCCAGAGCCTAAAGACCCTGCCATCCCTCGAAGACGCTATATGGCAAACAGATCGTGAAGCACTCGGTGGTCGCCTTTAATGACCAGTATTTCCCTTGTCATTGCGAATCCTTTACTTGCTGGTGGAGGGGAGGGGCCGCGCTCCCGTGAATCTCCCCTCCCGGGGTACATATGTCAGCAAGAATGACGGTAGGCAAACAGTCAAACAGTGTAATCATTACCACCCAGTAAAATGCAGCTTTGTTGTGTACTGACCTGCCTACCATCTGTTGCCACGACTGAGAAATTGAGTTTGTCCTGTGTCTCGTAGTCCAGTGGTTCGGTGAGAATGAGATCTCCGTTTCTCATGATGGAAAACTGAGTCGGGTCATCCGGCAGGAGAAACCGGACGCGCTGAAAACACGCACAGATGAGCACAATCATTCCATAACTGGTGAATAGCTCGTGGTTGTACGCAGTTTTTGGGAAATGACAATCAGACAACGACAACCTGATGGCTGACGGAGTATCACGGAAGTCGGCGGCCTGGGCCAGGTGATCAGAACAAACGCTAAACTCTACGAAACTGGATTTATTGGGAACGCAATTCATTGGGTAGCTCACGCCACAGTTACCACATGGAGTGTTCAGTACCATTCGAGCGCACATTACCTGCTTCTGCCGAAGCTCGCTGACCACTCCGCCCTACCGACTGGCATGATTAGCTGCTGATACTGCAGACGTCTATTTTTATTTTGTTTTAGCGAGGCGACTCCGTCGCCTCTTTCTTTTATTTTATTGCGAGGCCACACCCGTCGGTCTTTTTCTTTCCACCTTTCGTTTCGAGTGGGGTGAGACCCGTCACCCCACGTGGTTTTCGCCATCGTACTTTTGTTCCCTGTGCTTGTGTGTTCTTTGTGTTTCTGTAGGTTTCGTTAGGTGAAGCGCTTCGGCCATTGCAGTAAAACATACCGTCAACCAGCCCGCTGCACCAAGTGCGGCGAGACAAACCACCCTAATTCTACCTGCTCCAAACCAACCCGCTGCCTGAAATGCTATACATCCGACCACCTGACCACATCCAGTATCTGCCCGGACTGGCGACTGGAGAAGCATGTTAGCTTCACTTATTTCCCCAATTCAGTGTGGTTTTCGTAGAGGACGCAGTGCTACTGATCACCTTATTAGATTCGAAACAGACATACAACCTGATACAAACCCACTGTCCCAGCTTTGTGGGTATCAGCTAAGCTTATGAATGCTTAGTTTTCAAGCCCGCATTGCTTTTTCAACTTCATGAACTCGACATCATAGGACATCTAGGTCAATATTTAATAGGCTTCTTAATTGGTATTCGTCCTTTCCAACTCATGTGCCGGCCAGCTGTCTCCCATACATAGTACATGCAAAACGGGTTACTCAAAAGGAGCTGCATATCACCAGTGTTGTTTAGCATCATTATTCATGACTTTTTCGCTGACATGCCTGCCAATATGCCAATATATCATATTCACTCATTGCGGATGCGAACGAATACTGGACACCAAACACACCATAAATAATTATGAAACATCAAACCAGTCGTCGATACCTGGATGCCATCATTTCAACCAAACAGTCACAAAAAACAGTAATATCGTGGCACCGCATAGGACATACCTATCTCACACATCGATTTGTTTATTCTGCTTCACCTCAGCCTCCATGCCCATCATGCAACACCCATCTTACGGTTACACATGTACTCCTTTATTGTCAATAATACCACGGCCCTCGAAAAACACTGACCGATTATTTCCATTCACACAAAATTCCTTTTTCTTTGCCCCTACACTTGGGGGATGATCACCAATTTCTCATCCAACAACTTTTCATGTTTCTTCGAAAACAACTTCCAAGATTTGGGACCTGAATTATCCAGCATAATATTTATATTCCTTCCCACACGGCACGAAATGGCTTGATGAGTGCGAAATGCCTTTTTCACTAATACTCAAACTCAAACCCATGGCTACTATAGTGCTTCATTGCATTCTCTACCCATGAACCAAATCATATCCACTCATTCTACTCAGCCACGCCCCACACCCCATCCTAGGTATCCTTCTCTTTTCACTATCTTCCACATCTTCTTCGGTTCATAATCTCGAAATTGCCGGACCTTGCCGAAGATACTTTTATCCAAACACCCCCACCTACACTGACATAAATTTTTACCAGTGCAATACCACCATCCGGGCCGTTACCAGGGTTTGACTATGTTGGGACACTGGTATTACCATAGTAACGATCCCACAAAACCACCCGCGTTGGTTCTTCATTGGTAACTTCTACGATGTATTAACAATTACGACACCAATACCAAAGACGAACTCAACACAAAGGTGGTCAATCGTACCAATGTGGATACAAATGTTATGCCAGCATCATTTACCAAGGTCTTACCACCATCATGTACCATGGAGCGTTAGTTCGACACTGGTATCGTCCCACGCGTTAGTAATCGTCACTACCTGCATACCAGTCGACCCTGGCATTTCTCCCGCGCATTGGTAATCACTACCAATCAAAAACCAGTGTACCCTGGTCACAGGGACGCCGATAGAATGCCATTTTGAATTCAGATGGTTAAAGCGTCGGAGTGAGGTGCAAGGACGGCGTCTCACGAGAAAGGTAAGATAAGTCATAAAGTCATAAAGTGTTAATAAGAGCCACAGGGGCGATCTGGGTTAAGCCTGTCTAGAAAAGATACTATAAAAGTATATGCTCTCATCCAAATCAATCCATTATCTCAAGTACCTAGGGAGCTATACATCCCAGCCTATCTAGCACCATTCACCTGACATTGCATAACACGCTCCTCAACAATTACAAACTCCTCCGATCATGCCCGTTGTGCTACCATAGCCAATCTCATCAGTATCACATCCCGAAGGAAGGTGCTGAATCCACTGCTAGGTACACCCTATATAAAGTTATAAAACATGGAGTGTTCAATACTATTTGCGTGCGTATTTTTAGCTGCCAAAGCTCACTGAACACTCCGCCGTGCCATTTCTGGCCAGACTGACTGCTGGTACTGCAGTCCATTATTTTTCATTTTCGTGGGGTGACACCCGTAGCTCTTTTCGTATTTTCGTTTCCCAGTGGGGTGACACCTGTCACCCCACCTGGTTCTTCATCGGCGTACTTTTGTTCCCTGTTTTCCGCGTGTTCTTCGCGTTTAATTAGTTTTCGTTAGATAGGTTTTTCCCCGCGATGGGGAAAAAACGAAAGAAGGACACCGACCCCAGCTCGCCACCGGACTCCGAGACGGAATTTCCACCATTAGCTACACCTGACGACCATCGCACGACCCCGGACTCGGCCCCTGCTGCTCCCCCACTTGATACAACCATTGATGACCCGTGCCGGACTATCCCTTTGGATGACGACATGGAAGCCCTCTGTGCCTCACCGACCCCTGCTCGTCCCAAGACCACGACCTCGTACCGCAATCAGAACCAGACCATCACTCTCCACGCCGCTGACCCATGCTCGAACCAGACCACGCCATCTCCGCCTGAACCCATCCAAACCATCGAACCCCACCTCGACAGTGCTGGCTCTTACATAGTTGTCAAGCCTGTCAAGGAATCCGTTTCCTTCCGCCGTATTAACGTTTTCTGGCCGACCAAGCAACTCCTCGCCATCTGCTCCTTAACCAATCCTGACATCGAAGCCCCTGCCAACGGAACCCTTATCATCAAAACCCAAACCCGAGCCCAGACCAAAGCCCTCCTTCGTACCACCACTTGTTGTGGTAAATCCGTCACCATTTCACTCCACTCCAACCGCAACTCCACCAAGGGCACCATATTCGCGCCGGAGCTCCGCTTCATGTCCGAAGCGGATATCCAGACGGAGCTCAGGCCGGACGGGGTGACCCACGTCCACCGCATTACCTCATTTAAAGACGGCCAGAAACGCGATACAAGCCTCCTTGTCCTTACCTTCAGCTCTGCAACTCTTTCTAAGACCCTCCTCGCCGGCTACATCCGATTCCAAGTCCGTGTATTTATTCCAGATCCTCTCCGCTGTTTTAATTGCCAGCGCTTCGGCCATGGCAGTAAGACTTGTCGCCAATCAGCCCGCTGCCCCAAGTGCGGAGAACCACCTCATCCTGATTCTACCTGCTCCAAGCCTGCCCACTGCCTCAGCTGTAACACATCCGACCACCTCACCACTTCCAATCAATGTCCAGTTTGGCGCAAGGAGAAGGAAGTGTGCGCCGTCAAGGCCACGACCGGGGTGTCCTACCCACAGGCCCGGAGATCTGTGGAGGCCACCTCCCCATCCACCAAGACGTACGCACAGGCGACCAGCACTGCTCCACCCACCCCTCTCGTCAACACCACTTCTACTTCCATGCAAACCGACATTATTCCCGGCTTAGCTCCACTTGAAAAAACTCACACCACTAACCACACCGACACAAAACACCTTGACTGCCAACACACAGACCACTCCGGCTCCACACACTAAGGCAAATTCCACAAGGAATGCAAGACCCCGCAGCCATTCGGCTGCTGGGGAAATGCGTGCCACATCGGTAGGCCGCCGATCAAGCCCGACGCGTCCAGCGCCGGCTGGCGGCCACGTGACCCGACCAACTCCAAGCCGGCGGGCATCCCCGCAGCAGTAACCGGCCGCCGTGACCTCGCCAAGGTCACCGGTCGGCCGGACGGCTCTGGCGGTTCCACCGCCGCCGCCGCCGTCCGCACCCAACCCACGTGTCCGCCGGAGCTACACTCCTGGCTCCGGCATGCACCAAAATTTGCTGACAAATATTAATACTTTTGCTCCCAATGTCTACACTTTTACAATGGAATTGCCATAGTTTATTATTCAAATGGGCCAAAATGAAAGTTTAAAAAAAAAAGTATTATCACACCTATTCTCATCGCACTCCAAGAAACATGGTTTTTACCTAATGATACATACAACTTTAACCTTTTCAATTATTAACTGTATCGTCACGACGAGGTCCGTGGATCACATCGAAGTGGCGGTACAGCACTTTACATAACCAATGATTTCACACATACACAAATTACACTAAATACACAATTACAAGCCGTAGCTTGTACATTACGTTTGCATGGTAGAAATATAGATGTGTGTGCCATTTATATTCCACCACCGACCGACAACACAAATATTTTGACACATTTAGAAAACCCTATAGCACATTTCAAGAACCCTTCCATATTCCTCGGAGACTTTAATGCACATAGTCCAGCCTGGGATAAAGCACGTACACAAGGAGACACTCGCGGCCACATCATTGAACAAATTTTAGAACGGCATAATTTAGTAATACTCAACACCGGAGAACCAACCTTTTTTTACCTTGGACATAATACAGCAACAGCCATTTATTTATATATTTGTTCCCCACCCTGGCAAACAACTTTGATTGGACCATAGAAACCGACATCCACGACAGCGACCACTACCCCATCAAATTAACACCCACTTTTTCAACGGCGACTGACACCACATCCAGTTTTATTCTCCGCTGGAAATTTTCAAAAGCCGATTGGACGACATTTCAGGAACTTTGTTATATGCAATACAACCCCAACATTTCTCACGTCGAAAACATCAACTCAATTACAAATACACTTTTCGAGGCAGCTTCCACGACTATTCCACTAACAAAACCATTCACAAAAAGGAAACCAGTACCTTGGGATTGCCAAGAAATTTCAAAAGTCATTGCGATAAGAAAGAGCATTTATAAATAATTTACGACATCCCGATCAAGAAAATTTATACATCCGTAACCGCGGACGTGCGAGGACCCGCCGCATCATTCGCGATGCCAAGCGCCGTTCATGGGCCATATATTTACAGCAGCTGACTTTTCAAACATCTTTGAGTAAAATATGGCAATTAATCCGACGTTTGTCCGGACGCTCCCCATTTAAATCTCTACCGGCCCTCAAAATCCACAATCTCACCATTACAGACCCACAAACCATAGTAAATACCATGGCTGATACCATAGCCCATAATAGCTCCGATGTGAACTACCGACCTAATTTTCTACCAAATGCGCAACACACTTTTCACACCAATCTCGAACTCTTCCAATCCGAAAATACCGAGGATTACAATGCTTCTTTTCAACCTTTCGAACTGCAGAATGTCATTTCCTCCGCCGCTAACACTTCAGTAGGGCCTGACAAATTACATTATTCCTTCTTTCGACATTTATCTGACCACACCAAACAATGCATCTTATAAACATTTAATTCATTATGGTCAAATCACATCTTTCCTGAAATATGGAAGGAAGCTATCATCATTCCCATTCCAAAACCCGGCAAAGATCACAGTAACCCCAATAATGTTCGGCCAATTGCTCTTACCAGTTGCTTGGGGGATACTTCTTGAAAGAATGATTAGTAAAACACTGACGTGGCACCTGCACACAAATTCTATTTTATCTCCATTCCAATGTGGTTTTCGTCCCGGACGCAGCCCAGTCGACCATCTCATCAGATGAGAGACAGACATCCGACTTAGTTACAAAAATCACGAACACACTATGGCAGTATTTTTGGACATTAGCAAAGCTTACGATATGGTCTACAAACCCGCATTACTTTTCAAAATTCATCAACTCGGTTTCAAAGGACACTTAGCTCATTATTTAATAGGTTTTATATCTGGTAGTCGCTCTTTCCACCTCAGATGTCGATCATCAACCTCCACTCAGCATGTTATGAACAACCGACTGCCACAGGGGAGCTGCATATCACCAGTTTTATTTAACATCATTAATGACCTTTTCGCTGACATGCCTGCAAATGTATCATTTCCTCTTTTCGCGGACGATAGTGCAATTTGGTGCTCGGACAAAACTACGAAAATTGTTTGATTCGGCTTCAAAACGCCCTTGACAAAGTACATCAATGGTCCATCAAGTACGGTTTCAATTTTTCGTCCCCCAAATCTGCAACCATGATTTTTAGCAAATGCATTCCCTGCCCAAACCCAGATACACAGTTTCACTTTGGACAAAATGACATACCCTTTGTACATTCATTTAAATTTATTGGTGTAATCTTTGATCGTAGGCTTTCCATGTATCAACACATGAAACACATCCAGAACAAATGTTTTCGCCGACTAAATTTATTTCCCTGCATTACTTCCACCCCCTTAGGAGCCGATCGTCGCACTCTTTTACAACTATATAAATCCTTAGTACCCCCCATCATTGAATATGGCTCAGTAGTTTATGCTGGTGCCAGCCCATCCTCCTTACACATTTTAGACACCATTCAAAATAAATTTATCCGTATCGCACTTGGTGCAATGACCACTTCACCCATCATCTCTTTAGAAGCCGAATTGGGAATTCCTCCTTTAGCTCTCCGCCGAATGCAACACACACTTAGATACACCTCCAAAATTCAGTTTATGCAAACCACCCGACACACACGTAATTGCAAATTCTGCCAAATTTACATCATCATTATTTAGGTCCAGCCGAAAAGCGAACTGGACTCACTATAGCTTCTCGGGTCAAAACATTTTCTGAACAACTTCACTTCACTATTCCACCCATTATTTCTCTTTCTCCACCAACTACACTACCGTGGCAGATGGCCGACCGCCGAAAGACACATTCTATATCTCACCACCACTCCAAAATCACATCTTTGTCCAGAATATACCAAACAAAAATTTCACCAATTTCTGGCTCGTTATCACCATGTTCCTTTTGTTTTTACTGACGGTTCTAAAAATGCTAACCTTACAGGAAATGCAATAGTTTCGGGAGCGTACAAAACACAACATCGATTACCAGACGGAACATCAATTTTTATCGCTGAATTACATGCCATCCTCATTGCCCTTCGTTATATTCGTAATCGTTTCCTTTGTCACCCCATGCGCAACGTCGTTGTTTGTTCTGACTCAAAATCTGTTCTTCAATCACTTTCTTCACTTTCCTTTTCACACCATTGCCATATTTCCATCTATGACACACTTCAAACACTTTACATGATGGGCGTGAGGGTCTGTTTCCTGTGGGTGCCCAGCCACTGCGGCATCCCAGGAAACGAAAAAAAGCTGACAAATTAGCGAAAGAATCATTACAACTTCCAAACATTAAAGAAATTCCACCACATTTTGACGCCATTAAATCATCAATACAGCAGAGAATTCGACATTTTTGGACACAAAACTGGACACAAAACTCAAACCATACACAATTACGACTTATCAAATCTGCTGTTGAACCGTGGGCATCATCTTTTCAAAAAACCGACACGACGAAAAAGTCCTATCACGTTTACGCATCGGCCATACTTTTCTTATCCATCGATTTATCTACACGACTTCACCTCGACCTTCATGCCCATCATGCAACATTCATATAACAGTTCCACATATATTACTACACTGCACACAATATCATGACCATAGAAAACCACTGATCGATTACTGCCACGCACACAACATCCCTTTCACTTTGCCCTCACTGTTGGGGGATGATAACCCTTTTCTTATCAAGTTACTTTGTATTTTTCTGCGAGAAACCAACTTGTTCCAGGCCATATAAACTGACTTTTACGATTTAGTACTTTGTTCCTTTTCTTCAGCGGCACGAAATGGTCTGGGGAGGCCGAAGTGCTTAATTTAACAAATCGAAAGTTATAAAGTGTTTAGACTTAATAAAGGACCCAAGGGCCCATCCAGTTAAGTCAGTAAATGGAAGATACCATAAGCATGGTCAAAAGACCAACCACAACCATCACCACATCCTAAGGAAACCATCCACCAACATCCCACACCCCTATCAATGCCTATCTACCCTAGCTATCCAGCCCTATTCCCTTGATCCCTCTTAACACATGTGGATTGAATGCCTCACCAATAATTTTCAAACTGCATCCATGCCTGCTTAAAGAGGTCTGTGTCATGCACACTTACTTAGCATAAATCCCACCCCGTCCATCATAAATTGGAACTTAAAAATAAGATTTTCCTGTCTAAAAAATGTGTCCACCCTACTTTTAAATACATTCACCGAGGAACTTCCCACAACATCATCAGGCAGCCTATTCCACTGATCAACAACCCTTTGACCGGAGACCTGTTGTCGCTTAACTGTCCTACACCTCAACTTGTCTAACCTGAGTTGATGACCCCTGTTTTGGAAGATAGGATGGCTCAGTGCCGCCCAACTGTGTAGTCACATTTTGCGTGACAGTACTTGACTACAGTAGATAACTGATGTCTTCCGATTCGAAATACTTTACGTTGAATGAGGCAGGACATTTTGCCATGTTTCAATGATCGCTTTCTCCGGTAGTTACCGCCAGAAAATGTAGAGATATGCATGCGCGGTGCTAGCGGGACCAATAAGGGCAGCTTGAGGGAGGGGCTCCCAGAAGTTGTATGGCATGCAACATTATAGGTATATGGACATCGCATGAAAAGAAACGCATTAAAAGCCCGGCTGTCCCCCAAACGTTTGCCCCTGGCGCCACCTTGAGAGCGGCAGTGGCACGTCTTGAAGTGCCCGTGGCCCATATCCACAGCTGCAAGGTTCCAACGATGCATTAAAAGAAGCTAAGTTTGTGATTGTGTGTGGTGGCTGCAGAGTTATCAACATATCTTTTGAAAAGGTTTTAAAAAAATGTTGTCTTCAACAACAGATATAGGTAGCGTTAGGTACGCTTATGTTTTGAAGTTGATATTTTTGCAAAAGAAAATTGTTTCAAGATTGTCCATTAAAAAAAGTTTTTCTTGCATGGAAGGTTAGTTTGGTTATTGGCTTTTGCGACACGTCGACCGTTGAGTCATGTAGCGTCGCCAATCTCTCACGCCGATTGGTCGCGGGCGAAGAGTAGCGACAGGTGAGACTCGAACCCACAACCTTTCGATTGTGAGACGAGCATCCTACCCCTAGACCACTCGTCCCCTAGAAGGTTAGTTTATTTTGTACTTTACTTTTAAGCTTACTTTACTTTACTTTACTTTACTTTACTCAACTCCAAGCCCCTTTTGGGTGTTATTTTTTCTCCCAACTGAAAAGTATACATTTGCAGCGGAAATGGGTGGTTGTATTATGCTAACCACATTAAGACGCGCACTGGAGGGAGGGGGGGGCGAAATCCGCCCACCCATCCGGTTTTTCGTACATAACTGCAGATTTTATAGGTCGAAATATGCGATTTTCTGCGTTCCTGCTTAGAAATGACCGGCGCGTCGTTTAAGGTAAGAAAAAGGGAAATCTGCCGATTTTTTAAATCAAGTTAGTGGCCGTTAAATAATAAAAAAAATCCTAGCGCCAGACCACAAAAATCGGCGCTGATGCGCTTCCCGTATATTCGCAAAAAGGAAGTGTTCTTGGCAACACTAGCGACTTGTTTGATGTATATTGATATGCTATATAGTTTCATGGTCATGTTAGGTCACCGAGGTCAAGTCAGGTCAAGTTCATGACAGGTTAATGGAACCAAACTTGATCAACTGGAATGTTGTCATAAATGCACTACTGTTTGTCATTTGTACTGTTTGTTATTGCGTTTCCATACTTTATTAATGTACTTCACTCCTTTCTTCGCGAAGCCGATTGCGCCGAGCTGCCCGACGGAGCAGTCGGGCGGGCGGCCTGGTTCCGATAACTGGAACAGGTAACTGACCTGATAAAGTGCTGCTATATTGGTGACCTGAGGTCAAATGTTGGGTCTAGCATCTGCATTGCATCATTAGTAATGTCCAAAACATCATTGATGCCCATTTTGGAGCATTTAAACACAATCACAGCGATCCATAACAATGACAAGCCAAGCCACGCAAGACAAGAAAATTTTGCAAATGTGACCTCATTTTCCCTTGAAGATATTGACCTAAGGTCATCAAATTTGCACACAATAGAGTTAACTACCGTACCCATCCACCCTGCGAATTTTGTTCCTCTAGCTTTAATAGGAGCCGAGATCTTAAGGGGGCGGAATCCGCCCCCCCCCCTCCAGTGCGCGTAATTTTCAAAGGCCCTCCAGGGCGCGTGTTAATTACCTTAACATTGTTAACATTGCATTTAAAAAAATCAAAACTTTAAAAATTACCTCGAACTGCAAATTTACCCAATAGTGGACTATGTTGTCACCAATAATGTGGAATGCTTGTTGCCATGTATGTTGGCAGGAGGGGCAAGGAAAACCTAGGCATACAAATTCAAAATATCTTAGGTAAGTTCCTGCCAAACTATGTAGTTAAATTTGTGCTTTAAGGTGTTTTATGAATTCTTGAAAATTACCTTTCCAGTGTAATGCTTATGAATGTGATTAAGGTGATGAGACCACTGATTTTCTTTGCAAATGCTTACTTCCCAGTTTGTGATCAAAATAACACCAAAAACAAAAGCTTTGTTAGGTAACGGCATACAAATTAAGGTTTAAAAAATATAATACAAAGGTAACATAACCTAACCTAACGTAGCCTAATCTCCATTTGGTGAAAAAGGCCAAGAAATAAAATTTGAAAAATGTCAAACAATTTTCTTAATATTTTCCAACTTCCAAAATCAAACCTAATATAACCTAATATAACCTAGCATTCCCTGCTTTTGAAGAAAAACAAGTTTGAACTTCTTTTCATGCTTTTTTATTACTTCTTTTTTTTTACTTCTCAACTTCAAAAAAAGCTTAACTAACCTAACCTAACCAAACCTAACCAATTTGTTTGCTTTGTGGAGGCAAAATATGTGTAAAGCTTGTCTAGTGAACACCTTAAAGCACAATAGTACCGCTCTGTCCCCCTAGGCCCTAGGTTGATTTTGAAGTAGGTAGAAAGGTTTGATGGCATTAGGATCATATTACAGTATTTTAACACAGCATATGGTGATTAACGAGAGTGCATTTCCACCATAAGAATGATAACAATTTTTGGAGATGGTCAGGATTGAATGTGGGTCGTCCACATGTGCAATCTTTCCCAGGTGCACTTCTTGAGATTCTTCAGATGCAAAAGAAGTCCTAGATGCACACCTTTAGTACCAGGTACAGAGCAACAACATCAGGTATGCAAGGCAGTAGTACGAAATAACACTGAATTTCTTAAGCATAATTTTGAACCCATTCCTTTATTGATCAATATATATTTTTACAAACGGTTATTCTCGTTAAAATGTAGTTTTCCAGTCCGGCAGGAATAAAATTATATTTTTACAGTGAGATGTATGCTGCATTCCCGAAATGGAGGACAGAAGCCTGTTCTTTACACTTTGATGCCCTCCTGTGTCTGCGGGACATAGAATAACTGCCACAAATTCATGGTAACATCCTGATCAAGCACTGTAAATCTTTGTTTATGTCGCCCACATCCCGTGGCGTACCTGGGATTTAGCGCTATGGGGACGAACGGATTTGGAGGGGGCCCAAATACCCCATTTTAAAAAGTCCCCGGATTTCCACCACCTTTTTTCAACGGGGCCCATTTTTATTTTGAAATAAAATAATTGGTGACGAACTTCATTGTCCTGTGGAGGGGGCTCAATCTGTCGCTACCTGCCTTGCGCATTCAGCGCATTCGCCACACTTCGTGCGATTCTCCAGTTTCTGCCAGGCCTCCCATGTTTTCCTAATTGTTGTCACATGATAGTCTTGTGCCGTATTTCACTTGTGGAATATTCATATGGGGGTTCGCTGGGAAAATTCGATTAACTCAATTCAATAATTAGTTCTCTTTTCCCAAATTTTATGTTGGCTAAGAAATCGGGAGACCTGCTGAGCTTTGATGCACCTCATTTCTTTTGTTAAATTTGCTCCCAGATTGGCTACGGAACCGGGACCCTAGCTATGTGTTTTTTTACCCATTCCTTTTTCTTCGTGTACAAATGTGTTTTAGGGCTTCAGCAATCTTTTGCTAGAGGCCCGGCACATTTTTGAGACCTAAGTTATTTTTAAAGAGTGTTGTTGCTTTTTTGTGCACCAATTATATTTTTGAGAAATCGGTGCGTTTTCGAAGACCCCGATGTCTTTATTTAGTGCCCAGTCTTTTTATTCCTTCACTAGGACCATGTCGCCTTTTGAGGGTTCCAGCCTGTTTTTGAAGCCCCCATGCGGTCTCATGGCCCCGGTGTGCTTTGGGGGTCTTCGTTGTTTTTTTAGAGCTCCCTATGTGCATGGGTGTAGCCACTGTTTCGAAATTGGGGGGAAACAGGGACGCGGTAAGTTTAGACAGGATAGAGGGGTAGCCCCGTCCCCCCAAAAAAAATCCTTGGAATTCAGCCCCTTCTTTTTCAATGTATCGTTTTCAGATTTGCCATTGTTATAAATTATATTTTGCAGACAAAACGTTCCGCCGAATTAGCGAGTTTCACTCCTAATGCCTATGAACATCTAGCTTCATATCATATATGCTGGGCCCGATTTCACATCACCATAGAGCCATGCTGGAAGCATGCTAAGCGTTGCCCTTTTGTAACAGGTCAAACATAAAATATTGAATGATGGTTATATTGTAGTAAATATGGAGATACAATAACCTTTCCCATGCTCTCCTGTTTTACGGGGACACATTTGGATGCAATGACAATCGGGGCGGATAAAGGGTGTGGCACTGAGGGCATGTGCCCCCTCGTGGAAGGTGGCGTCCCTCAGGCCGCGAAAAGGTGCCCCTCTGAAAAAGTTCCAGTGTACCCGCTCGATTTTGTTCAGCCAGAAACGCCCCTATGAAAGAAAAAGGCACATTCTTGGAAGAAAAGGCGCCTCTTCGGGAAGGGCCGAGTGCATCCCGTCCCCTCGAATTTTGCAGCCAGAGGCGCCCCTCCAGGGGCTTTCGCAGTGGTGCTGCTCCAAAGAAATGGCGACCCTCCAGACAAGTGCCCCCCATGACAATTCCTGGCTCCACCCCTGATTACAACATTGCTCTCTCGTGGTTATGAACTCCTGCTGGTTATAAAATTGTGCGCATTCACGTGTGGCTTCTCTTTCAAATTTGACAACATCCGTTGAACCATTAAGAGGAAAGCGGAAAATTTGAAAAAGATCTACATTTTACATGTCCAGAACAGCAATGTGGCAGTGTAAGTTAAAAACCAGCAATGAGAGCGCCGTCCGAGCAGGTTATGACGGGATTTCTTGGGTGAGCTCCTAGTCATATAGGATATGAGTGGCTATCACAACGGCTACAAACAAAAACAGATTTGATGCTCCTATTCCTGTCACAATCGATCACTGTACACACAACGGACCTTCGACACCTTCGAAATTATTTCGATATCTCAACATTCTGATACCGTACGGCAAGCTACGTCGAATGAGACCCGCATAATGCAAATTGAAGCCATCGCGACGAAACGCGAGGACTTTGATAAATTAAAACTAACCTTGATCTGAGGCTTGACCTGACCTGTCCCGGGTTGCTCGGGGGTTGCCCACGGGCTATCTCTTGATACCAAACATGGGTAGCTTTGGGAGAAAACGAAGAAACGCGGAGCGACCGAAGAAATGAGCTCGACCATTGACTTTGAAAGTTAATGTGATTTCTGAACAGTTCGCTAGAGTACCTCACGGCACGTCGAATGACACCCACTTGATGAAAATTGAAGACACAGCGACGAGGCGCGAGGACTTCGAGCAATTCTAGCTAACCTTCGATCTTGTGGTTTGACATTGACGTGTTCCGGTTTGAAATGTTGCTAGAGGTAGCATTTGTGGTAATTGATTCGAACGATCATAAACCCGTCGCTGAATGCCAATGCGAATACAAATACGCCTCTGGCGAACACGTCGCTGAATACGAATACGACGTTAACTTGACGTACTTGCTTAAAGCTGCCCGTGACTACCTTCCATGGTCTTGAAGATACCCAAGGACACCCAGTGTCACCTTTCTTCGAGATATATCAATATATGCGCAGGGGAATGCAACCTAAGACTATAAAGCCTTGCGATAATGCAAATTTGTTGCCTCGCAAAGCACAATTTTCTACCCAAGCGAAAACACAAGATGGCCATTGGCCAAGGTTCATGTTATTCAAGAATGGTCTGTAAGCAGAAATGTCTTACGTTTGCTGATTTACCTTTCGGAAATTTTGTGACGACAGATAGCCTGCGAAGCCCGTTGAGTGGCTAGATCGGCTTTTAGTATTTTTGGTGATTCTCTTGCATATATATTTTCACTTTATAAATGATTAAGTATAATTTTGCGACGATCATACTCAGGTAGCTGAGGCTTGGGGGACACGGAAAAAAATGAGGGGACAGATCGCCACTTCTTTTTAAATAGGGGGATATGCCCCCCCCCAGTGGCTACACCCATGCCTGGGTGTGTATTTAGAGCTGTAACGCATCTTTTAAGGCCCAGCCTCTTTTTACAAGACTCGGTACGCTTTGGAGGGCCTGGCGCATTTTCGGCCTCCCGTTGTTCTCTTAGGGTCCAGCTGTGTATGTTGGGGGCTTCTGATCGCACATTTGTGGGGCCCCAGAAAGATTTTGCGGGCTCCGGTAAAATTTATCGGGGTCCCGGCTCGATTTTTCGGGCCCAGGCGCGCGGGGGAAGCCTTGTGGCTACAATGTGATCTTTAGGGTCCCTGGTGCGGTTGTTTGGGATCCCAACGTGATTTTTTTTGGAGAACCTGGCGCATTTTTTACTGAAGCCCGGCACGATTCCTGGAGGGCCCACAACTTCTCAGATGGGGGGGGGGGGGCAACTGTTCCCAATGCCCCCTTCGGTACGCCACTGCTCACATCGATGTGCACCAATCTGTTGGATGATAGAAGTCTTCTGAAGTGTAACATATTTATTCTGGTTACTCTGATGGAGCGTAACAGGCTTCTTATTCACTTCATTACTCTAAAAACATAATCATATACCTAAATACTTGTGGTGTAAATAAAAAATATAAAGACAAAATATCAATGCAACTATGAGCCCGATAAATTCGGATACCTGCTGAGCTTTGATGCTCCTCATCTCTTTGGTTAAATGTGCTCCCAGATTAGCTACCGAACCGAGGCAATGGCTCGATTTTCTTTTTTCGGGCCCGTTGTGTTTCTTTTCGTCTGCGCGTGTGCTTTAGGGCGCCAGCCAATTTTTGCCACTCCAACCCCCTAGGCGATTTTTGGGGTTCTCAATGTGATATTCAGGGTCCCGGTGCGATTTCTGGGGGTCCAGCGGTATTTTTTTTAGGAGACCTGGCGCAATTTTACTGAACCCTGGCGCGATTCTAAGGGGCCTTTGACTATGACCTGAGTTTAAATAAGACTGGCGTAAATAAGCACTGACGAGTTGGCGAATTTATGCACTGTAATATTTTGATGTTTTTCACACCAGTGTTACCTAACATTGAGCTGTGCAGGTGCATATTGTCATGGATGAATGAGCACGTGCGTGGCAGTAAGGACATCCTTCAAAGCCGATGTTGAGTGTTAATGTACACACTTGCTACCATATTTCTCTGTTCTTTTTAGAACTATGTCAGATGTTAAATATAAATGAGCCATGTGCAAACATGGCTCCAACGACCTGAGATTATTCGCCAAACATTTGCGGCATCAGCACGAAGAGGATCCATAGTTCAATGTCGGGTGTCACTTCTGCACTAAATTCTTCAACACATCCAGAAGTTGGCAGCGTCACGTACACGTACATGTTTCCCGGCATGCAAATGCAGTTCATCGCTTATCGATCAGCTATCTGCATTTGGATATGGACGACGACTCAGCGCCTGTCAGTGACGTTGGTGTCCCCAGCAGATCGGGCACTTCAGCAAGCACTTCAAACGACACTGTTACTCGGATTTCTGAGAAACACGCTGAATGTCAGGGAGATGAGCGCGCAGCATCCACGGCAGATTATATAAGCGGAGCAGCCGCTTGGCGTCGGCAATTGTACTCCTCGGCATATCCATGTATATATTCAACATGAAAAGGAAGTCCTCCATGAAGAACATGTAGTTAATCACCACTAACATCCTCAACCTGCCGGTGCAGGCCAGGGCGGACCAAGAAGCCATGAGAAGCATCCAGGATCTGTAGATCGGATTGCCCTCTGTCTCGGTTGACATACCGACGCCACGATCGGGATGCAACGCTCCCGAAACGTTCTTCTAAGATGTTCAATATACCTTTTAACATTGCAAGCTGCCTTATAGTTATCTGCAATGCTCTTGGGTATTGCATTATTTGCACATCGTCCGAGTGCATCATGACACCTACGTACAGTATGCGCAATGTACCAACTAATGCGTGATGAGTGCGTCGTAAAGCCACAATCACCAATCGGCATTCAGGTGTTGCGAGGTACTGCGCGGATATTGTGTACTAGGTCTGATCCTGGAATGGAATGTACCCAGAAGCCTCAGGGTGAACGCTAAGGTTTCGGGAGCCGGTAATGCAGTGGCGCAGCTAATCAGATAGTCAGTGTAGATGGCATTAGGGTGGTAGGGTGCACCAGGTGAGGCATAACTATGCTAATAAGTGCTAGATATTGTTAACGGGGTGGTATAGCTGACAAGGTTTGATGGTAAAAGGGTGGTAGACAGTATCAAGAGCGATGGTACTACCATGTCAACAATTACTAGGGCCAGCAATGGGGTGGTATGATTGATGAGGGTTGGTTGTAAAAGGGTGACAAACGGTATGTAGGAGTGGTGTTACTACATTGGTGACTAATATTGGGACTGGTACTGGGGTGCTTTGGTTGACGAGGATAATTGGTATTGGGATGGTAGGCTGTACCAGGTTAGATAGTCTTACTGTGGTAAGCATTACCAGAGGCCGTGGTAATTTGATGGCAAATGTTCCCAGCTTACCATAGTAAAGCACTAGTACTTGGGTCGTTTTGATTACCAGGGGAGGGTGGTACCCAGTGGTAAAATTGACACTAATGCAAAACGAGGTGCCCCTGGAAAACATTTTCATCAGTGTACCCGAACGGATCCAATAATTTTGATGCGGTGAAGGACACTTATTTGTAATGGCGTCACTAATTTTGAGGATGTTTGTACGTGCATGTGGGGCACAACATGTCTATTGGACATGGGGAGACACATGTCCCCAGTTGACCCACCCCTGGATCCACCAATGCCACCTACACTCATGAACATGCTTGCATGCAGATATGTATTGCTCGTAGCCGGCAACCTGTACCGTTGCAGAGTAAAGTGGTGGGTGTTCAATAGATCACTGGCGGAGATCTCTCCTCAACCTTGGCGGTCCACAACGTATTTTGCTTCTCAAATATATACTATACGCCATGGGCAAAATGCTTATTGAATCGCATGTGCGAATCCAGGGGTACATCTCGGCCATGCTTCCCCCTCACGAGACGATGGAAGAACCTAATAAGCATTTCCCCCCCCAACAAAACGCATAGCTATTACCACATACACAGACCTTGAAGTCACTGGACAAAGAGGTGAAAGAGCGATCAGGGAGCGGTATCTGTATCTCTCGATAACATTTTGTATTTGCGTCAAGGCAACATTTCACATGGAATCAATCTGGTACTGTGCAATCATTGTTATAGTAAGTAAGTAAGTATAATTGTAGTAAGTAGTCGTGAAAAGTGGCGCTGCTGATTAATGATAAAGAATATGTAAAATTAAAGAGTTTGCGTTATTTCGTTTTGCTTTACTTTATTTATCCACTCTATTTTTTTCATTAATTTTACTTCTCTTGCATGCTCAACGTCTCATGATCTGACAAGAATCAGCGCCAGTTGGCGGGGCCTGCTCAGGTGAGACGGCTATGCCGGATAAGTTGACGGGGTCTGCTCAGGTGAGACGGCTATGCCGGATAAGTTGACGGGGCCTGCTCAGGTGAGACGGCTATGCCGGATAAGTTGACGGTGCCTGCTCAGGTGAGACGGCTAAGCCGGATAAGTTGGCGGGGCCTGCTCAGGTGAGACGGCTATGCCGGATAAGTTGACGGTGCCTGCTCAGGTGAGACGGCTAAGCCGGACACGTTGACGGGGTCTGCTCAGGTGAGATGGCTATGCCGGACACGTTGACGGGGTCTGCTCAGGTGAGACGGCTATGCCGGATAAGTTGACGGGGTCTGCTCAGGTGAGACGGCTATGCCGGATAAGTTGACGGGGTCTGCTCAGGTGAGACGGCTAAGCCGGACACGTTGACGGGGTCTGCTCAGGTGAGACGGCTATGCCGGATAAGCTGACGGGGCCTGCTCAGGTGAGACGGCTATGCCGGATAAGTTGACGGGGTCTGCTCAGGTGAGACGGCTATGCCGGATAAGTTGACGGGGTCTGCTCAGGTGAGACGGCTAAGCCGGACACGTTGACGGGGTCTGCTCAGGTGAGACGGCTATGCCGGATAAGTTGACGGGGTCTGCTCAGGTGAGATGGCTATGCCGGACACGTTGACGGGGTCTGCTCAGGTGAGATGGCTATGCCGGACACGTTGACGGAGTCTGCTCAGGTGAGACGGCTAAGCCGGACACGTTGACGGGGTCTGCTCAGGTGAGATGGCTATGCCGGACACGTTGACGGGGTCTGCTCAGGTGAGATGGCTATGCCGGACACGTTGACGGGGTCTGCTCAGGTGAGACGGCTATGCCGGACACGTTGACGGGGTCTGCTCAGGTGAGATGGCTATGCCGGACACGTTGACGGGGTCTGCTCAGGTGAGATGGCTATGCCGGACACGTTGACGGGGTCTGCTCAGGTGAGACGGCTAAGCCGGACACGTTGACGGGGTCTGCTCAGGTGAGATGGCTATGCCGGACACGTTGACGGGGTCTGCTCAGGTGAGATGGCTATGCCGGACACGTTGACGGGGTCTGTTCAGATGAGACGGCTATGCCGGACACGTTGACGGGGTCTGCTCAGGTGAGATGGCTATGCCGGACACGTTGACGGGGTCTGCTCAGGTGAGACGGCTATGCCGGACACGTTGACGGGGTCTGCTCAGGTGAGATGGCTATGCCGGACACGTTGACGGGGTCTGCTCAGGTGAGACGGCTATGCCGGACACGTTGATGGGGTCTGCTCAGGTGAGACGGCTATGCCGGACATGTGGCCGGGGCCTGCTCAGGTGAGACGGCTATGCCGGACACGTTGACGGGGTCTGCTCAGGTGAGATGGCTATGTCGGACACTTACTCTGTCTCTGGGCTTGTTGGTGATGACGGTGAGGATGACGCTGTTGATGGGCCGGTTCTCCAGCACGCTGGCCACGTACTTGGTCTCCACGAACTCCAGGTGGTCGGTGAACACGCCCTCGCGGCGGACGGTGAGCGTTGTCAGCGCGTATCGATCACGATTGTCCAGCTGCGTCGCCTGGATGGAAACCGACGGCTCACGAATATGTACCCGGATAGGGCTGCGTCGCCTAGATCGGACAATTGAACCGACGGCTCAGAGGTAGATCGACATTACCCATGGGCTCAGAGGTAGATCGGACAATATGTACCCGGATACGGTGGCTTAATTTCAATTATCGTGGCATTACCTGTTCAAACTTTCCGATATCAGACGTCAGCAACTCTGTCGAGTCATATAATCAGCTTTGCGAACAACGAAGAACTAATGTGACGGAGACTAATGCGATCACCAATTTAATTGAGTATTTTTTTATTGTTTTCGTCATGCAAAGTAGCGTTGGATTGATTTGAGAATCAAACAATATGTGAGGGTATCATGGGATCTCTATGTGGTACAACTGGAAGTATGGAAATATATGCACCCCACCTAAAATATCCCGAGAAGACAAACATGCTGCATTTTGTAACCGAGAATATCACTAGAATGTGAGTTGCATCCCACTTTCAAATACGCTGCTACACTTTCGGCACGACGATAATACCTGCGTTACTTTAACATGACGGTATGGACCACAATGTTTTGCACTGTGTGCGCTTGCATTGTTTACCAATAAACAACGAAATATATAATGGAGAGCTTTGGAATGTCAAATTATTGCTTGGGCGCACACATTATACGTCAAAACAAACATTGCTTTGAGCATATATTTTAAATCTGCGCATAATACACCTCATGTGACTCGCCATTTTGGTTATTGTAATGTGCAGCAAACTGCTCGGTCACACGAACTCTTTATTGCTTAAAAAGTTTGGCTTCACACAGCCAACAGGTGAATAGCTTCTCTAAATGAGTGACAGTACCCCGGTCACAGTCGTGGAGATCTACGTTGTTCCTCATTTTTGCAACATGTCAGCCAAATAATAGTGGTTTCAACCACTGAGCCCATTGGGGTCGCACTGGGAATATGAACCAGAGTTGCAAAATCGATCAGCCTAAACTTGATGTTGAATATTTGCGTCTCAACGGAAACATCGTAGGCAAAACCAATCAGCCTACTCTTGAGGTTGACGATTTACGCAATCAATGGAAACATCATGGGCAAAACTGATTAGCCTACACTTGATGTTCACGATTTATGTACTAAATGGAAACAACGTAGACAAAACCGATCAGCCTACTCTTGATGTTGATGATTTACATACCAAATGGAAACATCATAGGCAATGTCATGGTACTTTGACTGTTGACGATTTACGTACTAAATGGAAACACCATAGGCAATGGCTTGGTACGTCGACTGCGTGGGTGTTAGATCCGTATTTGTAAGGCGGAGGGACGGCTTCGATTACAACCTGAATATGTTTGGAACCGCGCAAATGGCAATAACCTCATCAAGGGCGAATACAGGGGCACTGGGGGCATGTGCTCCATGGAAGGCTCGAGTGCACCCCACCCATCGAATATTTCAGCCAGATGCGCCCCTCGGAGTGAAAAGGTTCCTCCAGGTACTTTCGCAGTGGTGCCCCTCCGAAGAAATGGCGTCCCCCAGACAAGTGCCCCAATGACAATTCATGGATCCGCCCCTGGACCTCATGCCCAATTATTCACGCGAATCGTGACCGTGCCTTTCTTGGAAGCGTTGAAAATCATGTGATTTTCCCAGAGTATTTGCTAACTTCCGTTACTTTGACTATTTACACCTTTCGATAGTCGTATGTCGCCTCTATCAGGATGGTGATTGCCTTTCGATAGCCGTATGTCGCCCATAGCAGGATGGTGATTGCCTTTCGATAGCCGTATGTCACCCGTGTCAGGATGGTGATGCCGTTTGTGTGTGGTTACCTTGGCGACGAGCGGTGTCGTTTGTGTTTGATCACCTTGACAACGAGCGTGATGGGCTGCAGCAGTTCTGAGTCGGGGATGATTTCTCCGACAGAGATCTCGCCTGTTTCCGGGTCGATGGTGAAGTAGCGCGAGTCAGCACCATCTGTGAAATCATAGCAGCACCGCATAGTCAGGAGACCACCCGAGGAAACCACAGCAGCACCGCAGAGTCAGGAGACCACCCGAGGAAACCATAGCAGCACCGCAGAGTCAGGAGACCATCCGAGGAAACCATAGCAGCACAGCAAAGTCAGAAGACCACCCGAAAAGCGTGGTCCCGTCCAGATGTGCCCGAGAACATCTGCAGGAGCATTGCCTTCCGCTCCTCCAATAGCAATACAGCATTTCGCACGGCACACGCTACGATCATAGGCGCGAGTCGGAGGAAATACAGCCACATACGTCCTAAAAGTAGCTCTACAGTTTTTCCACATTGTGCTTCTGGCAATTTCCCACCTGAAATCGCTAAGAGATACCTGAAAGCTTTCACGAGCTGCATATCCGGGACCAGACTGAGCATTTATGGAAGAATAGGTGCAGCACGGCCGAATTATTTTACTTTGTTATCCCGTGGCCCGTCTAGGAGATATTTAGAATCGGAAGCCACACAAGACGTCTGATTGGTTGATATCAACGTCGACTGAGGACTTAAGTCGCTTTATAATCGAGCAAATGCACAATTTCAGTGCACACTCTAAGTATGTACTGTTATTTCCAGGACCTGAAGAGATTTAGTTGGTTTGAGGTGACGCAAATGTAAGTTAACACAGTTGGCACAAGGTACATAGCGAGAATTGCTGTTCAGGAAAAGTTTGCACCGAAAGTAATGAAGGGTTTTTAATAAAATTGTGTATTCAGAGTCAGGATGGGTATGATCACATCATAGTAGTATTGCTGTATCATCTTCACACACTGCAAGGACCAATTCAGTGCTTTGTGCAACACAATGTCAATATCAAATAGCAAATAACACAATTGGAAGTTAGGATATCGAATTATTGCAAACTTGAAACAAAACTCCGGGAAATAATTGAAAAAGCATATATATGACATATATCTGGCTCGCTTGAACCATGATCAACACACTGACGTGGACTGCCACGAAGGTGATAATCCAATTCGAGAAGCGGTGCTATGAATGCTAACTATTTGCGCTGTTTGACGTAGACGTCGGTAGACCATTGTCATAAACTGATATAATAAGTTTGAATACTGAATATGACTGCCGCACATGAGCCACATCAAGGTGCCAAGAGATGTGCTCAACCGGTTCAGGGTGATGCTATATCAGCAAAATGACGTCATCTTGTTAAACATGGTCACGCCTCGCATGCAATCACCCGGTCCGACCTCAAGCGACCCAAACAGACCAAAGTTGGTTCTGAATGCCAAACGGGCAATATCTGATTATATGTGTAATATCAGGTGATTGCGTCTTTCTATCACACGGGACAATAAGGCCCCAATAAGACAATACACAGGACAATAAGGCCCCAATAAGACAATGCATGGGACAATAAGGCCCCAATAAGACAATATACGGGACAATAAGGCCCCAATAAGACAATACACGGGACAATAAGGCCCCAATAAGACAATACACGGGACAATAAGACCCCAATAAGACAATACACGGGACAATAAGGCCCCTTGTGGCATCTGACCAAACAAGACCGTGCAATACGATTTAAATGGCATTTGCGGTCTGACGGAACATTATTTCACCCGAGCTCAGGTGACATTATCTCACCTGAAGTGAATGAGTACGTCACTGGAGAGTTGATGCCCAAATCTTGGTCGAAGGCACCAACACGGCGGGGATATACGGTGAGAACGGAGCCCTGTTCAAACAAGCATGGCGTAACGCTATGTCGATGTAGTACCAGCATGAGGCCACATTATGGGCGCTACACGAGCGAGGGTATCAGTAGAGGTGCTAGACGAGCAGTGGTATTATTAGAGGCGCTAAACTAGCGAGGCTATCCAGCGAGCTATGGAGCGCCCGTTCTGAAGGAAGAGGCCCGGACACCATATTGCAGCAGGAAACTTGTGAGTCGGTGTCAACGTCTCCCCCGGCAGACGACTCCCTTCACCGTTCCCCCTCCCCGGCAGACAACTCCCTTCACCGGCAGCCGGGGAAGTCACCTTGGTATTGCATCGAAGTTCCGCTCAAGTCCAGGAATTTCTGAAATAAGCGATACCTATTTCGACAATTCGGCTCAATGCGCTCAAATTTGATATGTGTGCGCCACAATCGGCAGAGGTGCTTCACTTGGGAAATAGTGCATCCAATTTCTCCATAGGCACGTCGAAAGACAATCCGCTTGCGCCAAAATATGCTGCACTCTTGACTAAATCAGGCTCAATTTATAAATATGTACGCATGTCTCAGACATAAATACACTAACCTTCATGCCTTCAAATTCTCTCGTTTTTTCCACATACTCATAATTGCTCGTGCAGCACTATAGTTCCTGAAAGTCACCAACTAAATGAACTTCGACAGCAGGCAGTTTATCCCGCTCCATTTCTTACCCAGACTGGGCACGCTCCTGGCAAGCATGCGAACTACAAACTCTCACATCGCATGGCCAGCGGCCTTTCAACGTTGGCTCCCAAGATTATCAAGAAACTTCAGATATTTAGAAAGTACAGGTGACAGAAACCAAGCTTGTTACACCATGATGTGACAATACTGATAAAATGACCTTACCTGGCCCCAAAAATTCCTTCTGAAACAACCCAGGTTAAAGTAGAGAGTAAACGAAACCACCCCATATGGAGTGGTATGCTCGGAAAGTTACGAAGCTTCAGGGTGATTGTCCTGATATTTCAGAAGCCGCAATCAAGCAACCACAGGGGGAACGGACATTTGGTGTTCCCGTCTCGTAAAAAGGCTAGGTATCGTACTGATCGCTTCAAAATGAGAGTCCGTAGTGAAGTCCAAAAGGAAGCTGAAGACTATGGCAAACAACAAACGGAAGCTGCCGTCATTTAAAAAGTATACATTGGCTTCAGGCCGGTATATTTAAGAGAGGGCGGTATGATAATGTCACCACCACCGGGCAGGACACGTCGACATAACGCCATCACGGCAAAATGACGGCGGGAAAAACACAGCAAGGAAGCAGCTCGATCATGCACCGTGTCATTGCACAGGAATGCCGACCAACATTGACGAGTTAGTTCCGGATATGACAAATCTGTGCGGTGCTTATAGCATTCTAGCTATCTGCATACTCTGAACATAGCATGTGAAGCTGGACTACCTGTTATCACATTAATCCACAGACTGGGTATTGCAGGGTCGCACTGTAATATCATGCACACCAATATATGCTCATATACATATACGCAACATGCACGCTTACATAACCTATATATATATATATATATATATATATATATATATATATATATATATATATACATGTATATATATCTATATATATATATATATATATATATATATATATATATATATATATATATATATATATATATATGTATATATGTATATATGTATATATATACATATATACATATATACATATATATATATAGATATTATATCTATATATATATATATATATATATATATATATATATATATATATATATATATATATATATATATATATGTATATAGGTATAGTTCTATAAATTGACAACCTATGCACAATGCACATGCAGGCAGCTTGTGTCACAAGCTGCCTGTCATATTGTTGTCATATCTTGCCTTACGTCATATGTGCAACGAACAGTGCCACCTGAGTCAGCCACTGTGTGACGGACGGTTTTACCTGAGTCAGCCACTGTGTGACGGACGGTCTCACCTGAGTCATCCACTGTGTGACGGACGGTCTCACCTGAGTCAGCCACTGTGTGACGGACAGTCTCACCTGAGTCAGCCATTGTGTGACGGACGGTCTCACCTGAGTCATCCATTGTGTGACGGACGGTTTCACCTGAGTCAGCCACTGTGTGACGGACAGTCTCACCTGAGTCATCCACTGTGTGACGGACGGTTTCACCTGAGTCATCCACTGTGTGACGGACAGTCTCACCTGAGTCAGCCACTGTGTGACGGACAGTCTCACCTGAGTCATCCACTGTGTGACGGACGGTCTCACCTGAGTCATCCACTGTGTGACGGACGGTCTCACCTGAGTCAGCCACTGTGTGACGGACGGTTTCACCTGAGTCAGCCACTGTGTGACGGACAGTCTCACCTGAGTCATCCACTGTGTGACGGACAGTCTCACCTGAGTCAGCCACTGTGTGACGGACGGTCTCACCTGAGTCAGCCACTGTGTGACGGACGGTCTCACCTGAGTCATCCATTGTGTGACGGACGGTTTCACCTGAGTCAGCCACTGTGTGACGGACAGTCTCACCTGAGTCAGCCACTGTGTGACGGGCAGTCTCACCTGAGTCAGCCACTGTGTGACGGACGGTCTCACCTGAGTCAGCCACTGTGTGACGGACAGTCTCACCTGAGTCAGCCACTGTGTGACGGGCAGTCTCACCTGAGTCAGCCACTGTGTGACGGACGGTCTCACCTGAGTCAGCCACTGTGTGACGGACAGTCTCACCTGAGTCATCCACTGTGTGACGGACGGTCTCACCTGAGTCATCCACTGTGTGACGGACAGTCTCACCTGAGTCAGCCACTGTGTGACGGACAGTCTCACCTGGGTCAGCCACTGTGTGACGGACGGTCTCACCTGAGTCAGCCACTGTGTGACGGACGGTCTCACCTGAGTCATCCATTGTGTGACGGACGGTTTCACCTGAGTCAGCCACTGTGTGACGGACAGTCTCACCTGAGTCAGCCACTGTGTGACGGGCAGTCTCACCTGAGTCAGCCACTGTGTGACGGACGGTCTCACCTGAGTCAGCCACTGTGTGACGGACAGTCTCACCTGAGTCAGCCACTGTGTGACGGGCAGTCTCACCTGAGTCAGCCACTGTGTGACGGACGGTCTCACCTGAGTCACCCACTGTGTGACGGACAGTCTCACCTGAGTCATCCACTGTGTGACGGACGGTCTCACCTGAGTCATCCACTGTGTGACGGACAGTCTCACCTGAGTCAGCCACTGTGTGACGGACGGTCTCACCTGAGTCATCCACTGTGTGACGGACAGTCTCACCTGAGTCAGCCACTGTGTGACGGACGGTCTCACCTGAGTCAGCCACTGTGTGACGGACGGTCTCACCTGAGTCAGCCACTGTGTGTCGGGCAGTCTCACCTGAGTCAGCCACTGTGTGACGGACAGTCTCACCTGAGTCAGCCACTGTGTGACGGGCAGTCTCACCTGAGTCAGCCACTGTGTGACGGACGGTCTCACCTGAGTCATCCACTGTGTGACGGACGGTCTCACCTGAGTCATCCACTGTGTGACGGACAGTCTCACCTGAGTCAGCCACTGTGTGACGGACGGTCTCACCTGAGTCATCCATTGTGTGACGGACGGTCTCACCTGAGTCAGCCACTGTGTGACGGACGGTCTCACCTGAGTCATCCACTGTGTGACGGACGGTCTCACCTGAGTCACCCACTGTGTGATGGGCAGTCTCACCTGAGTCATCCACTGTGTGACGGACGGTCTCACCTGAGTCAGCCACTGTGTGACGGACGGTCTCACCTGAGTCATCCACTGTGTGACGGGCAGTCTCACCTGGGTCAGCCACTGTGTGACGGACAGTCGCACCTGAATCAGCCACTGTGTGACGGACGGTCTCACCTGAGTCAGCCACTGTGTGACAGGCAGTCTCACCTGGGTCAGCCACTGTGTGACGGACGGTCTCACCTGAGTCAGCCACTGTGTGACGGACGGTCTCACCTGAGTCAGCCACTGTGTGACGGACGGTCTCACCTAAGTCATCCACTGTGTGACGGACAGTCTCACCTGAGTCAGCCACTGTGTGACGGGCAGTCTCACCTGGGTCGGCCGCTGGGGAAGTATAGCGCGGTATCGCTCATCGTAGAAGCTTGGATTTTGATCGTCGGCATCGATGACGTTGACAGTCAACACAGCCTCCGTCGAGCGTACCGGGTCCCCCTGATCCTGTCAAAACAGGCAGCACACACTCAGCACAGCATCGTCAGCATCGGATCACGTAATCATGTTGCCACACCCAGCGCACTGTCCGTACAGCCTCTGGTATGTGACACGAATTGAGGCCACACGTCTGACTTCATAACGCACACCAGCTGTGGTGAGCACATACACACCGACTGCAAGTTACAGGTGTGAGATCGCGCGGAGATATTATCGTTTGGTGCAAAGCCTAGCCTTAGCCATGTTGGAAGCTCAGAACTCTTATTTTCGCTGCACACCAAAAAAAACACAACTCATCGGACCGAAAGTTGAGGATTGCTTATTAGGCATATTTCCACCAAACTTGTGCACATTTACATGGTATTTCTACTGCAAATTAAAGATAAGAATCAATTAAATATTATATATAGCCGCCCGGGTAGCTCAGTTGGTTAGAGCGCTGACCTGCACTGGTCTCCCCTGTCCTGACAACACAGGGTTCGAGTCGCTTCACGCGCTCGCATTTAGCCCCCGGCTGGGAGGGTCAGTTGGCAGCTGGCCCAATAAGGCCGGGGACGAGCTACCGGGCGGCCGTGTCGGTGCATTGACGGCACGTTAAACTTTCGGTCAAAATTCTGCCGTTGAACTGGAAATCATGGATCGGGTGGTGGGGCCAGGGTTCACGCAATAAGCTCTGCTTAGCAATAGGACCCTGGTTCATAAAGCCACCCCAGCAAGAACTATGATTGCATTTATTTTAAAAGCATATGTTTTGCGTCTGAAAGCATTCAGCATCGCATGTCTTCACCAAGTTGGTGTGATAAACTACACTGGTGACTGCATAAACCAACATGGATATGAGAGGCGGAGCGGGATTCGTTAGTGGACAGGTTAGTGCATTCAGCGGATATATGTTTAGGTTAGGTTAGGTGAGGTAGGCTTGACCTGAATGGCACGCCCCTCCAACATACTAATTGAGGGGGCATGCCCCACCCCTTTCACATGCACTCCTGACCGGGGTGGGGGAGGTCGAAAGGCTGGAATTGTATTTCATGGTTGCGATCGGCACACAGACCAGCATGAAGATCGGAACGCAGACAAGCGTAACGATCGGCACGCAAACCTGTCGTGGCGGTATCACCGCAGCATTCGGCGGTGGCTGAGATGTGCGCCATCCTCAGGACACCAGACGCTCACCTTGGCACGCAGGGTCAGCTGGAACTGATGCACTGTCTCGTAGTCGAGCTGCTGCTTCAGCCTCAGCGTGCCGTCCAAGTCCGTTGGCGAAGTCGATGTACTCCTGCCAATATAGGCGTGGGAACGTGGAGATTGGCTGAGTCCATGGTCATCCACTTCTCGTGCATCTAACTCCTAATCCACAGCCGTTAAATCCTGGGAGGAAATGGCACTGGCCCTCCCTTTTCACTAGTGTTCCTGCATCCCTACCCGTCAGGGACAATCACGAGCAGGTTACCATTTCGCCCCCAGCGTGTCGTTCTGGCTTGTCTGTTGGTGAGGTCCATGTACCCCTGTCCGGGACAATCACGAGCAGATTACCATTTCGCCCTCAGCATGTCGTTATGGTTCCTCTGCTGGTGAGGTCAATGTACCCCTGTCAGGGACAATCACGAGCGGATTGCCATTTCGCCCTCGGCGTGTCGTTATGGCTCGTCTGCTGGTGAGGTCTATGTAGTCCTGTCAGGGACAATCACCAACAGGTGACTATTTCATACCATTTACCATTTTATACCATACACATCGGTCATGTGTAGACGTCGGTCATGTGTAGGAGCCGGTCATCTGTAGACGTCGTTCATGTGTAGACGTCGGTCATATGTAGACGTCGTTCGTGTGTAGACGTCGATCATGTGTAGACTTCGATAATGTGTAGACGTCGGTCATGTGTAGACGTCGGTCATGTGTAGACGTCGGTCACGTGTAGGCGTCTGTCATGTGTAGACGTCGGTCATGTATAGACGTCGATCATGTGTAGACGTCGGTCATGTGTAGACGTCGGTCATGTGTAGGCGTCTGCCATGTGTAGACGTTGGCCATATGTAGACGTCGTTCATGTGTAGACGTCGGTCATGTGTAGACGTCGGTCATATGTAGACGTCGTTCATGTGTATACGTCGGTCATGTGTAGACGTCGTTCGTGTGTAGACGTCGGTCATGTGTAGACGTCGAGCATGTGTAGACGTCGGTCATATGTAGGCGTCGGTCATATGTAGACGTCGGTCATGTGTAGACGTCGGTCATGTGTAGGCGTCGTTCGTGTGTAGACGTCGGTCATGTGTAGGCGTCGGTCATATGTAGACGTCGGTCATGTGTATACGTTGGTCATATGTAGACGTCGTTCGTGTGTAGACGTCGGTCATGTGTAGGCGTCGGTCATGTGTAGGCGTCGGTCATGTGTAGGCGTCGGTCATATGTAGACGTCGGTCATGTGTAGACGTCGGTCATGTGTAGACGTCGGTCATATGTAGACGTCGTTCATGTGTACGCGTCGGTCATATGTAGTCGTCAGTTGAATAAGTAAAGCACGAAGCGTGAAAGCAGTCCAAGTAGGCCTTTGCTGGCCATTTTCTGCCACTTAGCATGACAAACACGTGAAGAACCATTGGGTTATACGGGTCGGGCCCGCACCAGATATGACGTATTAACGGATCAGCTCCCACGTGCGTGCAGCGTGCATCACGGTGAGCGGAACGGTGCCAACGCTTGTCTGTCTCACCCAGCACGCGCACCAAAGCATGTCCGCGGCAAGAACAGAAAGTTTCTGTCATTCCACGACTCCTGTATGCAACACAGAGTACGTGAGCGTCCTCGGTGTCCCCAATACAAGAGTTGGGTCACATTCACACAGTTCACGGCTCCTGTATACAACACAGAGCACGTGAGCGTCCTCGGTGCCTCCACTACAGGATTTGGGTCACACGTGCCGACCTCGTACCACGTGTCTGTTGTTACTGTGTGTGGCGTCACAGAGCCACCTGTTTTGGCAAACTCCACCGGAGATGATCTGGGCACCCTCCGCAGGCGCCATTTGTACGACCCGGACATTCAGTAGCCGTGTCGGGCAGCATAACGGAGACATGAGTCACGTCACCTGACTCATGTCAGTACCATGGACGACACAAAATGCAACAGCGATTGCCGGACAGTGTGGCTACCGTGCTATTTACAACGGTACCAGTATCCAGTATCAACAGGGACTGTCGGGCAGTGTAGTTACCGTGTTATTTACGACGGTACCAGTATCCAGTATCAACAACGACTGCCGCGCAGAGTCGTTACTGTGCTATTTATGATGTATCCAGTATCAACAGGGACTGACGGACGGCGTAGTTACCGTGCCATTTGCGACAGTGACAGTATCCAACAATGCGTGCTTCGTTGCGGGTAACTGTGTCGCCACGTTACGCTGTGTAGCGTATGATATGCATAACGCACAATATACTGCATGCACCACGGAGCGTATTCGTCCAGCCGCAGCGGGCGATTGCATGTGCGTGTGCGTGTGCGTGTGCGTGTGCGGGTGCGTGTGCACACGCACACGCACCCGCATAAAATAGGGGTAAAAAGGTGCACAAGAGAAGACCAAGAGGTCTTAACAAGACCAGAAATGGAGTTGCATTTTGTTCATGGACTCCACTCAACTGGGTGTTACCCAGGGCTGGAGGTGCATTTTGTGCACGGACCCCACTCAGCTGGTTGTTGCCCAGGGCTGTAGACCTGGAAATAAAAACTTCCGTATGGCAAGCGGCAGCGTACCCACGACAATCCCCCTGCCGATATAGTGGCAGCGTACCCACGACAATCCCCCTGCCGATATATTGCATCCAGTTACCTTGGACATATTGGTGTGGCATGCCACGTCAATACTCTTGTTTTCGCATAGCGGCTCCCAGACCTGTCCTGTGAAAGCACAAGCACTTGGTGCTGGCCACCCCCGCAGTGAAGGTAACAAAGGGCTCATCAGCAACGTTTCCCACAATATTCATGACCAAATCCTGGATCAATTCCAGCAGACAGGCGACAATTCCGTAACTGGAGATGATCTCCGGTGTCGTGAGCAGTAGCAATGAAGAATATCCATGGTCGAATCGGTGTCAAGTATCCTTCGTTTCAGTGGCCAGCGCCAGCTAGAAGACATGCTTCTTGCCTCCATTTATTTCCTAGTCCTTGATATCCTCCCACATCGCCTTTTTCATGCCCGTTGAGCGAAACCTTGGAGTTCGTGAGCGGAGGTTATCGAGGTGTTCCTATGGACAATGCCACTGAAAACATGGTGTGAGAGGGAGTTTTACTGGACTTCAATGCGCATTACAAGGCGGCGCGGTGTGGTGACAACGTTGGCAGCTGTAGCAGAAGCAGTGGGGTTACGCATTCGGAAATACCTGCTTGCATCAGGCTCGCGTATCCATCTCCACCTTGCGTGTATTTGTTGGTCCGGTGTTTTCTATTTTTGCATGGAAGTCACATGCAAAAATAGAATACCAGCTATTTTTTATATAGAATACCTACAGCCATACCAGCATGTATATCCATTGGTGAATTTACTCAATTTGCGATCATGATATGCTGTGGGAAAAGCGCTAATGTCAAATAAAACACAGAGCAAAACTAATATCCCGGTCGCTTCTCAAAGCCCGCCCTTGGCTGGCCACAGCGATATCTGAGATCGGATGCTGTTTTGTTTACAGTCATTCGCCACCCATGACTTTCCAGCCGCACACCTGTAATCGCTGCTATATATCCTACGGTGATAAAGGGATCAAAATGTGATGTTTTGCATAACAAGGCACGTACCTTTCTTAGCATATCAGGAAAAGTGATAGTAAATAGTAAGTAGTAAATAGTAAAAGAATGTGCCTTATGTAAAGATATAAAGACATAAAAGATAAGTGCAACTATAAGCCACAAGGGCCCTTCTTGGTTGCACTCTGGACACTGAACCAGTTGCCCACCAATTCCGTCGATCAGCCCTCCCTGGAATACTGAAAAGCAATCCCTCTTTTCTCATAATGAGTGGCTATGCTGTTTTTAAGGATGTTCAGTGTGATGCTACTGACAATGGCTTCTGGCAGCTGGCTCCAATGTTCTACTACCCCGTTGGTGACGAAAGACCGTCTTAACCTTGTCCTGCTGTGATTAACTTTAATTTTAGATTTATGACCTCTAATTGCATCATTTCTGTTAAATTCAAACATTTCCCTCGAGATATCCCTGTTCCTGACCACGAACAAATTTAAAGACCTCGATGAGATCTACTCTCAGCCTTCTATATATAAGTGAAAACATATTGAATTTCTTCAATCTATCCTCATATGCCAGGCTGCTTATACCATTAACCATTTGTGTTGCCCTCTTTTGTACTCTCTCTAAAAGCCAACAATCTTTTTCATAACTAGGGGACCAAGCTTGGACACAGTATTCCAAATGTGGCCTGACATATGCACAGTAAAGCTTCCTGATGACTTCCTCACTTTTGTATGATGCATTCCTATGTATTGCCCCAAGTATTCCTAGTACCTTCTTCCTGGCTTCTTTGGTCTGTTATGATGCCCCCAATTTTTTGTTCAAAATGACACCTAAGTCCTTCTTCTGCTGAGTCACAGATAGTACTTGGCCACCCATGAAGTATGGAGCCTTCATATGCTGCCTACCTACATGCATGATTTTGCACTTATCAAAATTAAGTTTCATTTGCCATTCTTCGGACCACTTCACAAGCTCGTCTAAGTCTTTCTGCAGCAAGACCTGCTCATTGTGTCGTGCTACTGCCCTAAGGACCTTCAAATAATCCGCAAATTTCGAAACCTTACTGCTTAGGCCACTTCCAATGCTATTTACAAATACAATGAACAATAGTGGCCCCAGTACTGACCCCTGGGGACTCCACTAGGAACATTTTGCCATTATGACTTTGTACCATTTAGCATCACTCTGTGCTGTCTATCTGAAAGCCACAACTCTATCCATTTTAGGATGCTACCTGCAATACCATAGCCCTGAAGCTGCATCATTAACCGTTTATGGGGTACCTTGTCAAAGGCCTTACTAAAGTCAAGATATGCTACATCAACCTGATTTCCTTGATCAAATTGTTATGTAGCACAATTCAAAAAGTTCAAGAGATTTGTGAGACACGATCGCCATTTTCTAAACCCATGTTGAGCATCTTGAATCAATCTGTTTCCTTCCAGAAAACTAACTATTATATCCTTGATAATTGATTCGAGTACCTTGCAGACTAGGGATGTGAGGCTTACTGGCCTATAGTTTTCAACTTTCTCTCTTTCTCCTTTCTTGAAAATAGGAACTACATTTGGCCTCTTCCAATCTGTTGGAATTTCATTTTGTGAAACTGATCTACAAAATATTATTTAATATAACGAAAAATGGCTCTTAGAGCTCCTGGGTTTTAGACATTTTGGGTAAATAAAATATACGACCTTCAAGTACAAGGTACCTAAAAGTACAACTTTTATCGTTACTTTTGATGTCAACTCAGCACCTCCTGGTATATTGAAGGTCGTATATTTTATTTACACACAATACAAAATATTATACTAAGTGGAATTGCCAGTTCCTTTTCAGCTTCCCGCAATACCCTACCATCAATTCCATCAGGTCCTGCTGCCTTGTTTGGCTTTATTTTCCTGATGCAATTGAAAACAACATAACTATCAATGAAATCAACATCGTTTATCTCATCACCTGTCACTGAACTGTGGTGTACGGTGGGCAGATTAGTCACATCTTCCAATGTAAACACTGATTTAAACTGCTTGCTCAGCTCCTCAACCATCTAACCATCCTCACTCAATATAGTCCCATTTACTTCCAATGGACCAATTGTGCTAGAAACTTTACTTAGCTTGTAGAAGCTAAATAACTTTTTACTGTCCCCATTGCAGTTCCATGCTGGCTTTCCTACCCTTCTTTTGCGCCTTTGATTTTGGGGGACATGTCTAATCTGAATTTCCCTCAGATAAGATTTGAACTTTTCCCACATTTCTCAGGCATTTAAATTGGGGAATTCTTCTTCCCATTATATGGCACTTAAAGCCGCTCTCATGCAGTCAAAGTCTGCCCTGTAAAAATGTGGAACCTTTGACAAATTAGAATACCATATGCACCGCAAGCTGCCTTCCAAAAGGTACCGATCACGCGTCGCCTCTCTTGCGCATACTGAACTGACTCGACTGTTCATGACCTGGTATCGGAACGCGATCTATCAATGACGTATTGCATGCCGCACAATCCGCACGCTCCCGATACTCTGCGTGGTGGGGTGGTTTATCGGAGTGACGTGACTAGTCGGGACACGCGCGGTGTCCGCTCCCGATACTCTGCGTGGTGGGATGGTTTATCGGAGTGACGTGACTAGTCGGGACACGCGCGGTGTCCGCTCCCGATACTCTGCGTGGTGGGATGGTTTGTCGGAGTGACGTGGCTACTCGGGACACACGTAGCATCAGCGCCGGCCTTCTGCAGCCGCCAACAGTGTACACGGAGCTGGCTAAAAGGTCCTTCAGCTACTGAACTCCAACCATTTATAATCATGCTGTACCTGGCACAAAGGAGTCCGTGAGTGCCGGCAGGTGTCAGTGGTGGACGCCATGATGGCTGGTGCCTCTGAGTCAGCATTTCCTATTGATTATGTCACCCGTGTTTGTACTTCTATTTTACCACTCGCCTCATCGACTATCTGACTGTACCTGCATGACTGTGATATCGTTAGGCGTCATAAGCGGACACAATATCGGTGGCGCCGCTCTGCTGGTGGGTTTGTGAAGGAACACCACCAGAGTGGGCTTGCTCTGATTAATGCTATATTCTGGTTTCTAGACGAGGTGGAAGTAATTTCCAATGGTCCAATTTGAACAACATTGAAACAAGCTCTCTTATGATGTGTAGTTCGTTTTATTATCAAATTATTTCACCCTGTCACTTTGCCCTTAAAGTGAAATGGGGGAAATTGGCAACTCAACATCTTGTGATAAAAACGTGTCATACATCTTCTGTGTGACGTCCTGACAATTTCCAATGTTCTTAACTAAGCGAAAATCGAACGTGCTACATTTTTAGATTATCTTGAATAACTTCCCTGCCACTTTTGCGCTCAATTCCAGAATTTGTGTCTCAAATCATTACAGTGTATCACATTAAATTGTATATCAGATGTTCTACATTGCCGAATTAATTTCCAAATGTCTTAAATAAACCGGTATAAAATCCGCTAAAAACTCGACTACTTTTATATATATCTAATTCCGTAATTTTTGCACCCAATTTCAGAATTTGTGTCCAAAATTATCACAGTGTATCACTTTAAATTGTATATCAGGTGTTCTACATTACCGAATTAATTTCCAATGGTCTTAAATAAACCGGCATAAAATCCTCTGCCTTCTGAAGCCATACTCGACTACTTTTATACATATCTAACCCTGTCATTTTTGCACGCGGTTTTGCCGGCGGCCGGCCGTCTATGGTTGAAAATAGTTCCAGAAGGGAATACGGAAAGTAACAAAATGCACAATATGTCACTGTAAGTGGCAATAAAATTGACGTCTGAAGGCACGCTAACTTTCATAAATGCACCTCGCATCATATTTTATGGAGACAGAGTCTCATAAATTGTAACTATATTCTTCGCGCACACACTAGCGAGCATCCGGGCGCGCTTGTCGCGGGCGCATGTTTCACAGTTCTTGAATGGCATCAGGAACCTACCTGTGTTCTTTCTTTACTGGAGATCCCCCGATGTCGCATTAACATTGCGTCGGACGCCTAACGTTGACACACAGCCATGAAATGAAGACTATGAAATACATGGGGATGGTCGCTTTATCATCTTTCGATGCAATCGCCAAAATAAATATACTTCATCGCTGCCTTGCTTCGGTTGGCTTGTAATTAAGTTGTGTCGACCTTGATGTAATTTGGTTTCTTGTGTGAAGATTTTAAATCTGCGGTTCAAATAATGTAGTGTGTTAATGGCGTGGTTCACTGCTACTCACAGCGTAGATTCCTTCGATGATGGAGTAGTGGACGGTGGCGAAGGGTCCCTGCTGGTCGGCATCTACCGCCTTGATGCCCTGGAGCACGACTGTGCCGGGCACCGTCACCTGGTGGCACCAGCCGGCAACGGTGAGAAACACTCGCCACCACATACACACACCAAGGTCATAGAGGTCATCAAGGTTCAAGGCTTAATGAGAGCCACGGAGCCCATCTGAGTTAAAATTATAAAGGGAAGATGCGATGCGAGTTGAAAGCGTGGACTGAAATGCCCTAATCAATGTTATATCCTGAGTTCTGAAGAAACTATCGCCCATGCCGTGTTACTATGGTCAATCTCGTCAGCATCACAGCCGAAGGCCTGTACTGAGTCCACTGTCATGTACGGTGTACACTCGGTAATATTATAATTCCCCACTGATAAGCATTAACCAAGACAAAAAAAAATGGCAAGGGTCCACCGAGATCCGGAGGGTGTATCCTAAGGGGAATATGCCGCTTATCCTATTATTTATCTAATCAAATATCATGTCATGACTCCTGAAGAAAACATGAACCCCTTCCTTTAACACATGCAATACAGGACCCTCCACCACTTCCTCAGGTTCCTATTACAAAAATTTACTACTATTTGGCTGTACGCCATCCGGCGTTTACGTTCCATCGATCCCCTGGATTATTCCCCCGATGAGGCAGTGCAGCTGATCTCGTTGATTTCAAAGTGAGCGAGACAACACAAATCAATCGAGCATTCCGAATCATTTGCCAATTAGGAACCCTCCACTACCTATCAGGGATGCATCGTGGCCGTACCTGCCCGATACACACCTACTGCCATCAACCCCACCCCACCCATCGTCAATTCATGCCCATTCTGCATAAGCTGGGACTAAAAATTAAGACTCTTGGACTAAAATATTTTATCCACTCTATGTTCCAATACATTCAATGTAAGACTCCCCACTACATCACCAGACAGTGTATTCAATTGCCCTTTCACTGAAGAGCTGTTCGCGTTTGACTATTCTACATTTTGACTCGTCTATCTTGGATTAGTGACTTATAATTGATACCCACAATTGGTGTGCATTATTCATATTTACATCATCTAACTCTTTAAGTATAGCATTGTAATCATATCATCCTTTAATATCTTCTTTTTCTTTATCTCTTATGCTTGAATGAGTACATATATCTAATGCCATAAGCCATTCCCCGTATTCCACATAAAGGCCTTGTCCACTAGTAAGACCGGGAGCTCTCCGATATATTCTTTCTATCAGTATATGTCGCCTGGGAAAGGGACCCATGCATGTACATAATATGATTCTAAGTGGGGTCACATGTAGGCAAAGCACATTCTTCACATCTTCCTTGCTCTTGAATTGAACACTCCTGTTATTTATTCATATCATTATAATTGCCCTGATTCTAGTTTAGGTACATTGCTTTTATATTTAAGGTACACGAAAGCAAACACTTATACATATTTTTCCTTTTCAATGAATTTCATTTAATTACCTCCCATTGCACATCGAAGTGTCAAGTGTTCTAAGTGTCCTACATCCAGACCGCATATGGACAACGTCACACTGGTCATAGTTAAAAGACATGTTTTTTAGATCCTCTAAATCTAGTTTAATATTGCTAGATTCATCCCTATTGTTAGCGACGCCTCCCAGTTTGATGCAGTTTGCAAATTTAATCACCGTCTTTCTCAGTCTTACTTCAGTGCTGTTCACAACGATGATAAAGAGAAATGGTCCTAGAACTGAGCCCTGTAGCACCCCACTTAGAACATCCTTCCATTCAGATTTAAATCCATTAAATATCTTTTGTTTCCTTTCCATCAACCAAACTCCTAACCAGTTTTCCATACCTACACCTGCATATACAGGCAGCGCCGGGTTCATATCCACGGGACACTTGGGGTCCAATCGGAAGGCAAGGTTTGCGTCATGCGATAAACATGGAGCAGTTGGACCGAAGGAGCGGATCTTTCATGCTTCGAATAATTCAATAAATCAAGGACAAGAAAATGTATTTGGAGCAGTATGTAGAATAGTGATAAGTGATGCGATACGATATCGGTATAGCTTGTGATTTACTATTTGCATCCGTTGAATTGAGATGTAAAAACTCTTAGTGTTAATTGGGAGGTGAAGGCGGCTCACTTCAAACCATCACCGCCATTGTATTATGCCTAAGGACATCTTAAAAAGTCACATATTCGGTCTCCGAATTTCTTGTGACAATAAAACGGAGTCACAATGGCGCGCACATAAGTCAAACATGTCTCATTATTTCGTATATTCGTGATCAGTATCGCCATGGTAAGGTGACTTGTTTTCGGCGCACACACTACATCATTTCGATTCACCATTTTATTGAACTATTGGCCGACGCTCGGGTCTAAGCCTCGCAACATATTGGCTGCCCGAGGTCGGGACCGTAACATGTGATGTGTTAACCGCGTACTAACATGTCTGTCACAACACAACATCCATCGGACTGCAATGCCGCTCTGAGACCAATTTAACTATTGATTTTGTAATCACACAACTTGTTAACAAACGGCGTGATACAAATCACAAACTGTGTTAAATCACGTTTCACAAAGAACTTCGTTTAACGTTATGCGTCAGACGCAATGCTTATGCGAACATCGGGGGATCCCCAGTAAAGAACGAAAATAGGTAGGTTCCTGATGCCATTAAAGAACTCTGAAATATGCGCCAGCGACAAGCGCGCCCGGATGCTCACTAGTGTGTACGCAAAGTATATAGTTATAATTTATGAGAGTCTGCCTCCATAAAACATGAAGCGAAGTACGTTTATTAAAGTTAACCTGCCTGCAGACGTCAATTTCATGGCTACGTACAGTGATATATTGCGCATATTGTTACCTTGCGTATTATTTTCTGGAACTATTTTTACGATCTTCATCCACCATAGGGAACCATTTCCTGAACGTTAATGAGCCTCAATGCCAAAGTTAAAGGCAGATTTTCAACTTTGGAACGATGGACGATGTGTCTGGCATGAATTCCGTCACCATTGAAGTCGAGGCCAGCATGTTCTCTCGGTATTGTTTAAGAACATTACGCTTATGGGCGTTGAATGAAAATAATGCATCTATAACCGTCAATTTCTCCTGCACAAGTTTGGCGTGGCAGAGCCGATGTTGCTTGGTATTGATCAAGACTCCAACTTTCTTTTTCGTTGTGACGCCTCTGGCTGCCCTACGGATCCCCTGGGCAGCCAATGTTAGCGCTTGAAGTGCATCGAGCCATGTCAGAATCTCAATAATGCCTGAAAGCTTAATGTCAAATGGTGAAAAATGGCTGGGTTAGATATCAATAAAAGCAGTCGAGTATCACAGAAGGCAGCTGATTTTATGCCGGTTTATTTGAGACCATTGGAAATTAATTTTCTAATGCAAAATATCTGATATACAATTTAAAGGAATACTATGTGATAATTTGGAATACAAATCCTGGAATTGAGTGGAAAAATGACAGGGTTAGAACTTCATGGTAGTTATTCAAGATGGCGTCAAAATGTAGCACGTTCGATTTTCGTTCAGTTAAGATCATTGGAAATTGTCAGCGCATCACACAGAAGGTGTGGGACGGGTTTTATTACAAGAAGTTGAGTGGCCAATTGCTCCCATTTCACTTTGAGGGCAAAGTAACAGTGTGCAATGATTTGATAATAAAACGAACTACACATCATAGGAGAGCTTGTTTCAATGTTGTTCAAATTTGACTATTATAACTTACTTGCACCTCCTCCAGAAACTAGAATATAGCATTAATCACAGCAAGTCCACTCTGGTGGTGTTCCTGCACAAACCCAGCACCAGAGCGGCGCCACCGGTATTATGTCCGCTCATGACGCCTAACGACCACAAACATCCTCAAATAGTGTAATTCTGACAAGATTTTGTGATTGGTTTACAAACTATGTGATCTTATGATGCCTTTCGGTGGTAAACCATGATACATATTCCAAAATAATGTGAAATGTATCGAACAACGACAAGGTGATACAATTCTGCTCCATGAGTAGCATAATGAACAATTAAAATACATGATATAAACGATGTAAAATATGATATTTCATTCGAAACAATATGTGATTCATTTCCATAAACCCTTGATGAGAGCCGCCGCCGTCGCCACACTTGTGGCGCCGGCGGCGGCGGTGGCGGCGGTGAGGAGGCGGTGGTGGCGGCGGCGGCGGCGGTGGAGGCCGTGGCGCGTGCCAGGATGCCCATTACCGGCCAGTCGGCACCTGCCGCCGGCGCAAGGACGCCGCCGCCGCCGTCGCACCTGCCGCCACCGTCACACCGGATGTGACGTCACGCGGCCAGGGAGGGTTCCAGGCCGGACGGCGTGCCGCCGCCGCGCCGTGGCGTATCATAGATGATGATTCTGTGGAGGCCTGCCAACAATGCTCACCTGGACCTCAACAGCAGTCAAACAATCAACTATAATTCAGTATTTGATGTTGCAATGATGTGTCTGAATGGTTGCTTAGGAAAACAATGCTTGCCTTCAGAAAAATGTTCAACATACTGATCACGTTTCCTTAACACGCGCCCTGGAGGGCCTCTGAAAATTACTCGCACTGGAGAGGGGGAGGCGGAATCCGCCCCTTAAGATCTCAGCTCCTATTGCAGCTAGAGTAACAACATTTTCAGGGTAGATGCATATTGTGGTGAACTCTGTTGTGTACAATTTTCATGACATTAGGTCAATATCTTCGAGGTCAAATGAGGTCGCATATATCATATTTGGCCCGTTTTGCGTGGCTTGGCTTGACATGGTTATGGATCGCTGCGATTGTGTTTAAATGCTCTAAAATGGACATCAATGATGTTTTGGACATAACTAATGATGCAATATAGATGATAGATCCGGCAATTGACCTCAGGTCACCTATATATCAGCACATTATTGGGTCAGTTACCGGTTCCAAATGCCGGAAGCGCCCCCCCCCCGCCGGACCGGCGGGCGGCCCGGCGCAATCGGCTTCACGAAGAAAGGGCTGAAATGATGTATGGAAACGCTTAGGTTCACAATGACAAAACAGAAGTTTTCAGTTGGAAGTAACATGCAAAATGGCATGAATCGCATGACTGTCATTTGCGTCATTTGCGCACCTTCCAGTTGAACAAGTTTGGTTCCATTGACCTGTCATGAACTTGACCTGAGTTAACCGCGGTGACCTGGCATGGTCTTGAAACAATATAGCATAACAATATACATCAAACAAGTCGCTAGTATTGCCATGAACACTTCCCTTTTGCCGATATACGGGAAGCGCATCAGCGCCGAATTTTGTCGTCTGACGTTACGAAATGTTTGGACTTTGACGGCCTCTAACTCGAAAACCGGCCGATTTTCGTGTTTCCTGTCTTAAGCGACGCGCCGGACATTTCTAAGCCGGTACACAAAAATGGCGTATATCGGCCGGTAAAATCGTGAGTTATTTACGAAAAATCGAAGGGGTGGGCGGATTTCGCCCCCCCCTCTCCAGTGCGCATGATAATCATGTGCCAGTTTCCATAGCTGTTCCTCCATTAATACTAATAATTGGTGCTTCTTCGGTATTTGACACTGGACATATCGCGTTTCGTTGACTTTGTGGAACTCCACTTAATGAAGTCCTATAAACAATGCCCGGTCGCTTCTTGGGATACCCATTGACTTTGATACGCTTCCAACTGCGAGCATGCCATCCATTCTGTACATCAAATGCTTCGCTTACATGGAAGCTTCATATTTTCTTGAGCCATGATTTTATCGCAATAAGAGGGAAACCAAATTACCTCTTATAGCATGTAGCATGTAGCTGCAGGATCGGTGCCCATCCCCCAGTCAAGTCGCATTTCCCATTGCTTAAGCATTGCTGGGGAGAGATATCTCGAAAGACTGCAATTTTTGCGCTATTGGAGTCAATTGTAGCGAGCTCCTAGTCAAATCTTGTTAGACGAGACTATGGCTAGAGATACCGGGTCGGCCCGGGGGAGGGGGAGGGGGTCTAGAACACACTGGTTTGGTACCCTGCTAATATTTATTTGTCATTTTCCCTATTCATTCTGAAAACATGTCATGAAAATAAGGACCACACTGGCTTCGTGAGAGATTTCCAGCCTTGGACGAGGCCCCTTCTCCTAATTAACACCTTGTTTGGCCACGGCACAACGTTTCCAAACCAATGGTGGCAACTATGTAGAGGGGGCGATACGTCGTGTGGCCAGGGGGACAGAGGACAAAAGGCAATTGTCAACGAATTGTTACCATGCAACGCCATAGGGTTAAAGCTCAAAAAGGAATTCATGGGAAAGGGACCCTGCCCACCCCTCCCCATCAATGGTGCCGTCAGTACTACAATGTCAGGCGGAATTCACGTCCGAAACATTGAGCATGCTATAGAAGCCGCACCATCACAGATGTATCAAGCCATCTTAGTCTTACAATGGCCTAACACACCATCAGAGATGTCTCAAGCCATCTTAGTTCACACTGGCCTTGACACACCATCAGAAATCCCTCAAGACATCTTGGTCTCACATTGGCCTGACGCACCATTGTGAACCGCCTTTTGTGGAGCTCCAGAATACCAGGGGAGCATCTCACCTCTGATATGTTGAGTGTGTATGGGTCGCCAATGAACTTGGGAGCGTTGTCGTTCACGTCCTGTACACGAATGCTCACCGGTATGTGTATGCTCTGTGGAAGATCACAAAGTCAGCGGGATATGGGATGCGAACACTCGCCAAGTAGAAGCACTAGTTAGGTTTATAGCATGTTCGAGATTGAAATGTTTTGCTGAAATAGATGTGGATTTGTCTGCGCAAGGTCTCTCGAGAAGCCACTAAATGACTGACGGTTGGTTATTTACCTGTCTGTAGTCATTACCTAGTGCAACACCAAACCAACCTGGTAATTGCAGTGGTGTAGGAGACGACCTGGCTCCCTGTGTCCTCGGAAGGGACACAGGGAGCGATGTGGGCTCCCTAGCCCACATCGCTGACGAGGTAATTAACGATATTCAACTTTGCAGTGAGAGTCACAATAATTGCTGTTTTGCGGAGTGCAATCTCATTGAGATTGCATTTTATTTTAATCCTTTAATCCTTTAATCTATTTTAATCCTTGAAATTTGATCGTGATAATTTGTGCGACAATAAGTGTTCTCGGGGCATGATAACTTGTCCGACCATAAGTGTTCTCCGGGTATGATAATTTGTCCGACAATAAGTGTTCTCGGAGCATAATAATCCATCTGATCTGTCACCCAGTGGACGTGCTGGCTTATCTTACAGAATAAATGTTCAATTGAAAGACACATTTATTGATGGACGAAGCAGTTCCACGCTAAAAAAATCGTGCAAACAGGTCTGTGCTACTATCGTTCCCTCATTAGCATAAGTAAGGTTCCACCTGCGAAGTGTTGGTTTGCGTGCTTCTTAGCATATAGCAACAGGTTGTTTACAGCACGCGACGTTGTTGCTACCCACGCTGGCTGTGTGGGCTGTGTGGGCTGTGTGGGCTGTGTGGGCTGTGGGCTGTGTGTGACTGTGTGTGCTGTGTGGGCTGTGTGGGATGTGTGGTCTGTGTGGGCTGTGTGGGTTGTGTGGGCTGTGTGGGCTGTGTGGGCTGTGTGTGCTGTGTGGGCTGTGTGGGCTCTGTGGGTTGTGTGGGCTGTGTGTGCTGTGTGTGCTGTGTGGGCTGCGTGGGCTGTGTGGGCTGTGGGCTGTGTGGACTGTGTGGGCTGTGCGGGCTGTGTGGGCTGTGTGTGCTGTGTGGGCTGTGTGGGCTGTGTGGCGGCCGGCCGAGCGTTGCGCCACACCTTCGTCTCGCACTGCGCACAGTTTGTCACAGCTCTGACCTGGCGAACAATGACCTGCAAGGTGGCCATACTTTCGCTCACGAGGGGCGGCCCCGGTCTGCCAAGGGCCGGCGGAAGCCCTCCGCACAGTGGCTCAGTTTACACGCACGTCTACCGAGCTGACTTCGCTTTCACCTGATAAGGAAACAAAGGCAATGTCGTGACACAGCAAACATCAGCTGCAGTCCGCCCTCGCTGGAAGAGACGGGTCGCAACTGCTGCAGACGTAGCCAATGCTCAACCAAATGCTGTCGGGTGGACCAGTGCGCTCGGCGATGGTTTCTGTCGGATGGACCAGTGCGCTCGGCGATGGTTTCTGTCGGGTGGACCAGTGCGCTCGGCGGTAGGTTTTGTCGGGTGGACCAGTGCGCTCGGCGGTAGTTTCTGTCGGGTGGACCAGTGCACTCAAATTATAACTCCTAAATGGAAAAATTATTTTAAAAAAAAAAAATAACCAAAAAAATCCCTTTAAAAAAACATGAACAAATTTAAAAACCTCGATGAGATCTCCTTTCAGCCTCTTCTATATCTAAGTAAAAAAAACATATTCAACTTCTTCAATCTATCCTCATATGCCAGGTTGCCTATGCCATTAACCATTTTTGTTGCCCTCTTTTGTACTCTCTCTAAAAGCCAACAATCTTTCTCATAACTAGGGGACCAAGCTTGGACACAGTATTCCAAATGTGGCCTGACATATGCACAGTAAAGCTTCCTGATGACCTCACTTTTGTATGATACATTCCTATGTATTACCCCAAGCATTCTTAGTGCCTTCTTCCTGGCTTCTTTGGTCTGTTCTGATGCCCCCAATTTTGTGTTCAAAATAACACCTAAGTCCTTCTCCTGCCGAGTCACAGATAGTACTTGGCCACCCATCAAGTATGGAGCCTTCATATGCTGCCTACCTACATGCATGACCTTGCACTTATCAAAATTAAACTTCATTTGCCATTTTTCAGACCACTTCACAAGCTCGTCTAAGTCTTTCTGCAGCAAGACCTGCTCATTGTGCCCTGTTATTGCCCTAAAGACATTCAAATCATCCGCAAATTTCAAAACCTTACTGCTTAGGCCACATTCAATGTTATTTACAAATATAATGAACAATAGTGGCTCCAGTACTGACTCCTGGGGGACTCCACTAAGAACATTTTGCCATGATGACTTTGTACCATTTTGTTTTACTCTCTGCTGTCTATCTGAAAGCCACAACTCTATCCATTTTAGGATGCTACCTGCAATACCATGGACCTGAAGCTGCATCATTAACCGTTTATGGGGTACCTTGTCAAAGGCCTTTCTAAAGTCAAGATATGCTACATCAACCTGATTTCCATGATCAAATTGTTCTGTAGCAAAATAAAAAAATCCAAGAGATTTGTGAGACACGATCGCCCTTTTCTAAACCCATGTTGAGTATCTTGAATCAATCTGTTTCCTTCCAGAAAACTAACTATTCTATCCTTGATAATTGATTCGAGTACCTTGCAGACTAGGGATGTGAGGCTTACTGTCCTATAGTTTTCAACTTTCCCTCTTTCTCCTTTCTTGAAAATAGGAACGACATTTGCCCTTTTCCAATCGGTTGGAATTTCATTTTGTGAAACTTATCTAGAAAATATTAATACTACGTGGAACTGCCAGTTCCTTTTCAGCTTCCCGCAATACCCTAGCATAAATTCCATCAGGTCATGCTGCCTTGTTTGGCTTTATTTTCCTGATATAATGGAAAACAACATCACTATCAATGAAATCAACATCGTGTATCTGATCACCTGTCACTGAACTGTGGTTCACGGTTGGCGGATTAGTCGCATCCTCCAACGTAAACACTGATTTAAACTGCTTGCTCAGCTCCTCAACCATCTCACCATCCTCACTCAACATAGTCCCATTTACTTCCAGTGGACCAATTGTGCTTGAAACTTTGCTTAGCTTGTAGGAACTAAAGAACTTTTTACTGTCCCCATTACAGTTCCTAGCCAAATCCAATTCTTTTGCTCGCTTTGCTGCTCTGGTTTTCTGCTTCACAGCATCTCTAGCTTTTTGATACGACCTTAGATTTACAATATTTGAAGCTTCCTTAAATACTCTAAATGCATCTTTCTTAGCCTTAATTGCTTTCATCAAATCTGGTGTAAGCCATGCTGGCTTTCCTACCCTTCTTTTGCGCCTTTGCTTTTGAGGGACACGTCTAATCTGAATTTCCCTCAAGTAATATTTGAACTTTTCCCACATTTCACAGGCATTTCAATCGGATAATTCTTCTTCCCATTTTATGGCACTTAAAGCCGCTCTCATCAGTCAAAGTCTGTCCTGTTAAAATTTGGAACCTTTGCCAAATTATCCTTGATTGTCCTTGCTACTTGTGCCTTGAATCTCACAATATGGTCACTTCTTCCCAGAGTTTCTCCTACAGTCAAGTCTTGAACTAAATCACTTAAATCTGAGAAGACAAGGTCCAAGAATGAACCCTGCCTAGTTGGTTCCGCTACAAACTGGTGTAAGAACAGGTCCTCTTCAAGGCATTTCCTAAACAGTTTACATGCTGGGGAGCCAACACCAACATTTTCATATCCTTTTAGGTTAAAGTCACCAAGAATAAGGCATTTCCTCCGAGAGTTTCTACTGATTTCCTGACAAATCACCTTATCAAGCTACAGTTGCTGAGAATGTGGCAAGGTTCCTGATCGGTACAAAGCTCCTATCCTCAGTTTATTGCTGCCATCTCTTAGCTGGGAGTGCCGCGACTTTGCTGTTTATTTTATGGTGTTAACGTAAGGTGCATGCAGTCGTTGGGTAAGAGGAGGGGGCGCTCCTGGTCACCTGATCTTGGGTGGCGGACCTTAAAAAAAATTGGGGGGAAGAATTGCATGACTGACATGAGCTAAAGTTTGCAAGAAAACAGTGGTCATATTTAGATCTTAGAATCATGAAATTGGGAAGAAAGTTTTTAGATAATCGGACACAAACTTGGAGATCATAATTTGTTTCTTGTTTGTGATATTGGAAACTGCGTTTTTAATATTCCAGTCGGTTTTGACATTTCTATGACATAGCAACAAGCTTGAACTCTGCCAAGCAACACATGCATGGCTTAACAATCGCTAGAGAAAGAAGCTATGGTTTTCATGACGAAATGATGTTCTGGATGTTGGAAATCCTTGACCAAGCTGTTTTCCTAATCATGATCAGGACCCCAATGAACCCTAAAGTCCCTTACTACTCACAATTAGGTATATGATGCATAATTAAAGATGAACGAACGTTTCCAATCGCTGTTCCTTCATCAGAAATCCCCATCCGCTGGGGCTGGCAAGGATAAATTAACGAATGACGCAGCCGCGTCATAAATGTATTGGCGTTAATTATTGATAAATATCTTGAATAATTATATTTTGAGAAAGTAGTGAAAGAAGCTACTTCTTTTTGTTTTGTATTTATACCTTACACCATTAAAACATATCTACGCTTGCATATTTAGGCCAGAATTCCTCGTTTCACATCCCCATCATCGAACATGAGTTTAGAAAGTTATGTACATCACTTAGCCACCGGCCCCGTTTGTGCGGAGATGAAGCCATGCGCATAGAGTCATACAAAACACAATTAATACAAATGTAGCGAAATTTCGTTGAAATTTCCGACACATTAGCTGGAAAAATCAAGACCCAAGATTTCTTTTAGAAAACCATCTTCACCAAAATGTTTCTACATGTTTTGTCGCTAGATACCTGGCATACTTTGTCTTGGGCCAAACGACTCGAGATGGTGAACGGACCATCACTTTCTTCAATGGGGCATCATATCAGAACCATCGAACCAATCAGCTTAGGTTTCCCTGGTATTTGACCAATCAGAGTTTAGAACGACCTACAGTAAAAATAATATACCATATGTGGTTTCCCCGACTGTTGCTACCACAAAATGAAGTAATATCCCAAAATATCTTCTAATCAGATGCGGATACAGGGGGTAGGGGAGCAGTAGAAGCATGAACCCCCTCCACATGGGAAGGTGGCTCCCTCCAGAAATGCTCGAGTGCACCAGCGCACCTTCCGCTCCAGGGACTTATCAGCCAAAGGCTCACCTCTCGAAGGAAAAGGCGGCCCCTAAGACGAAAAGGCGCCACTTCAGCATGCTTGAGTGCACCCCCTCCCCCGTTCAACGATTTTCTGCCGAATGCGTCGTTTCGGGGACTTTCGCAGTGGTGGCCCTCCGATGAAATGGTGCTACTTCAGACAAGTGTCCCCACCCACTGAAAGTTTCCGGGTCCACCCCTACTGCAATTTTTCCAAGTTAATACATGCAATTTTGGTAAGCATCTTCATTTTCATGACACATCCATTTTAACACAGTAGGGGCTGCTAATTTTCACGACAAGATTGTGCTATCAAGGAGATGCAAGTTATCAGGTCCATCTGCTACCCTCCATGGAGGGTGAGAGGGTACTTTTTGCACCTCTGGCTGAATGTCAAACTGTCGGGATTTTATGCCGAGGTAAGAAATAGCATGATACAAGCCACGTACTGGTCAGACACACTTATTCTTTTGCATTGTCCTGATAGGCCTTTGAACTGCCAGATAATGAGAGGAATAGGACGGGTCCAAACGGTTTATAATTAATCCTACGCAGACACGATCCGGTTCGATCCGCCATGCTCGCGTGGCTGAAGCCCTAAAACACCATAATTTCTCCAAATAATGGCTGTCGGCTGCAGTCTAGTTGGGCTGGTGATTTATGAGGTCAGTGGATGTCGTTTGGCACGGTCCCTGTGGAGGGCATCGCGCGCCAAGTGCGTTCCGTCGCGCCGTGGCACCACGTGTGTCGGACCAGTGGGTCCGACATGCCACCGTCACGCCACGCACGGCACACACAGGCCGCTGACCTGCCGACTGGGGCGTACCAGCTGGAGTCGAGACACAGCCACGGCACACATAACCACGGCACACACAGCCACGACACACACAGCCACGGTACACACAGCCAAGCACACATAGCCACGGTACACACGGCCACGGCACACACAGCCACGGCACACACAGGCCGCTGACCTGCCGACTGGGGCGTACCAGCTGGAGTCGAGACACAGTCACGGCACACACCACCACGGCACACACAGCCACGGCCACACACGGCCACGGCACACACAGCCACGGCACACACAGCCACGGCACACACAGCCACGGCACACACAGCCACGGCACACACAGCCACGGCACACACAGCCACGGCACACACAGCCACGGCACACCACGGCACACACAGCCACGGCACACACACAGCCACGGCACACACAGCCACGGCACACACAGCCACGGCACACACAGCCACGACACACACAGCCACGGCACACACAGCCACGGCACACACACACACAGCCACGGCACACAGCCACGGCACACACAGCCACGGCACACACAACCACGGCACACACAGCCACGGCACACACAGCCACGGCACACACAGCCACGGCACACACAGCCACGGCACACAGCCACGGCACACAGCCACGGCACACACAGCCACGGCACACACAGCCACGGCACACACAGCCACGGCACACACAGCCACGGCACACACAGCCACGGCACACACAGCCACGGCACACACAGCCACGGCACACACAACCACGGCACACACAGCCACGGCACACACAGCCACGGCACACACCACCACGGCACACACAGCCACGACACACACAGGCCACGGCACACACAGCCACGGCACACAGCCACGGGACCACGGCACACAGCCACGGCACACACAGCCACGGCACACACAGCCACGGCACACACAGCCACGGCACACACAGCCACGGCACACACAGCCACGGCACACACAGCCACGGCACACACAGCCACGGCACACACAGCCACGGCACACACAGCCACGGCACACACAGCCACGGCACACACAGCCACGGCACACAGCCACAGCCACGGCACACACAGCCACGGCACACACAGCCACGGCACACACAGCCACGGCACACACAGCCACGGCACACAGCACACACCACGGCACACACAGCCACGGCACACACGGCCACACACACAGCCACGGCACACAGCCACGGGACCACGGCACACACACAGCCACGGCACACACACAGCCACGGCACACACAGCCACGGCACACACAGCCACGGCACACACAGCCACGGCACACAGCCACGGCACACACAGCCACGGCACACACAGCCACGGCCACGGCACACACAGCCACACACAGCCACGGCACACACAGCCACGGCACACACAGCCACGGCACACACAGCCACGGCACACACAGCCACGGCACACACAGCCACGACACACACAGCCACGGCACACACAGCCACGGCACACACAGCCACGGCACACACAGCCACGACACACACAGCCACGGCACACACAGCCACGACACACACAGTCACGGCACACACAGCCACGGCACACACAGGTCAGGAACCTGCCGACTGGGGTGCACCAGCTGGTGCCGAGACACAGCCACGGCACACACAGCCACGGCACACACAGCCACGGCACACACAACCACGGCACACACAGCCACGACACACACAGCCACGACACACACAGCCACGGCACACACAGCCACGGCACACACAGCCACGGCACACACAGCCACGGCACACACAGCCACGGCACACACAGCCACGGCACACACAGCCACGGCACACACAGCCACGACACACACAGCCACGGCACACACAGCCACGGCACACACAGCCACGGCACACACAGCCACGGCACACACAGCCACGGCACACACAGCCACGGCACACACAGCCACGGCACACACAGCCACGGCACACACGGCACACACGGCCACGGCACACACAGCCACGGCACACACAGCCACGGCACACACAGCCACGGCACACACAGCCACGACACACACAGCCACGGCACACACAGCCACGGCACACACAGCCACGGCACACACAGCCACGGCACACACAGCCACGGCACACACAGCCACGGCACACAGTCCGCTGACCTGCCGACTGGGGCGTACCAGCAGGTGCTGGGACCCAGTAACTAGCACTGGGACCCAATATCTGGTGTCGGAACACAGCGGCTGGTGTCAGGACACATGGACTGGTGTCGGGGCCCAAGAGCTGGTACTGGGAACGCAAGGACTAGTGTAGGGACATGGTGGGACTGCTTCATTATGTCGAGACATGATGAAGCAGTGTCCAGTGGCGTGTGCCAGGACACAGGGCGGGGGGCCGGACACAAGGGCGGGGGGCCGGGAGAAAGGGGGGGGGGGGGGGGGAAAGGGGGGGGGGGGGGCCGGACAGGGGGGGGGGGACAGGGGGGGGGGGGGGCTGGGTGCCGGGACACAGGGCTGGGTGCCGGGACACAGGGCTGGGTGCCGGGACACAGGGCTGGGTGCCGGGACACAGGGCTGGGTGCCGGGACACAGGGCTGGGTGCCGGGACACAGGGCTGGGTGCCGGGACACAGGACTGGGTGCTGAAACACGGCTGGGTACCCAGATACAGGGGCAGATGCTGGAACACATGGCTTGGTGCCAGGAAACAGGGCTGGGTACTGAAACATAGAGCTGGGTACTCGGACCAGGGACAGGTGCTTGAACATATTCTTGGATGCCGTGGGATACAGCGGTTTCGATGTAGATGTCTATAGATGATGTAACTGTTCGTGTAGTCCTTTTGAAGTCAACAGCCAGATGCATTAGTAACGGTTCGAACTTTTCCAAGGCTCCAATTCTGCCAATTCATTCGCAGTTCTCAACTGGACCTGACGGCAGTGGAAGTCACGAAATATGAACGGTGTTTTGTGTCGGCTAGTATGCCTGCATTGGGCACAGTTCTATTTTCGCTCGCTATATCGCCTTCTCGGGGAAGAGTCGATGATCGAAGCAGTTGAAGGTGCCCCCAAGCCAGCCATCCTGCAAGCCCCCCCCACACTCCCCTACTGGGACCCATTCTGTACGTACACCCCTCTCCTAACTACCCCCATGCACACTTTACCGGCAACTGACAGTTCACTCCAGTGCCCTCTGAAGGCACTGAAATGACTTTCAGAGACACTCTGACTTGGTCGGCCGGACAGAGCTATGGAATAACTTCCAAACCCCGTGTCCAAATTATGAAAAGTCGAAATGACAGAGCGCCGTGGAGGCGGAACGACCCGGCTGCATGCTATGTGGTACTGACTCACTCGCATCGATTCCGTGCTGTGTCGACCATATCGGATCCCATGGCTTAAACGCTCCACGCTGAGGAACTCCTAGTGTTTGACTGAATCAGGCAGTGCCGTATCGACCATATCGTGTCCGATGGCTTAGACACTCCATGCTGAGGAACTCCAAGTGTCTGACTAAGTCGGGCAGTTACTGCCAGAAATTGGCCGTCACGATTCGTTCCTCTCCGTTTATAGCCCGCATGTGCGCCCACGGGTTCGCTGTTCAAGGCTCGTCAGTATCAGCATAGCAACAGCCAATCAACAGGAACGAGACATGAAAGTGCATCGGCCTTAACAGATATTAACAAATATTAACATAGCAAACATTAACAACAACAGCCTTTTGCTCATACTATGTCTGGAACGCCGAAAGCAAAATTAAAGGTTAGTGAAGGTTAGTTGTATTAATATGTTCTATGCTAATAATGGTCAATAATACACTTAGCATCAGTATACGTCAGCCTGCTCTCCGCTGTCGGTGTAAGAGCTGGTATACTCATGAAAAAGCCACATATATAATTACACAACATATTTGTATCCGCTTCAGTACATTGTGAAAAGTCCACAGTCAGTACCATGTCAAGAGTCCACAGTCAGTACCTTGTCAAGAGTCCACAGTCAGTAACGTGTCAAGAGTCCACACTGTGACGGTGTGCTATACATTCTGTGGTGGTGTAAGTTCAGTTCAGATTTCTTTGCAGTTCATTAACAGGTCAAGCTGAGCAGCTTCATCTTCAAATATGCATTTTGTATCAGATATGCAATAAGTAAGTAAAAAGCTAGACAATACCGGAAAAATACCAAAGGGTATTAATATATGCTGCGAAGAAAAATACAAATGCAGACATGTCTTTAGTAAACGCTGTTTTCTGGAGCGTGGACGTAGGAAAAAGCGCTCAGAAGCCCGGCTACCATTTTTGGTGATAGGGCAGCAACAGAAACTGTTCTCCCATTGTCCTGCTATTCCTGAAGGAAAACATGTAGCGAAATAGCCGAAAATTTCTTCCTTTTTGCAACCGAAAATAAATCAGAAGGACGTGACATTCCTTTTGATATTCATACAGTTAGAGAACCGAAAATATAAAAATGCCAAATAATCTAAGGGCAGAAATGAATGGCAAGTAGTATAGTTCAATCTAGTGCTTAACATTGTAACATGTAATTCTTGGAGCGCACATCCCTACCTCTCCACAACCAGCCAACAACTTTTGTGCCAGTCATGGCGACCCAATATGAGCCTGTCTCCCCACCTTTTCAAACATCCTGCTCATATTCTCGGGAACTTAACATTACCGACAACTTATCTCACCTTCTCAGTTCTCATTAGGCATCACAACGCAGAGTGCATGCCTGATAACTTCTCAGATTGCATTAACATCTCACTGTCATTCTCCAATTATTGCACCTTTCCAAGATATTTTTGTCAATTCTAACAAACCCGACTGACCAGCCAGTGTCTTCTCAGCGACTGTAGCCACAATATTCAAGTTGTTTTGGCAGCGGCGATGACGGATTCGATGACAAAGCAAGCCGAGTTCCTCGGGGATCCGCGTGGGGGTCCGTGCGGGGATCCTGAGCTCCTCGAGCATCCGTGTGTAATGCCGGATATACGGATCTATACTTTTCCACTCGTGTTCCCGCAATCACAATGGGCAAGAATGCGCCTTATCTCGATATCTATCAAGGCAATCGGCTCACGTTCACAATGTTTATCCGAGGAGAAGAAACATGAAGTGACTGTGAGTTCCTGGAAATGCTTCCGATCTAGGAAAAAGCCGAAGGTAACTTCATAGTGCCCTATGATTGACAAATCAGGAAGCATGAAGGTCATATGGTTGGCGTGTAAACAATGAGCAAATTTAGGAAACACCTAACTTTGAGAGCCAGTACCCATCCATTATTGTGGAAGAACTAAATCCAGGAACAAAGCCTGATTTGGTTTATAATTGTGCTTATATTTGTCTTAGTTGACCTCGTTGTCAATATTGGAGTTACAGATTCTAGGCTTGACGCTGTGCAACCTGAATAGTTTTGCAATGGTTGCAAACTAAGACAAGCTATGGCGACTGCAGGGGAATTCTTGAGCTCGGATCGTACTCGTGCTCGGGCTCGTGCTCATGATGTAAACGCAGGTAACCGAGGCCACGCTTAACAAAGCCCACAACTTTTAGAGAAAAAAACCTAGTCCCGGAGTCACGAGCAACCACCTCGGGATCAACGGCCTCTCACCGGGTCGGCAGTGCCCTTCCTCTCGCAGATGACCTTGACCGCTACTGACGACGGTCCATCTCGACCCTGTAAATGGAACAGGGGTCAGTTTCCTCTTATAGGGAGGGGCACGAGATCCGCAGACCATTCAGATCAAACATCTGTGCAGAATGTACCTAATCTCTAATGCAATGTGTGTAGGTAGCGCAGGACACGAGAGCCGCATACCATTCAGATCAACCATCTGTGCATCATGTACCTAATCTCTAATGCAATGTGAGTAGGTAGGGTGGGACACGAGATCCGCAGACCATTCAGATGAACCATCTGTGCATCATGTACCTAATATCTAATGCAATATGAGTAGGTAGGGTGGGACACGAGATCCGCAGACCATTCAGATCAACCATCTGTGCATAATGTACCTAATCTCTAATGCAATGTGAGCAGGTCCAAGTTTTGTCCTTCCAGCAGCACGGCGTGCGTACCAGAGGCTTAGCCTCGACAGGCCGTGATCAAATCTGCCTATTCGATATATTTCACGGCCAGGTAGCGGTTAACTCGATTAGTCATAGTAGTTCAGCTCAGCTTGGTCCGTGGTTTCTTCGACATCGTTGAACAGGACGAGGCAAGGCTGAATGGCTTTAGTTGTCAGACGCCTAGCGAGCCGCTGCATACTGTTGGCACAGCCTGCAGCCTGCAAATGATTAGCAGGAGCTGAATCTCTATGGGAACTCTATGGGACTCTGTATGAAATTGCAAGGGTCACTACTGCCAACGAAGCCTATGTGTAAGTCCGGATGAAAGGGCGTGCCATTTCGCAGATCTAAGTGCAGAATCAGGCAGGGCCCAATAAGGGCTCACCCGAGTCAGAAGTCAATATTCGATATTTACCACCATGGATTTGCAAAGATTGAATGCGTAAGCCTGGAACCAGGTATCCAGCCGCACCAAGCCGGTTAAATTGTGCTGTGAATGTGGATGGAAGCACATGACAGCAAGCAATCATGCATGTCTCAAGCATTGTGTCATCCACAGCCATACAAGTATGGCCGAGAGATCTCCCGTGAACCGATCATGCCAAGAGCTTGGAAGCCCACGAACCAAGAAAAGAAAGTACGAAGAGAATAGCATGTGGTACGAAAATCGTCACGAACATGTCATGCGAACTTGTCATTCACTTGGAGCTTCGCCATGACACACGTGCGCATCAAAATGTGCATATCAATAAGACAGGCAGCGACATGAGAGGGTGGGATGCGATTTCAGACGTGTCCAATCTAAGTCTGCACCCGTGTGTATGCCAGAAAGTGTACGCTGGGCTCTTGAGAAGATGAAATGAGCAAGTACAGGTACTTACGTCATCGTTGGGCGACTGCAACGGTAAACGGACGGTTAAAAAGTGATATCATGTACATCCGCCATGGTACACGACACGCCACATATCGGGAGATACGGAACACATCGGGAGATACAGAACACATCGGGAGACACGCCACGCATTTGGGGACACGCCACACATCGGGAGATACAGAACACATCGAGATACACACTACACATCGGGAGATACAGAACACATCGGGAGACACGCCACGCATTTGGGGACACGCCACACATCGGGGATACAGAACACATCGAGAGACACGCCACACATCGGGAGATACGGTACACATCGGGAGACAGCCACTTTGGGGACACGCCACGCATCGGGAGATACAGAACACATCGAGATACACACTACACATCGGGAGATACAGAACACATCGGAAGACACGCCACGCATCGGTAGATACGGTACACATCGAGAGACACGCCACGCATCGGGAGATACAGAACACATATATGAATACGGAACACATCGGGAGATACAGAACACATGGGAAGATACAGAACACATCGAGAGACACGCCACGCATCTGGAGATGCAGAACACATCGGGAGACACCCACGCAGCGGGAGATACGGAACACATCGGGGGATACAGAACACATAGGGGGATACGAAACGCATCGGGAGACATGCCACGCATCGGGAGATACAGCAGGACAGCATGGATACTTTGTAAGATGCCGAACACCATGTGTGTTACGTGCCAAACTAGAACCAATTTGAGAACAATTGAAGGGCAATTACCTGGCATCGAAGAGAAAGTAAAGAAAGAAGCAAGTCAGCATGAAACAGCATACAATCGTCAGCTGTCAAATGGAAAAATAATAGTAGATGAAAAGGAGTCAGGAGATACGAATGGCGGCTGACGGCGGAGAGCTATGTGTGTCCCTCCGGAGCTGACATTTGTTGTTACAGGGGTCACGGCTGACGGCGGAGAGCTGTGTGTGTCCCCCGGAGCTGACATTTGTTGTTACAGGGGCCACGGCTGACGGCGGAGAGCTGTGGGTGTCCCCCGGGAGCTGACATTTGTTGTTACAGGGGCCACGGCTGACGGCGCACACGTTGTTGACTCTTTTCTGACCACTGCAGCCAATTTAACGCCCAGGGACGCAGGACAAAAAAAGTGACGCTTGCCAGAGATCTGAGATATATTGCAAGGCCAAACATTTCAGATCGCTCGGGGTGGCCGTTTATGCAGAACATGACTCCAGCCCTGTGATTGCTTTAAGCACATGTCAGGTGAGGGAAATACGAAATGTCAGGTAAGTAATCAAAATTTGGCCCTTCTGCAGCCCGTTCACCTATAATTTAAACGCACAGAGTCCGGAGATCCTGGTACACTGAGCGCGTCAATTACATCCACCTCAAGACCTGGTTCTCCGACAAGCTTTCCATGCCTGTGCATGGAATTTACTTTCAAGCAGTGTGCACTTGGTGAAGACTGAAGCTATCGTTTTCTCAATCTATATTCGACCTATATATCATCTACATTTCAATCTATAACCATCCATATTCCCAGCGTGATCCAAAGTCAGGTCACGAAGTCCATAGCTGGACAGTTTATAAAGATAGTTCAGTTTCAGATCAATTCTTCTTAGAAACGCTATTCGCTTACTTCAAAAGTGATGCACCAGGTTTTGTCAAGCTTAAACTTCCTTGACCTGGCCTTTTGATGTTCGGATATTAAACAGATGCATACATTTTGCTGAACCTGTCCTGTTGAAAGAAATCGATGGATATATATATATATATATATATATATATATATATATATATATATATATATATGTATATATATAGATATATATATATATACATGTATATATATGTATATATATATATATATATATATAAACATATAAATATATATATGTAAACATATAATATATATATATATATATATATATATATATATATATATATATATATATATATATATATATATATATATATATATATATATATTAGCAGGTCATTCGAGATACAGGTCATGCCATTGGGATGACCTATTGTGATCTTTGAGGATCTCAGCATGACCGAACATGAATCAATAAGCTGTGATATAAGCTCTCGGTTATATTAGCTTGCCAATTACATTTTTATGTGTCTCTAGCATGCATTGTTCGGAAACTGCTCTCGAAACCTGATTCAGACCCAACCTGACCTACCCTGTCCTGGCGCTGTTTTATTGTGATCAAGGTAAATACATTCACTGGTGGTGGGGAGTCACCAGAGGTACCCACACACTGACCGGAACTGTCAGCCGTGAGCGGCCACGCCCGCCGCCCACCCCGCCAGATAATGATCCGAGTCCGGTTCCGGTGCTAAGCGACAGACTGAGGACGCGACCAATCGATGTGGCCGCTTGAAACTGATCCAGAGTTGTCACGATGCTCAGCAGGGCACATTTGAATAAATTGTCACTGGCACATACGACGGCGACAACATATGCACGAAAATATAGAATTTGATTGGGATCGGCGAACACCCCTAAAAATGAGGAAATTGTGCATCACTGTAGGAATTCCCCCTTCCCTCCCCCAGCTAATATGTTCAAATAGGCCCTAGTGTCAAGGGACACTGGAGGGAAGGAAGGGAGTGATCGCGCATTTTTTCTTATAATTAGCATGATATTGCGTGCTTAAACCCCATATCACATGATGCATCGTCATTGCATTATGTACAATAAATTACTTAGACACTTTTATATATATAATATGCTCGAACCTGACGGCAAATGAAAGGATGTGGACCGATCTAAATATGTAGTAGTATACCAACACCACAGTTTAACATCATGCTCAGGAGAATCGTAAATTGGCGGACATATTGCGTCGGTCGGTGCACACCTGCGAATGGTAATCGTATGGTAATGGTAATCGTAAATTGGCGGACATATTGCGTCGGTCGGTGCACACCTGCGAACGGTAATCGTATGGTAATGGTAATCGTAAATTGGCGGACATATTGCGTCGGTCGGTGCACACCTGCGAATGGCGCTAAATGACCAAACCTGGTCGATGCGCCCTAAAACCCAAATATCTGAGCAGCACATCTGCGACCTGAAATGTCACATGGTTAGCAATCTGCCCAGAGTGTATGGCCGGCCATTTTAGCATGCTAGCTCGGTGAGAACTTCCCACCCAGCACTTTGGGTTTCCCACCCCAGTGTGCTCATATCTACGTTAATATTGACGCCAGATTTAACTAAAATTGTTTGATATTTCCTCCCAAAGCCGGAAATAAAAATGTAAAATTATGAACATAACCAGAAGCCAATGGTGCCTTCCAGAAAAGAAAAGGCAACAATCGATAGCGTCCATTTCTTTTCCTATGTTATGAGAAGAAAAAAAATCTGCTTTCCGGTAAGGGATGCATATTGGAACACAAATTGTCATAGTAAAGACGTAAATGCTGTCAGCGTTACGTCTTATGTCTTGCCCTGTTGTGCCCCTTTTCGCCTTGCCTCTGCGAACAGTTAAATTATTATTGGTAAAGGTGTACTGTTCCTCAGTATCGGTGACCTTTTACCAATGTACCCAGGCAATGATCATTCACTAACAATGGTATATCGTCACGAACGCCTGGAGTATCATCCCCGGCCACAGCCACCTGGAGTCGGCTGCCCTGCGTTGCGTGATGCCCCGACCAGTCCAATCGGACGTGGAACACACTGTCAGCGGTGCGGATCTGTTCTGGCGGTTCTGAAATGGGAGCCGGCCGCCGCTCTCCCGCCGCCGCGCTGGTCTAGCCGCGCCGTCTGCTCACCCGGAAATGGGAGCGGCGCCGCTGCGGTCTGCCCTATTGACCGAACCGCAGCCGGCCGCCGCTCTGCTCACCCGGAACCATTTGTTGATCGGGAGCTCCAGGAGCTCGAACAAAAAACATCGACCGGTCGTGAGCTGGACATGGCCTGATTCTCGGAGTTTGTCCACACAGGCTGTGGATGACGCCCGGGATATCACGACAGCCAAGGCCGAGATCGACCCCTGGGCCGTTGGCAGACACGGGAGTCGGCGCGCGGTGCGTGGTCGGTGGTGCAGCGTGACGGAGCTGATGGGGAGGATGGGGACCGTGGGGCTGATGGACTGATGGAACTGATGAGAAGGGTGGAGCTGATGGACTGACAGGACTGGTGGGCTGATATGACTGATGGAGCTGATGGGGAGGATGGGGATCATGAGGCTGATGGACTGATGGACTGATGGGAAGGGTGGGGCTGATGGACTGACACGACTGGTGGGGCTGATATCACTGATGGAGCTGATGGGACAGATGGGAAAGAGAGGGACGCTGATAAGGCCGATTGGTTGGTAAGACTGATGGATGGTTGGAACTGTTGAGGAGAACAAGGCTGATGGGGCTAAAGGGACTAACGTAGCACATCTGACTGCTGGAGCAGATGAGGTTGAAGAGACGAGTTGGGCAAATGGCATGGGTTGGATCGACTGAGTGAGGAGGTCAGAACACATGAGTAAAATGGTTTAAATACAAAAGATAAGCTGACCGGACATGAGGCATTGAAAAGTAGATCATGGCTTCGATGCTACCTAGACAGGCAATGTAATATTGTTGTTGATAACACTCACAAGCATTGCCTATTGTGGTTGATGCTCCATTCCTTTTTATCACAGCTTCCGACAACCTTCCCGCCAAGGGTTAAGCTGATAATCAAACCCGTTGCGCGTGATTGTAGCTGAGCCTGAGGAAGTAGCGCACCTCCGCTTCCAAGAAGGGTAACACTAATCGTCCGGAGAGTACTATGGCATGGCAGTAAACTAAATCAATACTACCTCAACCGTCATGGCGGTGCATGGAATAATTCGTCTTGAAAAGTTATTTCCCCTTCACACAATATTTATAACATTTCTACCCCGTGGTGGGAATTGGAAGCGCATCCATAGACCGCATGCTCGTTATCTAAGTCATGACGGAGGGGAGGGAAGTCCGATGGTTCGCGAAATGTGTGAGGGGAAGGCATGCAGTCCCCTTGAGATCTTGCAAACGAGCAAGACGATTTTGGCACAGAGAAAAGCAATCCATTTTATAACTTATATATGCATTGCTGCAAAACACAAGTTAGAAGATGCTGACACTGGTAGGTACAGGAACTACCAAACATGAAAATCAGAAAATACTTCATCCCCGACAACTTGGAAATTAATAAGTGCATTTGATATTAAAAAAAAAATTTATTGAGATAAATTGACGACATAATTTATACATCTGAAATCGCAGCTATATTTAATATGACCTTCTACTTGAAATTGTTTTTTTAATAAATATTTTCAAACATGCTATATTTTGGAAAGATTAAACTGTCGTGCACGGCACTTCAACAAAATCACAAAATACAAAATTAACTTACTAATCAGTACAACAACACGTGCTTGATTTCGCCTGGCACCAGACATCCGGCAAACGAAATTAATTAATTTATGGGATCCTATCTACATAGCATGTGGCTTGTATACACGACAATGCGATTTGCAAGGTTAAATCGTCACAACATCACCACAAAACCCATGACGCTACATTGCTGTTCAGAGCTGATTTCCTACCCTTAATACAGATCGCCTCCTATATCTTCCTGTCGGCATGGTTCGTCGTCTTTTGTAAGATGTGCATGCTAATAGGATTGCCATCCGTATAAACAGGGTGACACGATCTGGCATGGTCGCCTAGTAGCGAATCAGCTGTTCTATTGTGCAATCTACGCAAATGTTCATTGAATCTTAGCCGCACAAGCCGTTCGCTCTCCCCGATATAACCGGCACCACATAACTTACAAACGATTTCGTACACCACATTTTTATCAGTGCATCGGCCTTCCGCTATTACCAAACAAGTATGGCACGTCTGGTTTCCAGCGGGACAGGGATAATTATGCACACACACACACACACACACCACTAGGTCTCCGACAACTGCTTACATGTGGAACTACAGCTGTCGGATCACTCGGGTAGCTCTAGCGGGGCCACGGCCTCAACGGATCGCCCAATCTGCACCGTCGGTCTACATGGGGAGCCACAGCTGCCGTATCACCCGGGTAGCTCCAGTGATGCCACGACCCCAACGGACCGCCCAGTATCCGACCACCGTCTGCATGTGGAGCCACAGCAACCTTGTCACCCAAGTAGCTTCAGGGCCGCCACAGCGCTAAGGATGAACAATTTGTTCTGAACTTGTCTAGATTCTAGTTGTGAACAATTACTATCTAAGGGCCCTAAATATGCTATCAGTCGAAATATTGATTGGCGTCTCTTAGGCGATGTTGAGAGGGTCTTAGAGCGATTAGCTTATGGTAAGAGATGGAAGGACAAATTTACAAACTTTAACAGTTCCATTAACACGCGCCGGGGGCAAAAAACGCGCGGGGGGGGGGGGGCCCCCCCAAAAACAAAAAAAGGAGGGGAAAAAAAAGGGGGGGGAATTAAAAAAAAAAAAAAGAAAAAAAAATTTAAAAAAAAAAAAAAAAAAAAAAAAAAAAAAAAAAAAAAAAAAAAAAAAAAAAAAAAAAAAAAAAAAAAAAAAAAACACAGACACAAACCCCCCCCCAAAAAAAAAAAAAAAAAAAAAAAAAAAAAAAAAAAAAAAAAAAAAAAAAAAAAAAAAAAAAAAAAAAAAAAAAAAAAAAAAAAAAAAAAAAAAATTTTTAAAAATTAAAAAAAAAAAATTTTTAAAAAAAAAAAAAAAAAAAAAAAAAATTAACAACCCAGTTAGCGTGACCTAATAATATAATCCAGGTGTACTATCGTGTACGCACTCGACAGCATGGTCTGCGATGGCACTACAGATGCTTTCACTGAGGAGAGCGACCACAGAGCTATGAATTCTAGTCTGTTCAGACGGCTTCACGTTTCCCTTATGTGAACAAGAGGCAGCCTTTTAGAGCATCGGCAGGCGTAGAAGAGGAATTACTGCGTTTGAAAACTTCGGAACTGAAAATGTGCATGTCAGCCAAACGGCCCACTCCCAATACTATCACGTCCCATCTAAAATCTCTAAACAAGCTGAAGCGCGAAAATAGCTTGGTAGCTAAGCCGGGCGATAAATGCAAAGGATTTGTGTTATTAAATAAACCAGATAATATTCAGAAGGCTAAGGACATCTTAGATGATGAAAGTGATTATGAGAAAATAGAACGATTTTACTGGAAAAATAGAAGCACAAACGAAACGCATGTCCAGGCAATCGTCTAAGGGTATCCTAGCGAGTAACATTATCGATGACCTGACTCCGAGACACAGTAGAATCCCGGTTTTCTATGGACTATTCAAAGATCACACTCCGACCATTTATCTTCGACCAATGATAGCGATGTGTGGGGCCCAACTGAAGAAAAAAAAGTATTGGCTTTTAGAAAAGGCGCTAAATCAGCTCTTGAAATTAGCTAAGCTTCACTTGACTGACACTGACCACTTCCTCCGTCGTCTGGACCAGTTCTGGACTGAAAATCAAGTTCCTGAACATGCTATATTTTCAGTATGGATGTGGTTAACCTGTATAGATGTATTCCATTAGATAAGGCGGTAAGTTGTGTACGTGAGGCCCTGGGCAGACACTATAACGACTTAGACACAGCAGGCTTGAGCGTGAGCGACATTTGTGACATCCAAGAACATTGTTTGACTAATAATGTGTTCCGATTTGTACGTCAAGTCTATAGGCAGAGCACGGGAGTGGCTATGGGGAACCCTGCAGCTCCAGCAGTTGCGATTTTGTACCTGGACCGTTTCGAGAGACAAGTCTTGGATGGTGCTGAAATTCGACCTGGTTTTTGGCCTGATATATAGATGACTGTGCTGGAGTATGGTTGGAAGGTAAAACATCCCTCCTTGCTTTCGTGAGATACATGAATATCATACCTCATAGGATTAAGTTTCCTTTGCACATGACTGGGGAGAGGGAGGGAGCCATTCTTATGCTGGGTACCACGATCACTCTCTTCAGAAGTAACGACAAGTGTGTGTACTCGACACAATTGCACATTAAGCCAAACAATGACGGACTAATTTTAAATTACACCTCGGCACACCCTAAACACACCAAGTTAAACTTAATGAGGTAGCAGTATAGGCGGACAGCGAGGTTGTCTTTCGACGGGCCGGCGACACTACGGAGTAGTGATCAAATTGAGTGTATATTTTTTCACTAAGAACAGCTATCCTCTTGGGGTCATCAATAGGATTCAGAGGGAGGTTGAAAGGGGGTTACATAGGATACAGGGAATGGGCTGGGCAGTGGTGAATGGGGTTATGTAGATGGCAGTTACACCGTAGGGGAAAAGTTCAGGATAGATGAAGTGAGGGCACGTTGCACTATTCGACAAGGAGAGCTGAAATTATCGGGACGAAGGAATTGGATGGGGTGAATGGTGGGCATTTCCGGTTTAACCAGAGTGGCAGACCGTCGGAAGAAGTAGATGGCTACCTAGTGCTGCCTTCAGTAGATGAAACTCTTCTGTGCGAAGTAAAACAGGTCTCAAAAAGTTGAAAATCAAAGTGAAGCTTGTATGACGGTCTAATAACCCCTTGAAAAACAACTTAGCAAGCTCTTCTCTCACTAATCCTCCCTGTCCCGCTGGAAACCGGACGTGCTATGCTTGTTTGGTTGTAACTAAAGGCCGATGCACTGACAAACATGTGGTGTACGAAATCGTTTATAAGTTATGTAGTGCCAGTAATATCGGTGAGAGCAAACGGTCTGTGCGACTATCCTTTAATGCAAATTCGCGTAGCTTTTACAATAGAACAGCTGATACGCCACTAGCAGACCATGCCAGACCGTGCACTCTGATTATACGGATGACAATCCTTTTAACATACACATTTTATAAAAGACGAGGATCCATGCAGACGGGAAAATATATGAGTCGATCTGTATTAGGGGTAAGAAACCAGCTCTGAACAGCAATGTAGCGTCGTAGTTTTTGTGGTGACGATTTAACCTTGCAAATGTTGTGACGATTTAACCTTGCAAATGGCAGTATCGTGTGTCCAAACCACATTTTATGTTGGTAGGATCGCAGAAGTCAATAGTTTCGTCCGCAGGATGTCTGGTGCCAGGTAAGATTAGGCACGTGTTGTTGTACTGATCAGAATGCGAATTTGGATTTCCTGATTCTGATGAAGTACCGTGCACGACATATAGTATTTTTGTATCTTTCCAAAATATAGTGTTTTTGTAAACATTTGTACAATTTCGAGGAGAAGATCGTATCAAATGTAGCTGTGTTAAATTCTCATGCTTCTTGCAACCGCACTGAAACACGTATGAAATCGCACAAAATGTACTAAACTTCGCTTAAAATGTGACTGAAATGACCTCTGACAGCAATGCTGACGAAGAGTCGCAATATCGAGGTCGGAGGTCGCTGTTCTTAGCTGATCATCTAATCATCCGGAGAGTACTGTTACATGGCAGTAAACTAGATCAAAACCTGAAATTATGAGCGTGGGGACGGGATGCAGGGGTTTTGGTCCTTCCTTAATATTGTATTACCTTAACCATCATCCGCATGATCGGTGCATGGAATAATTCGTTTTGAAAAGTTACTTCCCCTTCACACAATATTTCTAACATTCCTACCCCCATGATGGGAATTGCAAGCGCATCCACAGCTCGTATGCTCATTATTTAAGTTATTACGGAGGGATGGGAGTCCGATTTGTCGCAAATGTGTGAGGGGAAGGCATGCAGTCCCCTTGAGATCTCGCAAACAAGTAAATTCTGACGAAACCAGCGAAATTTCACATCTATGTAACGAAGACAAGCGCCACTGCGGACGCTGTACAAGCGACGAGGACATGGTGATGACATGGCGAGGACATACGAGACATGGCGAGGACATCCGACTCCAGGCCTGCATGCAAATGGATGGGGATCACGGCAGACATAACACATTTTAACCTACCAAAACTGGGCTTTTTTCAGTCTGTGGAAACGTAAACATAATGCGTCCAGTCTCTACGAAAGCGCAGGAATTCGACGGCCAACTACACCTCGCTGTATAGCTAAATGTGTTCCTCACAGCTTGTTTTGTATCTGATGAGCCACCTTTGCCTATTTTTTTCATCACCTTAGGTGACAGTTTTGCTTTCATTTTCCTAATGAATTGATTTTTTATAGGTGATGACATAATTATTCCTTTGTTTCATGCCATTGCTGACATTTTCTTCCAACAGTCCTTTTCCTTATCTTTACGTTACATTGTACTGGCGCTTCAGCCAAGCACTTGCATTTCACCACCAGTATACAGAGTAATTGCGTACCAACGCAGCTGTGTCAGTGCGTAGTTCTTGTATGAGTAGGTACGAAAATCTGTATGGAACCCATTCTGCGCCATTCTGCGTCTGCGCGGCTGCGTATGCGCAGTACGCGCTAAATTGCCCCTCACACAATGTCTATACATCGGCCCCAGGTCGGGATGGGTCGGGCCACTAAAGCGAACTTATTCGCAAGCACAGTGGAGCAGCACACTAGAGTAGACTGGCTTGTGCTTCGCTCTTGCCCGTGATAAACCCGCATTGAAATTTGGAGGAAAATGTTAAATATTATAGTCCCATGGACGCCTTCAAACAGCGAGCCACTGCTTTCAAATGCTACCCACAGCTATCACTGCTACTGCTACCTGTGTTGTTACTCCTGAATCTGCTGTGGCCACTAACACCGTACGTGTGTCTTTCCACCTGCCCATTACCTGTGTACTCCTGAATCTACTGTGGCTGCCAACACTTCGTGTGCGTGTGTGTGTGTGTGTGTAGTTGTATGTGTGTGTGTGTGTACGTGTGTGTGTATGTGTGTGCATGTGTGTGTGTGTGTGTGTCCCTGTGTGTGTGTCTTTGTGTGTGTGTGTGGGTGTTGGGTGTAGAGTTACCTCTCTGTCCAGGGCCCTGGTGAGCGTGATGTTGCTGGTGCCCGGCTGGATGGTGACGGGGTAGTCCGTCCGGTCCAAACTCAGACTGATGTCTCCCCGCACGGACGGGTCTCCACGGAACGGCAGGCTACCTGAATAACACACAGACAGCCACACGCCGGAGTAGTGTCAGTGAACCGGTCAGCTGACACCGGAGTAGTGTCAGTGAACTGGTCAGCTGACGCCGGGATAGTGTCAGTGAGCTGGTCAGCTGACGCCGGGGTAGTGTCAGTGAACTGGTGAGCTGACGCCGGGATAGTGTCAGTGAACTGGTCAGCTGACGCCGAGACAGTGTCAGTTAACTGGTGAGCTGACGCCGGGACAGTGTCAGTGAACTGGTCAGCTAACACCCACGTTGTACCAGCTGTGCATGAATCCATCGCTACATCACCAGAAACGGAAACATTGTTTAAACAAATACACACAGGGTGAGTGGTGTACGCTCCCATGTCCTTTTGAGCGCGAAAGCACACGTCTTCCTTCCATGTTCAATTCCTGGAATGATGGGTGCGTGGCGTGGCTCCAGCACGTCGCAGCTGCTGAACAACTGGAAACACCACAGCAAGGCGTTTTTCTGACGTGACCGCCAGCAAGACATAAAACAAAGGCATCACATTATATTGTAAGCATACACAAATACGTGACATACATCTGACTGGTCTGTCGGCGTCGATAACCGCTCATCAACTCTTCTAACACTCACACATATGGTAACAGACCACACCACCACCAAGCGTCGATCACTGCTCACCAACTCGTCTAACACACACATATAGTAACAGACCACACCACCACCAAACGTCGATCACCGCTCACCAACTCGTCTCACACTCACACATATGGTAACAGACCGCACCACCACCAAACGTCGATCACTGCTCACCAATTCGTCCGACCCTCACACATACGTTAACAGACTACGCCAGGACCAAACGTCCATCACCACTCACCAACTACTCTATGCATCACACATACGGTAATAGATCACATCTGTAACAAAGTTGGTTTTTGGGTCATCTTAATTCCATAAATTCAGCCCCCTCCCCACAGTTCGACTGGCGCGACAAGTTTCCGGATACCTGTCGCCCGCCTATCTAGATGCTGACGAGTCGAGTCACCGCTCCAGCCGAGGCCGTTCAATGGACCTTGCACCTCCCCTCCCCTCTCTGGCAGTCATCCCGGCCGCCAGAGCTGTGACCTTGATACCGTGCAGCCGATACCAAACCCCAGTACCCCGGCGCCCCACCGCCGTCGTTAGATGTTAAATGCCAGCTGTCATGCGGTGATGTGACCGAGTGTCGCTATTGTCAGGCGCTGTGTCGCCAGACCAGAGGCTGCAGTACCGCGCCTCTGCCAGTCAGCCGATTGTTGTGGTTCACCAGCGTCCGGTGAAATGCTGATACAGCCCACGTGTCGACGCCAGGCCGACGCGAGCCTGGGCGAAGGTGCAGTCTCAGCATCCGTTCCCACGCGAGGTTCTATCTCTGGATGTTACCAGAGACGATTCTGAGCTGACATGGTCTGTCTCTGATGTCGGAGGGACAGCGGGCCGCTTGCGGTAGAAGTCACAGAGTTCGCCTTTGTTCTCTAGCGGGGATGAGTAACCCCACTGGTGCGACGCAGTAGTGACGTATTGAGGGCTGATCACGTGGGATGGGCGTTGTCGTTATGGGGCTACCTTGTGACGGAGCCGAGAGGGCACAGAAGGGAACTGGCCGTCGAGACGCACGGTTGTGAGTCGGAGCTCGACGGGGCAGGGTGGCCGAGGGAGGGCCAGCCCTGTCCCGTACTTCGGTGCTGAGGTACGTCGGACCCTGCCTGAGAGTCGCTGCGTCTGTTGAGATGTAGTTCTCTGATAGAAAGTAGTGCACCTGTCTGTCAAAATGAAGCTACATTGTTAACGCTATATCACGCTGCGCCATTAATGTCTGATCTTCGTGGCATTTGTCTGTTGACTAATTTGCACAATATAGAAGTGCTGGCTTTGGAGGTGCGTGTCAAGATGTGAGATCAGAGCTCTGAGATGAAGGCTTAGAGCTGTTGAATTTATACCCGGGGTTTTAATATCGTCCAAGACTGAGTTCAAACCCTAGTACTATCAACGTGCCAGAAGAGTTTGCCCCCTTCAGGGATGGACCAGAAAACTTTTTTACACATCACTACCAAACGTCCAGACGACACAAGCCGCCCTTACCTATAACGGCGCCGACGGGCAGATCCTCTCGCACGAAGAACGTGGCAGCGGACTTGGACCCCCTTAAATTGCATCGCAAGTCTGAAACAGGAACATAAATTTGCAATCGTGTAAAACAGCACACTACAATGCCAGGTGTTGTCTCGCATGAAGGATATGAAAGCACCACTGCCCGTATTACAACCATCGGAAGCAAACAGTAGCATATTTGACGTCATGTGACTGGATACCGTCTGCGCAGGATATCATTCCCAATGATAACTGTTTAGTTCAGTATTCAAAATGCTCGTCTTTGTAATCCCGCACATGCTCCGGCATGCAGCATGTATCTAACTTCATGCAAGTGTTCTCTCGGAACATCACTGCAGTGTCCATGGCATGGAATAAGGAGAGAAACAAAGGTGAGGAAAACATAGCAGCCAGTCCGAGCCTGAGCCTCGGGCCCAGCGTCCTCTGCTACAGTGAGTCACCTGATCCTGTCCGTTGTCACCAGATAATGCAGTTTGACTGCTACTCAGCGATGTCGGTACAGGAAAACGATTATGGTGGGGGCATGTCGAGTTCATCCCAGAAAAAGAGGTTGATTCAGGTGTTGGGTGGTCTTGTTGGGCTGCCTCAATACAAATGTGTTCAGTAAGAGGCTGCGAAATAATCTTGTTCAGACTCAACCTTGGGTGAGAACAGCTCACTGTGAGGGGGGACACGCGTGCGCATCCAAATGTACACCAAATGATGCCCCTGATGCCCCTACTTTCCGCTTGTCGCCTGCGATTTCCGGGTAAATTGTATCATGCTGTCTCATACACGAGGCGACACAAACTGTTCGGTCTGCCGTCTGCTGCTGTCCATATGTAGGATGCAGCTGCCCCGGAAGTCGATGCCCTGTGCGTCACACCGTCACCTGCTTCACTGGCGCATGTCTGCTGCTGTCCTATACAGCAGGCGACATCAGCTGATCCGTCTACCATCTGCTGCTGTCCCATGCAGCAGGCGACATAAACTGATCCGTCTACCGTCTGCTGCTGTCCCATACAGCAAGCGACATCAGTTGATCCGTCTACCGTCTGCTGCTGTCCCATACAGCAGGCGACATAAACTGATCCGTCTACCTTCTGCTGCTGTCCCATGCAGCAGGCGACATAAACTGATCCGTCTACCGTCTACTGCTGTCCCATGCAGCAGGCGACATAAACTGATCCGTCTACCGTCTGCTGCTGTCCCATACAGCAGGCGACATAAACTGATCCGTCTGCTGCTGTTCAGCGTGCAGGATGCAGCTGCCCAGTAATTCATGCACGGATGCTATGTATGTCACCTGCTACTCTGGCTTGTGTCGTCTGCTGTTTCTCCGTCTTTCGCCGCATGATGTTCCGTTATAAGTACAAAGTATATATGTACCGGGGCTGCTGTCCTGCTATAAGTGCAGGTGTACCGCGGCTACTGCCCTGTTATAAGGGCAGGTGTACCACGGTTGCTGCCCTGTTATAAGTGCAGGTGTACCACGGCTGCTGCCCTGCTATAAGTGCAGGTGTACCGCGGTCATTGCCCTGTTATAAGGACAGGTGTACCACGGCTACTGCCCTGTTATAAGTGCAGGTGTACCTCGGCTGCTGCCCTGTTATAAGTGCTTCCCTCACCTGCCGTCACGGGGGCGTCCTTAAAGACCCTCTTCTAACATCCAAACTGAGCGTTGCATGCAAGCGAAGGGCACAACATCGGAATGCCATCGACGAATACGGCCCGAATGTGGTGTTGTTTTTATTTTTAGATCAGTTTGAACATCGAAATCGCGATTGTTATGGAAAAAAATAGGTGTCAAAATATATTTTATATCCGTATATTAGGGTAATTTAGATCATGCAATGCAACTAACACCACTTAGGCCGTGAAAACTCGAAATAAACCATGAAAACAGCAGTATCTAAATAAGGTTCCCAACATTGAGCACCTTTTAGTGACCTGACCTCATGGCACTTGACAGAGGTGAAGCAAATTTGATAAGGAGCTTCTATTGATGCCCCTGCATGCATACAGAGGTAAAAATGATGTTAGAAGAACATGAATATTATACAAGCAGAAAAATTGACCCAACATGAGCCAAAATTGGCTGTGACCTCAGGTCACTGACTCGACACAAAAAACTGAGAGACACGTTTAAGGAGCACTGCCCAATTGCAGTGCAACTTGACGACTATTCATAGTCTTCGTATCATGGGGTAACTTAAATTGTGGAATGCAACTTCGATATTATTTAGGTGAAGCAAACACGAAATAAAAAAGAGAACAGGGGTGCATAGATTGACCTAGCCTACTTCGCGCACTTTATCTTCACCTGGCCAAGCGTCATTCGACGGAGATCAAATGGGACCGCAGTAGCTCAGTCGGTGGGAAGTTGGACTCTTGATTGTAAGATTGTGGGTTCGAATCCTACAACTCGCAAGATTACCGAGTCTACCCGTGACCAATCGGCGTGAGAGGCTGGCAACGCCATATGGCTCAGCAGTCGGATGCGTCGTAAAAGAGCCCAAGTACGACGAAGATCAAGCAACCTGGATAAGGAACAGCTTCTCTTGATGCTTCTGCATGCATACCAAGGTAAAGAATGCGGTTAGAAAAACATAAAAATTACAAAACTAAGACGATTGTCGCAAAATGGACTAAATTGTCAGTGACATCAGGTCACTGACCTGACGTCAAACAAGATCCGAGTTATACGTTTTATCGGCACTGTCCAATTGTACTCAGGTCATAAAGTCATAAAGTCATAAAGTGTTAAGGCTTAATAAGAGCCACAGGGGCCCATCTGGGCTAAGCCTATCTGGAAAAGGTACTAGAAATGTACATGCTCTCACCCCAATCAATCCCTTATCTCAAGTTCCTAGGAAGCTATATATCGCAGCCTATCTAGCACCAATTCACTTGCTATTGCATAACACACTCCCATTGTGCTACCATAGACAATTTCATCAGTATCACATCCCGAAGGAAGGTGCTGGATCCACTGCTAGGTACACCCTATATAGAGTTATAAAGCGTTTAGACTTAATAAGAGACTCACTTGCTATTGCATAACACACTCAACAATTACAAACTCCTCCCATCATACCCATTGTGCTACCATAGACAATCTCATCAGTATCACATCCCGAAGGAAGGTGCTGAATCCACTGCTAGGTACACCCTATATAAAGTTATAAAGTGTTTGTACTTAATAAGAGACCCAAGGCCCCATCCAGTTAAGTTTGTAAATGGAAGATAATATAAGCCTGGTAAAAAGACCCTCCCCAACCATCCCACATCCTGAAGAACCAGTCCTCCAATATCCCACACACCTATCAATGCCTATCTACCCTAGCTTTCCAGCCCTATTCCCCTGATCTCGCTTAACACATGTGGATTGAATGCCTTATCAATAATTTTCAAACTGCATCCATGCCTGCTTAAAGGGGTCTGTGCCGTGCACACTTACTTAACATAAATCTCACCCCATCCATCACAAATTAGAACTCAAAAACAAGATTTTCCTGTCTAAAAAATGTATCCACCCTACTTTTAAATACATTCAATGAGGAACTTCCCACAACATCAGCAGACAGCCCATTCCACTGATCAACAACCCTTTGACTGAAGACCTGTTGTCGCTTAACTAACCTACACCTCAACTTGTCTAACCTGAATTGATGACCCCTATGTGATACTCTAAACTGAAGAGCGCCATTTAAACTGACCTGATCTAGTCCTTTAACAAATTTGTACATTTCAATCATGTCCCCCTTAATCTCCTATACTTGAGTGAGTACATATCTAATGCCACAAGCCTTTCTCCATATTCTAAGTTACCTATTCCACTGATGAGTCTAGTTGCTTTCCGCTGCACTCTCTCTAACTTGTCTATATCTTTTTCTAGGTAGGGGCTCCAAGCTTGTACAGAATATTCCAAGTGGGGTCGCACGTATGCTAAGTTCAGTTTGTTTTCATGACTTCCTTGCTCTTATACATCACACTTCTATTAATGAGTCCCAGCATTCTGAGTGCCCTGTTCCTAGCTGAGCTACATTGCTTTTCTGCTTTAACACGCGCCCTGGAGGGCCTCCGAAAATTACGCGCATTGGAGGGGGGGGGCGGATTCCGCCCCCCCCAAAGATCTCGGCTCCTAGTAAAGCTAGAGGAACGAAATTCGCAGGGTGGATGGGTATGGTAGTGAACTCTATTGTGTGCAAATTTCATGACCTTAGGTCAATATCTTCAAGGTCAAATGAGGTCACATTTGCAAAATTGTCTGATATTGCGTGCCTTGGCTTGTCATCGTTATGAATCGCTGTGATTGTATTTAAATGCTCCAAAATGGGCATCAATGATGTTATGGAAATTACTAATGATGCAATGCAGATGCCGGACCCAACATTTGACCTCAGGTCATCTATATAGCACCACTTTATCAGGTCAGTTACCTGTTCCAGTTACCGAAACCGGGCCGCCCGCCCGACTGCTCCGTCGGGCAGCTCGGAGCAATCGGCTTCGTGAAGAAAGGAGTGAAGTACATGAATAAAGTATGGAAACGCAATGACAAACAGTACAAATGACAAACAGTAGTGCATTTATGCCAACATTCCAGTTGATCAAGTTGGTTCCATTAACCTGTCATGAACTTGACCTGACTTGACCTCGGTGACCGAACATGATCTTGAAACTATATAGCATATCAATATACATCAAACAAGTCGCTAGTGTTGCCAAGAACACTTCCCTTTTGGGAATATACGGGAAGCGCATCAGCGCCGATTTTTGTGGTCTGACGCTAGAAATTTTTTTGACTTTAGCGGCCCCTGACTTGAAAAACTTTCGGCTGATTTCAATTTTTCTTGCTTTAAACGACGCGCCGGTCATTTCTAAGCAGGTACGCAGAAAATTGCGTATATCGACCGGTAAAATCTGCAGTTATTTACGAAAAACCGGAGGGGTGGGCGGATTTCGCCACCCCTCTAGTGCGCGGGTTAAGGTCTTTTGAAACCAACACACCTAAGTCTCTTTCCTCTTCAATAACATCCAGTTCCCTCCCTCCCATTGTATATCTGAAAGTCTCACCTCCAGACCCCAGATGCATAACCTTACACTTGTCATAGTTGAAAGATATCTGCCATTGATCAGCCCACTTTTTTAGGTCCTCCAAGTCTAGTTGAATATTTCTAGATTCATCACAACTGTTTGCCACTCCTACCAGCTTGATGTCATCCGCAAATTTGAACACTCTATTCCTCAGACTTGAACACTCTATTGAAATTATTCGCAAATTTGAACACTCTATCGAAATTTGAACACTCTATTGAACACTCTATTCCTAGAACAGAGCCCTGTGGTACTCCACTCAGAACATCCTTCCAATCAGATTTACATCCATTTAACATTACCCTTTGTTTCCTTCCCCTCAACCATGCTTCAATGGTTGAGTGAAATGCAACCATGGTTCAATGAAACTCAAACCATGATCGCAAGTTTCATGTCAATAACTTTTCATTTGTATGAGGTATCCATCATCAAACATTTTGGAGGTGGTCCTCTAACCTGAGCTCGGTGATTGACCTTACATGACTTAAGGTTAAAATGTTCACCTCAGACGCAAAAAAAAGTAACGGGAAAGGTAATGAAGTTGCTGAGGAGCTGCTCACAGCGGTTTTTCCACTATCCAGGAAAAACCTTGAAAGGCGCAACATCGCCTCCAACCGAGACGGGGCAGGTTAAGATAAAAAACTGAACTTCTTACACCATATATAAAATAGAATGTTACGAAAAGTCAAACAATTCCGAGGTGCACGATCCTACAGCAATAGGGTCAACCACAGAATTGGACGAAGGCAACAGCCACGGGCGGCACGCTGGAACCAAAACTTCACATAGGTCCAGCCTTTTCGCTTGCCAAATAAACAGCATGAGAATCATCGAAACTAGCTACTTGTTTGCGATACTCGAGTATAAATGAATACTATATACCTGATTGAAAAAGCGAGGGTATGGACGAGCGAGTATGCTGAGCAAATAAAGCTAGCATCACCTTAAAATTTACAGTCAAAACTACATTGCCGCATTTCTTCCCAGTGATATCCTCCGAAAGCGCTTCTTGATGCTTTCGTCTCCATATGGAAGGTACTTCGGTGCTATGCCAGCACACTTTGCCGGCTTGTGGGATGGCTTCTTTCTCTATGTCACTGGATTTGACCCATCACCCTTCTCTCATTTTCCAACGGTTTGTCTTTATTCTCTGACAATTTGTATTCTCTATCGACTAAATAGCTTCCTCTCCTGACGGTGCTATTTCCTCCTCCGACAGTAGCTACAGGAGCAATATCACGCTATCTGCTGGCAGGCAGGTGCCGCATTTTTACCGAGCATGTGCGCCCCTGACAAGATCACATGACGGAACACGTGATAGCTTAGCTACGGCCCCACGGTGCAACACAATTTCCGGCTATTATCGCATCAAGCGTAACTGTGGCCTGTCGAGGGTAGCAGAGCCGGGCTGGGTCAGACCGGAGGGGATTAGCCGCAGCTGCAGTGAGGTTATCGACTGGCATGGTTTGAATCTGAAAGCGCATGGCCACTAGACAGGCGCCCGGAACTTCACAACTACAGGACAGTAGCCAAGGACTTCACGGCTACAGGACAGGAGCCGAGGACTTTACGGCTACAGGACAGGCGCCCGTGACTTACGGCTACAGGACAGGCGCCCGGGGCTTCACGACTACAGGACAGGCGCCCGGGGCTTCACGGCTACAGGACAGGCGCCCGTGAATTTACGGCTACAGGACAGGCGCCCGGGGCTTACGGCTACAGGACAGGCGCCCGGGGCTTCACGGCTACAGGACAGGCGCCCGGGGCTTCACGACTACAGGACAGGCGCCCGGGGCTTCACGGCTACAGGACAGGCGCCCGTGAATTTACGGCTACAGGACAGGCGCCCGGGGCTTCACGGCTACAGGACAGGCAATCGGAACTTCACAGCTACAGGACAATACACTGATCCCTGGACTGCCGGCGCCACGACTTGTGCTACATCGGAAAAAAAATGGCGGTGCATGACTGGCTAAAAAGCGGTTTTACAGTTAAATCGCATTAGTAGAATGGTCATGAAAATAGAACTCGGTAAGGCGGTGTTACAGTTCAATAGCATCAGTAGATGGCCATGGAAATAAAACTATGCAAAGCGGTGCTACAGCTAAAGCGCATCAGTAGATGGCTGTGGAATTAAAACTCGGTATTTACCGTAATTACAAGACAAACAGTGACATGGTACGGAGAAGGGCACGATGTACGAAAAGGGGACGACATTTTGAGGTGAACGCCTCCTCGTTGACATTGAACGTAGGTCAGACCAAGGGAATCTGGTAAACGTACCCCATGTGGCAAAAAGACGCATTCAGAACATAGATCACCCACTCGAAAGCGACTCTATCACCCACTTGCGCGTGTTAAATCCGGATTTGCGGCCACTGGATGAGATTCAGCAGCATCCAGTCTTTGAATGCGTTTTACCGGTTTGGCTACTTAAGCATATTTTACTCCTGGATAAAAACCAACGTCAGGCGCTTACCTGCGCGAAGTACCTACAGACACGTACTTCGATGTACGCTCATCTGCTCCATAATACACCTCCATGACGGAGAACGTAACGTTCAGGCGCAAACTGCGTGCTATGTCGGAGGAACATGTAAGTCTTTGGATTGTGAGAATATATCGTCGTAGCAAATAATCCCACATCCTATTCACTGCACCGGGGCAGCCTCGAGTCGAGTAGACTTCGCCGGCCATTGTCTACTGTGCCATTGTTGAGCATGTTTTTTTTTGTCACGCTACTATTCACTATTTTATTAGTGTCATCTAGCATCGGTGGAAATATTATGCTGTTGAAAGCACATATACATCCCAATTTAAAAACATGCATCATCAGCTTTCATGGTATCCCCATTTTCGTACAAAAAAAACTGAAATCCTGTGTCCAGGCATGCAAACGAACACCTGGAACGTGCAAACAAAAGCGATGCAAAGTAGTATGAAGCTTTAGAATCGCTGAAGCAGCAATTTGTGCCCGTTTCTGCTGGAAATCTCCAGATTGCACCTCCACCCCCACCCCAATTCACTCTTGCTGAACAACATATGTAATTGCATAAGTCATGCCTATAATAAAGGCATGAGATGGCCTGTATTGCAGGTGTGCCTAGTGAATTCAGACACAAAGTTCCGCTTCTTCGATGGAGACGCCTGTTGCGCCTGGTGCATTGTGCTGTACATTGTGCATACATCGGGTATGTTGCAGCCCGCAGCAGCACGTCTGGTACATTGTACCGTACATTGTGCATACATCGGGTTAGTTGCAGTCTGGTACATTGTACCTTACATTGTACATACATCGGCTGTCCACCTACAGCAGCAAGTCCGTTGTTCAGCTGGACTAGGTATGTCATATTCCCCAGATGTCTCACTACTCTTGGCCTCCCTGGGACGACGGCGTAGATGCGATTGTACTGGACAGCTTCTGGGTCACTGCACGTGTTCCCAAACCGCGGGAAATATCATAATTAGATCAACGCACCGATGTGAATCGTCGCGGCATGTGTGCGCTTCTGAATGTGAAGATGAGGTCCCGTAATGCGGGCGAATATTTACCGTTACAAAATGAATCTGACATGGGTTTCACGACGTGTCCCCATTCAAAATTGTTTCTAATGCGTATACATACAGCTCATGCACAGCCAGGAAAGCTTGCGAAACTTATAGAAACGTTTTCATGGAAATATGGGTCAAATAGGAGTATTCAATACATGTATGTCACGTACATACACACACACACACACACATATATATACATATATATACATATAGATATATATACATACATGTATATATACATATATATATATATATATATATATATATATATATATATATATATATATATATATATATATATATATATATATATATATATATATATATATATATATATACATATATATATATATACATACATATATATATATATATATATATATATATATATATATATATATAGATATATATATATGTATATATATATATATATATATATATATATATATATATATATATATATATATATATATATATATATATATATATATATATATATATATATATATATATATATATATATATATATATATATATATATATATATATATATATCTATATATATCTATATATATATATATATATATATATATATATATATATATATATATATATATATATATATTATATAGATATAGAACGTACCACCCGATCGGTAAATTCCAGTTCTACAGCTCAGTTTTGACCGAGAGTTTAGCGTACCCACATAGCTGACATGACCGCCTCGTGCCTGCGCTCCAAACCTTGCCTGGCCAGTTGCCGACTGGTCATCCCCGTCAGAAGCGCTAACAGCGAGCGCGTGAAGTGACTCGAACCCGTTGTGCCAAGACGGGGAGACTTTGCAGACCAGCGCTCTATCCACTGGGCTAACCAGTACGCTGTTTACAATGCTATTGTCAAAAGTGCTTGGTCCCGCTGCGTACCCAAATATACTAGTTCGTAGTATCTAGAAAGCTATTATGTTTTGGCAGTAATTTGGTTGCATCTAAATTTGGTAGCAGAGTAAGCAATGCAGCATTGGTGCCGATGGGACAACAGAGAACGCCGTTCATTTCGGGTACTCATGCAGAAAATTAACAGTGGCAATGATAATTAAGGATGTTTTACCGAATCTGTTCAGCTTAAGCATTTTACCGAATCTTACAGCGTTTTACCGAGTCTGCTCTTTTCCGGCTCCGATCCACCTGCAATCGTTTAAAATAAACCTGATGGGCTTTGCATGGAAAGCAGAGGCGTAGCCAAGGGGACCCGCGCCCTTTAGGAACAAAAAATACGCTAGATGAAACGAGAAATTTGGAGATTTTCACGAGAAAGAACATAAAACTTTCGGCCCGCTTCGCGAGTCAAAAGGTGTCCCTTTTCATGACATTTTTTTGGTCGCTCCTCTTAAAGAAAAAATCCTGGCTGCACCGATCATAGATGGAATCGACTTCAAAGTGTCTCCTCTCAGCCCCCCTCCCCTCCACAACTTTTAGACAGCTCCGGTGCCACTGCCATATATATATATATATATGTTTGTGTGTGTGTGTGTGTATGTGTGCATGTCTTATAAACACCGTACTAAGACCTCGAAATCAGTTTCATATGTTCTTCGATCTATTCTTATGTTTCCTTCATTTTTTTATTGACAGTTGAAACCTGGAAAGCAAGACATTTTTGGAAGAATTGCAGGGGCGGCCAGCAAATTAAGGAAGTTGAGGAAATGCCTCACCTGAGTAGAGGTGAAAAGTACACTTTTATTTTGTTTTCGTACAAAACGATGCTCTTATGGACTGGAAAATCAGAAAATTAAAAACTGGACACAACAAATTCATGGGTGACTCATGATTATCGTGAACATTTAAGTTCAGATTTGCATATTCAAATTCAAACTGCTCTATCACTTATACGATATAGGTATGAATGAGGAAAGCCGTTGTCGGATATCGCCATATATTACGCTTTCGTTTCATATAAGCGCAGGACATACGGTCTTCGCTAGATACACGAAAGCATTTTTTTGGAGTGCAACGTACCGTCAGAGGAATTCGCCATGTTAGCGAACTTCCGAGCTAATTCGGGACATGTTGAACACAACACGTTTCCATTGTTTGTTGAAATTAAAGAAATGTGCGACATTGTTGGGTGGGAGTAAGTTTAGGTAGATATACCTGCTTAGGTAGATACGTACGAACGAAAGGTGAGAAATGCTGGAGCCGAAAGCTGAATTGAGTGTTCGGGACCGATTGTATCTAAGACAGGGCTTTGATGTGGTCCTTAGCCGCCTCTGCAATTACCATACATTCACCAGTTGATTCCGGAGGGCCATCGCGGCCATCCCCATTCACCAACAGCCTGTTTTGGAGCAAGGTGTGTCTATGGTCACAATTTATGCAAATCTAGAAACATTTGATGCCAAATTAAAGGAGTTAGAAACTTGTGAGATAAAAAAATTGAAAGCAAATCTGAAAATTAGTTTTGCTTGATCTAACTGAACAACTCAAAACTAGCTCTCTGACCTGCCAATGGATCCATTTTGTACTGATACGCTGAACTGGTCCCAATTAAATAACAAACTAATGAACGGATTTACTGAAGTGAATACAAACCCATCAACGAATATAAGTTTTCATATTATCACATACTTGGTTCCTTGGTATATCGATATGAACCAATGCACTTCTAGGGCTAGGCAATTTGGTATTATTTTGCCTTAAGATGTTCACAAGACAAGGTTTGCACACATGTTCCCTCCATACAGCAAACAAAGTGGTTATGTTTGGCTTGGTTAGGTTAGTTTATCTCTTTTAAGTTGAACAATGGTCTAAATTGCTTTAAAAACAGTCCTAATTGTTTTTCTGCAAAAGCAGGTTACTTTGGATTCGATTAGGTCGGGTGAGGTTTTCTAAGTTGGATAATTTTGTGGCAAAAGAAATGTGTGAAGTTTTCGAATTTCTATTTGCTTCTCTCCAAAAGAAGGCTGGGCTGGGTTAAGCTATGTTGTGCTGTATTGCGTGTTTATTTTATTTTTAAACATTACTTCTTATACTATGTTGCATTACTCAAATTCCCCTTATTGTTGTTGTTTTGCTCACCAACTGGAAGGGCAAGCACTTGCACAGGATATTAGTAATACCATTGTATTCGTCACATTTATAAGCATTGTATTTGAAATATAAATTCCAAGAATTCATAAACTACAAATAAAGCAAAAATTTACCAGGATGTTATAGTGTTTGCTTGGTCATAAACAATTATTGGTTTTCCTTAAATTCCTCTCTCTGGTGTGCTATGCTCTAAATTTGTGCTTCTTCACTTCTTTGAATTTCTTTTCTAATTGCAATGTTTATGAACGTGGCTAACATGTTGTGATCACCAATTTCCTCTGCAAATGCTTACTTCTCACTTCCGTGTCCTGAAATTCTGAAAGTTGAGTGGATACATTGTCGTAGGAACGTTTAAAAAAGTGAGGAGCAGGGTCAACAGCACGGCCGCACACAGGAAGTTCGCAAAGTGCCATGGTTGAGCACTATGAGATAGAGAACCCGACAATTTTAATAGTGAACACACAGCTTTCATCGCCATGCGGGAGAGGGAACAGCCCCCCCCCCCCCCTGGGCGTGCCTATGGATACCAGCAATATGTGGTACTGAAGAAAAAGACTTTAATCGCGGTATAAGTACTTTTAAATTCACACTTCTCACTTGACTTGGAACTATTTTCATGACTGATGGATTCTCTGGTAATAACAGGTTTATCTTCGTGGTGTGAGTGAAACCATTCGTATTCCTTTTTCAAACAAAACAAAAATAAATTTACGCTATGTGCGTGTGTGGGGCAAGCTAACAACAGCCTCACTGATGGGTATGTGGTGTGCCCTAGTTTCCACGATATAGTACCATACGTCTACGCCCCCAGGGATACATCCGATGCCCCCAGTTGTAAATGTTCACCGATGTTGGCAAGGAGAAAGAATAAGCAAGAACGTGGCTTACATCCTGGCCCATGGCAAAAGAAGTCTCATGATTAATGCTGGAGAGGATGAGAAACAGGAAAGACGGGTGATCGCTGGCTGAAAATGCTTTCATCCGGTGTGTGGCAGACCAAGATTGGCAGGCTGACAGACTAGGGCAAAGAAAAACACAATAAATATAAAATGCATGGTATCGTGTTCGTCCTCAGGGCCTAACTCCAACACATAGGTGATCAGTCACCTCAATCATCTCTGTAGTACACACCGTGCACCTTAGAATATTCGCTACTTGAAACGAAATATTACAACTACATCATGTGGCACCAGCCTGAAATGGAATCTAAACGCATATTTTTGGGGGGCCAACAATTCAGTGCAAAATAGCTGACAGGTTACAACACACGGCACCTCATAAAGTCATAGTGTTCAGACTTAAGAGCAACAAGGGACCATTCTGAATTTAAGTCGATGGTTGGTTCTCTTAATTCTCTCTTCCCACAATTTTTTTTCGTGGTTAAGAAATCCTGATACCCAGTGAGCTTTAATGCACGTCATCTCTTTGGCCATATACGCTCCCAGATTGGCTACCGAACTTAGGCCCTAGTTAGGTGTTCTTTTTGGACCCGTTGCGTTTTTCTTTGTCTACGGATGTGTTTTATGGTTCTAGCCAATTTGTGTTAGTGGCCCGGCACATTTTTGAGACCCCGACTCTTTCTTTAGAGTTTTGTTGTTGTTTTATATTGTGCCGGTATCGGCGCGTTTCGCAGATATTTTAGGTATCGGCAGGTTTTTGCAGACCCCGATGTATTTATTCAGTGCCCGGGCCTTTTATTCCTTTTCTAGGACCATGTCGCTTTTTGAGGACCCAGCCTGTTCTTTGAGGCCCCCATGCGGTCTCAATGCTCCGGTGTGCTTTGAGGGCTCATTGTTTTTTGTTGTTCTTTTTTATTGCTCCCGGTGTGTTTAGAGCTGCAACGCATGTTTTACGGCCCTATCGCTTTTTTGCGAGACTCGGTACGCTTTGGAGGGCCCGGTCCAGTTTCGGCCTGCCGTTGTGCTCTTATGGTCCGCTGTGCTTCCTTTGGGCTTCCTCGCGCATATTTGTGGGACCCCAGCACGACACTGGGGTCTCCGGTATAATTTCTTGGGGTCCCGGTGCGACTTTTCGGGCCCAGGCACGTAGTTTCGTGGGGGGTGGGGGACCCAACGGCAGTTTTCTGGGCTGAACGAAATTTTCGGTGACTTCTTCTGAATGATGCATAGTCCGAGTCACGACCTGATTTTTGGGCGACATTTTTGTTTCCCGCCGCGATTTTTCGAGCTCCGGTACATTTTTTCGGTTCCGTACGCGATTTTTTAAGGCATCTGGCGGTATATTTGGAGATTAGGAGCGATTTTCCTGGTTCGAACATTTATTATTTCTGAAACTCTCTATATTTTGGACGGCCCCGGCTTGATTGTTGTCGGATCCCGATGCGATTTCGGTACCATGCTGTGCTTATTTGGGGCCATCAATGCCACCTTTTGGGAGCCCCGAGAGGAATTTGTGATACCCCGACTCGAATTTATGGGACTACCGACAGGAATGTTGAGTCCCAAACGCGATATTTGGGGGGGGGCTTGGCGCTAGTTCGCGGGGCTCGTTGTAGTTAGCTTAGCCCCTGCGCAATTTTGGCGTTCCCCAGCGCAAATTTTCGGACCCGGTACGAGTTTTTTGGTGGTCGCTGTATATATTTCGAATCCCTACGTAAATTATGGGGGCCCCGACACGAAGCTATGGGGCCCCAGAATCATTTCTGGGGACTCCGGTGCGATTCTTGAGAGCCCACTCCTTCAGGAAGTGGAGGTATTTGTAACTTTGGAATGCCACTGCAGCTGCTCAACGAGTTTTCTTTTCTCAGACGATGGCATCCTTCGAGTAGAAAGGCCTTTTGGATAACTTTCTTCCAGGACATACTCTGAATTTTCCGGTGCTCGGGTCGATTCGATGGAGTCCCTTTATGATTTTTTGGGATCGAGTTCTATGTTTTTGTCATCCTCCTGCACCATATTGTTGTGCCCCGGTACGATTCTTCTGGCTCCAGGTGCATTTTTTCGGTGCTCAAACGCGCTTGTTATCCGGGGCCCGACGCGCTTTGAGGGGGGGGGGGGTCTTCGACGCAATTTGTGTGGCCGCAGAGTGACATTCCGAGTAGGATTTGAGTTTTGGGAAGCCAGCCGCGACTTGTTCCGGCCCGAACGTTTGGGGTCCCCGTCGTGAATTTCAAGAACCCCGGGACGACTTTTTGGGGGGCCCCAGTGTGATTTCCACTTTGAAGTCGATTCTTTCCATCAACGGCGCAGCGACGATTTTTTAAGGGGTGACAAAAAAACGTGATGTATAGAGATAGCTTTCGGCGTGCGAAGCGGGCCGAAAGTTTTGGGTTTTGCGTGGTGAAAAATCTAACAATTCCTTGTTTCATCTAGCGTAATTTTGGTTTCTAAGGGGATGGGCCCCCTTAGCTGAGCCTCTGCGTTCTATGCAAAGCCTATCAGGTTTATGCCCGTTCAAGGATCGCAGAAACCATGGCACCCACCCCAAACATATACTGCCGGGTATCCTATAACCACTCTGAAAAAAAACAGACAGGATTCTTTGATATTCCAACATTGAGATCACTGCGTGCGTGCGTCGCGGATTACATCCCTTTTCAGGCCCTGGAGGCTTAATTTTTGGGATGGTTTTGAAAATGAAGAATTTTGTTTGGGGGGGGGATGAGAAAGAACCGTTGCATTGACCTGCTGTTTAGCTAAATAGAAATGCCTACTCTTCAAACTTTCTACTTTCCCTTCCCACTAAAAAATTACAATGTTTTGTCTTTCTGAAGTAGTTCAACGATCCGTAAAATGCAAATATATATCAACTCAGCTCCATCGAAAAGAGTATGGTGTGGCTTATATTTGTGATTTTGACCCAAAAATACCAACAATGGTAAAAGAAGTCGTCAGAAACATCCTAGCAAATCCGAGATAACAGTTTTGGTAACTCGGCTCAGATCAGCAATCATTGACTGTTTCGTGTATATCCTTATTCGGGAATATGTGGCATGTGTTATTTTGTGGGGATGACCTCACTTCTCCCGCCGTAGGTGAGTGATCTTGAATTATCTGACCACATCATTTTCAAGACATGCGAAATTGATGTAGTAAAAAAGCTGGTCAAGTTTGGGTGCGCTACCCGAGATGTCACTGAAAAATCACAGGGGTGGAGGCGGGTTGTCCCCGCCCCCGCCGGCTAGGCGGTGAGCTATCCCAGTTGCATAGTCGACTTTGATCTGAATACGTGGAAATATAGAGCAAGTTGCACTCTCTCTCTCTCTCTCTCTCTCTCTCTCTCTCTCTCTCTCTCTCTCTCTCTCTCTCTCTCTCTCTCTCTCTCTCTCTCTCTCTCTCTCTCTCTCTCTCTCTCTCTCTCTCTCTCTCTCATTGAGCAGGGCGGGTCACATGCAGGATATTGCATATTGCATATCACTCGAGGCTCTCTGTTGTTCTGGGACAAGGTGAGATTTTCGGTTGACTTGTGAGATAATTATAGATGTTCTATCCGAATGAAGCATTGATAGACGTTACATACTCGTGAGATACTCGGCCCCCACGACCTTTGCCGGCCGACTGCCCTTCGTGACTTCCGCCGGGTGTGGCTGTGTGCAGGACACCAGCAGTCAGGAGTTGCTGAAGAGTTGTCCACGAGGGTGGACTGTTACGCTGCTCTGCGTGATCACTGCATTTACGTGGCCAGCCAGGCAAGCGTCCGGCTGCCGCACTTTGCCATTCGAAAGTCGAATTAATAGTGGCCAGCTAGCACCAATTATTTCGCGCCAAGTATCTGCGATCCGGACAAAGTTTCCCTAGTGTCATGCCACAATAAGTGTTGGGGCTTCCAGCTGGAGCACAACTTCTCCACACTGTTGCCGTGATCCCGGACTTGATTCAGGTTCGCTGCAGTGCTGGAGAGACTTTGGATAACTGCTGCTGCAAGGCCACGAAGACCAAAGCTGGACGAGATGAAGTCAAAAGCAATATCGTTATAATTGTTCCGGTGACCAAGTAGGTGAATTAGTTGCTGCTGTCTCTCACCTATGGACAAGACCATCCAAGATCCAAGATCAAGACTGCTGCAAATAGACAAGACTCGCACCAGGATCAAAATATCTGATGTGGAAAAACTTGGACTGGACCAGGGCCACTACACATCTGGTGCTATCCAGAAGGGACCGCTACATCTGGTCTTACGAGCAAGGACCGCCGCGTAAGTCCCGGCTCCGTGTATCCTCATCGGCCCAAATTCTGACTCCTACCATCGTTTATAATCTTATGTTGCATTTTCTCATTATTGTTTGTTCAAACCTCAGAAGTTGAAGTGAAAAATAATTCCTCATTATTCGAGTAGAGTAGAGTTCCCCAGTATCCCCAGTAGAGTTGTGTGTAAGAAAGCACTTGATATCCATACCTGTTTGACATATTTGTGAGTAATTTTACAAGCTGGAATTCCGCTTTGCAACTTTATTCAGGTATAGGCACACAATTCTGTTCCTTAACGTCATGTAAGAGTGCGAAATTCGAGTGAACATGGCGAAAATTAGGAACAGATGCTCAATGATTTAGCACTGTTACCGGCAAGTCGCAAAATATGCCAACAGTTGAAGGTTGAAGTGCACAAATTTGACGCTTGATGTTAATTAGCATGTCAGACAATTCTTTGTATACGTCTGTGGCGGGACATAAGAATAAGTGAAGCATTATTAATGGACGCGAAATTCCGTAAAGCGCGAAACGAAGTAACGAAGAAGTGATTCCGGTTTCCAATGCGTGACGGTCGGGCCGGGCTTGGTAGCTCAGATGACATTTTGCACCATCTACACGAGAGCAGACTCGCTCGTAATAAGTCGTTGCGGTATATATTATTGCAGGTGTGTGTGCAGTGTATGTTCTGGCTGACGGGCTGGACCAGTACCGTTGGGCCGCGGTGTGCCCATGTTCACGCACCGCGTCCTCTCGTGTTTCGACGCTATGCACGCAGCCACGCAGTAAGCAGAGCACGCGGCCGACTCGGCTGGCGTCTGAACATGTGGAGCGAACGGTAAGTCACCTCGTGTTCAGATGGGTGCTGACCTGCACGCGTGCCGAACATTGAGGCCAGGCGACACGGACGGCGCTTCGCTGCGGCACCGGTCGGCAGTGCCACGCCGTTGGGTGGCCGGCCGCTGATGTGCCAGTACCGGCTGCGATCTCTATCTTCACAGCTGTCTGTCACCTCTCAAGGTCCTTGCGGGCACAATTAACTCACCTGCAACACTCTAAACTGAATAGAAATAGAGAACCACAATTTTGCAGACGAACAAATGCAAACTACCTCTCAGTTTCCATCACATCGCATAGCTGTTCACGCTAGTTTTGTTACCAATATCTTCAATCGGTGGTTCAAGGCAATTACTACAATGCATAATCTATACAATTAGTGTTTCGATTAACCCAGTCGGCTGCTTGGACTGTGTTCAAGGGCTGCCCTATTTGGCATATAATCAACTGCTCAAATTCCAGGCAACAGTATACAGTATGTTACACTGATTTGGGCCTCGCACAGTGCGCGCAATACATAATACAATCCTGGCGCTACATATATGCAGATTATACCTTGCATTCTCTCATACATGTGCATAAAATCACCGGTGGCGACACACAGGCTTGGAATTCATCGCCCGAGATGTAACCTCCGGAGACGATATCTGATCAATTATCTCGTGCGTGGTGAAACTCACATGAATGCCCTTATAAAGCCAGAATTGTCCGAGTGCACTGCACTGCATATATTTTGCGTTTTGTTTGCATCTAGTTTGGGCTATCTAGCCCTCGCCAGGGCTCTCAACACGTAGTAATGGTAGCCATACGGGGTCGAAAGCCTCTCAACCTGGCAGGAAGGGCGGGCACCGCAAGGGAATTGAGCCCGTACTTCTGGTCTCCCAGACGCTTAGCTTAACCTGAACTGAACCTAACTGAATAGAAAATCAATTATTTTCTAAAAGCTGGCATTTCAGAAAAAGTAGATTATGTCAATTAACAACAAGTGGGATACACAATGATCCGGTTCGTGTGTGGTAGTTGTTCACAGGCCAAATCTTCACTGTCCGACTGACGAATATATGTCTCGTGGACCACGTACTCAACGACGTCCATCGTACTTAACTGTTGAGTGCGTGCAATTTAGGCGCAGATTTCGAGGCGATGGGATCAGCACCTCCACTATTTTTAGCACGTTACGGATTCGCCATACAAAGCAGCTTCACATTGTCCGAAGTGCTAGACGTTAACTTCATGCCAATGACACCAATTGTCGAGCTGCACCCGACCGCGGAACTACGAAGACCGTTATCCACGGGCCTCCAAACAATGCGACAGGAAAGCACAATGACCAATGGCATTGAAACTTGATATTGTAAATTGAAGTACTTACGTAGACTCGCAACAAACAATTGACAAATCGGCCGTAAGCATTTCCAAATATGGCACTCTATCAGTATATTTGCTGCATTAAGAGCATGGCTAATTCTGCAAAATCGCGTCCTGCAATGTAGGAGCAGCTTGTTTGATGCTAAACATCGCGTTAACTAGACTATAGTACATTCAAAGATGCAACTTCCGACCGTACACTGACCATGTAGGAGCCGATCCCCATACCAAGAGCGTGGCTTGGCACCTCGTCTCTACAGATGATGTTCGCGACAGCCAGTTGCATTTGGAATTGTCTCTCAAAAGAGATTGCCTTGGCCGATAGTTATCGTCTAGACACCAATTAATTTCCTTTCACCGAGCGCATACCGCCAGCATTCCAATCCAAGAGTGGTCACCACCGCTCGCCATTTCTCCTCTAATTCAGACAGAGCCACCGAACAAAACCAGAAAGCTGCATCTTTTGGGAAACTCCGATGGTAGACAAGCGCATGCCTGTCAACCAGTTACCCTTTTGGACAGATCAGAACTAAATAATTTTCGAAACGTCCGGTGTCGGTGGTACGATCTCACTAAGAGGTACCATGCAAGGGGTTCGATTTCCGCAAACAAAAATCACCGAACATGCTTTGATGAATGACGCTCAGACTAGTGACATGGCATGGTGTGGTGGAGGCACCTGTAACAAAATACCCGCAAAAATATAACTCACGCCTAGCAGCGACAAACTGCCGCGCGCCTTTTCCTGGCTGCAAGAAAGGCGCTTTAGGAGTGACACGCACTCTCCTCGGATTGTGTTCGTGAGATGTATATCATGAAAACTACAGACTTACGAGTTCCTACGAAGTATGCGCACTGCGCAGCTTCCAGTAAGAGGCGGAGAGGGCAGGTAATATGCTGCAGCGGCTGACATTTGCGCACGGATCGATATATTATATTATTATCCATAGCAACTATGTCAAAGACCCCTACAGACCGCTACGATCTGCACTGTTTTGTCTTCAACCCTCGCCGGGCTGGGTTGCCAGTCAACCTTTTCCGGGCCGGGTCTCTTCAAGCAACGTGCTCACCAGCTATACCCAATACACAACATCCAGCAAATAATATTTTTTTATTTTTGCTTAACCGGTGTTATCCGGATCCAAAGCGAGGCAACTGGCACCGCTGGAGCGGCCGTCATCACAGCTTTCGCTGGGCTGTTTATTTCGCCATCGTTGGAGCGACCGTAGCTGCTGGAGCAGCTGTGGTCAGGCCACTGGACCGCTGTGGGCGCTTGGACGGTTGTCACCTCCAGGACGGCTGTGGTCGTTGGGGCAGCCGCCGTCGCTGAGGTCGCAGTGGGTGACCTTCCCAGTTCTTCGCTGCATTTATGGCTCTCAAGGATATCCTATCTCTGAGGTTGTCCCTCAGTATTCTTCGCACCCATTGCCAGTTCTCAAGGACTCTCTTAGTTCTCAGAGGGTCCCGATCTCTCAGATGCCCATCCAAAAGGTCAGGACCATCCCAGTCCAGTTCTCTCTGGCTCTCAGGGGACCTATTTATCCGTCAGGAAGACGAACCTTGGATTTTTTACGACGCATTCAGCTGCTAGGTCATATAGCGTCACCAACCTCTCACGCCGATTGGTCGCGGGTGGACTCGGTAATACCGCCGAGTCGAGGGATGCGAACCCACAATCTTGCGATGAAGAGTCCGACACCCTGTTAACTGAGCTACCGCGGCTCACTCATCCGTCAGGAGCCCTCGCCATCTTGCATGGGCCATTCCTAGTCATCGACAAACTTGCTTAGCTTTCAGGAGAATCCTGCAGCTCCGAGACTGTCCTAACAATTTCTAGAAAACATCGCCATGAGCTCTCGGAACTCTCCTTAGCTTTTAGTTCCTCTGTTACCATTCCTCGGTGTTTCTCCAATCCTCAGGAGGATTACGGTCCGATCCGCTCTAGCTCTCAGGGGATCTTCCCAGTCCTCCACGGCTTTCGGGCTAGCAATGACATTCTAGCTCAGAAACTGGCTCTCAGTATTCCTCACGACCATCGTCAACCCTTAGGGACTCTCATTAGATCGCAGGGGGCCCTGGTCCTCTCATAAGGACCCCTTCCGGGCTTCTTGGGCATCCCAGTCCAGTCCTCACTAGCGGTCAGTGACCATATTCAATCGTCAGGGGTCCTCTCCAGCTGTTAGGGACCATTCCCAGTCCTTGACAGTCTTTCTGGCTTCAAGGGCTTACTAACTTTGACATTGACCCTCAGTATTCCCCACAGTCATCGGTAGCCTTAGGACTCTCGTTAGCTCGCATGGGGTTCTGTTAGCCCTCAGAGGTTCTCTCAATCTGCTAGAGGACCTTCTTAGTTATCGACAGCTCAGTGATTTAAAAAACATTCTAGCTCTGATGCTGGCCCTCGATGTTCCTCACTTCAATCGCCTGCCAACCCGTGATTTTTTATAATCTCCCAGGGAACCTTGTTCATCCATTACGGGTCGCTCTCAACCTCAGAAGAATCCTAGTCCGGTCCTCTGACTCTCGCGAGATCCATTTGATCCTTCAGGGCCCTTCCCTGCTTTTAAGGGTCCATCACAGTTCCCAATAGCCTGGCTCTCATCTCTGGAGCATTTTAGATATGAGATGGGCCCTCACTAGTGATCTTCAGCTCTTAGGGGTCTATTTACCCTTAGGGGCCCTTTCAAATCCAAAGAACATTCCAGCCTTCCCTGGCCCTTAAGTGTCATGTCACTCCTCAGCTGTTAGAGGCCCATCCCAGCTGAGACTGCTCTTTGCAGCTGGTATGGGATTGAACCTTTCGGGCGGGTCCTCTCTTGTCTTCACGGCCCTTGCCAGCCTTCAGGGTGGACGTCTTCAGTTCTCAAGGGCCGTTTCCACACAAGACGTTAGATGCGTCTAAATGTTTCCTCGGTTATATTTCTGACCCTCAGAGTGGTCGCCTGGAGGGCTCCATCGGACTCGCCAGGAGGGTGGGTGTCCCTTCATTCTTTGGAAACGCCACTGCTTTTCAGCAGCCTGGCCCGTGCATGGATTTAAAGGCTCTTTACGTAGCACCGAGAACCCTCCGCTTTGGCCTGGATCGTTTCCATAGCTCAGGCTGCTCAGGCTCATTCTGGTCCCTCTCCGACGGCCCAGAATCCTCTGGCAGCTAGGGGTCTTCTCGCAGCTAGGAGTCCTCTCCATCGGTACAGGGGCCATCCTTAACGATCCAGGGCCTCCTCTGTCAGGCCGGAGGCCCTCTTTCAACAACTTGGTCCCCCTCCATCAGGCCAGGGGCCCTTGTACGGCTTGGGCCCCATCCATCGTCCGAAGGGCCCTTTTTGACAGCTCGAGATCCTCTCCGGCAACTAGGGCTCCCTTCGTGGTCTCAGGGGTCCTTTTCAAACGCTTGGACCCTGTCCATCAGGTCAGGGGCCGATTCTCAGCTTGGACTTCGCCGACAGCCGAGGGGTCCTTCACATTGGCTCGGGCTCTCTTCGTGTGCCCGGAGGCTCTTCCAACTATCCGGGGGTCCCTCCGTCGATCAAGAAGCCCTTCACGTTAGCGCAGCCATGGGCCCTCAGCACCTTCTTGAGTGCACTTTCCGTTGACTGTGTGCCCTCTCTGACTCTCCATGGGGGCGGCTGCCCCCTTCGCCCCTGACTATGCCGCTGTCAGAGATATATGTACTTGGATTTAAGTATGTGCACTTGGTGGTACACGGTACTGTCGGCACGTCACGGACAGTCTGCTGTCGGCACATCACGGACAGTCTGCTGTCGGCACGTCACGGACAGTCTGCTGTCGGCACGGCACGGACAGTCTGCTGTCGGCACATCACGGACAGTCTGCTGTCGGCACGTCACGGACAGTCTGCTGTCGGCACATCACGGACAGTCTGCTGTCGGCACGTCACGGACAGTCTGCTGTCGGCACGGCACGGACAGTCTGCTGTCGGCACATCACGGACAGTCTGCTGTCGGCACGTCACGGACAGTCTGCTGTCGGCACGTCACGGACAGTCTGCTGTCGGCACATCACGGACAGTCTGCTGTCGGCACATCAATGACAGTCTGCTGTCGGCACGTCACGGACAGTCTGCTGTCGGCACGTCACGGACACTCTCCTATCGGTACATCACGGACAGTCTCCTATCGGCACATCACGGACAGTCTGCTGTCGGCACGTCACGGACAGTCTCCTATCGGTACATCATGGACAGTCTCCTATCGGCACATCATGGACAGTCTCCTATCGGCACATCATGGACAGTCTGCTGTCGGCACGTCACGGACAGTCTACTGATGACGTCACGACCACAAACCAGACTCAGACCTTGGCAGGCTTGCGCTGTTTGATTATATTGCCCATTAACCGTTATCCCAACTCAACTCATATGTTTACCTCGCCCACCTATTCGACTGGCTCTCTTCTTGACGTGGATATCACCACCTGTCCTGTCATTGTGAAACACTGTCACATAAAGCTTGTAACTTTCGTCCGCATATATTTGACCGTAGCCATATGCCTAGATCTAGACAGAGCAGCGCCATTGTTCGCTCCCGATGCCTTCGCCGTGCAGGTTCGAATAGTTATTTTCATGATTTTTCGGGGCTGACTGGAGTTCTGCTTTTAATTCTCCCTCCGTAACGCTTAAGCGGTTCTGTTTTCTGACAATCTTTTGTCCATCATTGGCATGCATGCTCCCATCTGGGCTGCCCAAGTCAGGAACCCTAGCGCCCCGATTGTACCGGATGGACCCAAAGCTGTAATGTGTCGCAGCCGTGGTGCGCTCGCTGACTATGCACACCAGTCTATGGAGTACAGGGACGCCAACCGAGCTGTACCATCGGCGTTTAGGCGTGATAGCTGCGGCGATGTTGAGCGGCGCATCCGTGAGGATGGGCGGAGGTCAATGTGGCGCATATCAAGCCATTCGTCGGTAGCGAGCAGACCATTCGTAAGCTACCCGACGCGACAGCTGATGACAACCGATTGTTTCCTGTCAGCATGGGCCCGCGAGTGCCTCACGATGTTAGGAGTATGGGAGCGACGCCGAATATTTCCTGCCGCTTGCCGCGTGTCGGTGCCTGTGCGTTCACCCTGGTGCCGCTATCGCTATCTGAGCTGCGAGCCGTCGTTTTCAGGATGAACGGCTCGTCGGTCTGCGGCGAGGACGGTATCAGCATCCACATGTTCCGGGTGTGCTTCGACTCGATACGTACGTGCTGCTACATTTGGTTAATGCCAGCATTACCCGATCCGATGTTTCTGATTCCTGGAATATCTCCCTCGTTCACCCATCTTCAAATCCGGCGACCCATCTAGCCCTTCCAATTTCTGTCCTACCCACATCGGCCCAGTCATTGCCAAAGTTACAGAGCGTGGCGTCCATCAGCAGCTCCACAATTATTTGTCCGGAAACTATCTCCTCTCTTCAAGTCAGCACGGTTTCCTTCCTCGTCACTCGACGGAAACCGTCCTGACTTCCATATCTTATCAGATCCTATCCGTATGTGGCCTTGGAGAGGTGGATGCCTGCTGGATTTGATCAAATGTTTTGACGTGATAGACCAGCCCAAATCCCTGTCAATATGAAGTATCCAAAGCATCGTCACACCCTAATTTTCGGCTTCCATTCAGAACTACACCTTGTCAGATTGTCAGCATTACTGACAGCCTGGGTGTCTCCAAAAAATCTTCCCCGTGGCCCAACAGCATCGGCGTTGTTCAAGGATCATCTCTCGGACCTCTCCTCTACTGCGTCTTCGCCAACGACCTCAGCCTATCCGCCGAACACGCAGTGGTCATCCAATATGCCGATGACACCAAAATTTTGGTCAGTGGTAAGAAATCTGAATTTATAAATGTCGTCGCTCACATGAAAACAGCTTTGGCCTCCCTCGACATCTGGTTTCGAGCAAATCTGCGTGCCTTCAGGCATACCATGGTGAAACGTCGCGATCGCGGTCTACCCACCATTTCGGAATGCCAAAATATCGGACTTATTTCCCATCGCTCGCTCGGCTAGGATTGGCACAACTCATAAGTGACTCGGCGTTGTTTTGGAGCTCTGGGTGGTTGATCGCATCTGAGTGGCACCTTCCACCTGCCGCGCTGGTCAATGCCCTGGTCTTCTCGAGGATCCGCTACTGTATTTCTGTGTACGCTAACGGAGCCAAAAAGATCTCGCATACAAAAATGAACTACTCAGCAAGTCATTTCTGATCGTATGAGGAGACTGGGCTGGCGCAATGCGGAGAACCTAGCCAGGTACCACACCCTGTGCCTCAGGTACAAGGTACACCGTCATGGCGAGCCGGAATCACTAGCTCATGGTCTCACCACCGTCGCGGAGACTCGAGACCGAATCACCAGTCAGGACCATCACCTGTATGTCCCCGGTCCTGCACCGAAATGGGGAAGAGGCGATTTGACTGCAGAGCACCACCCAAGTACAACTCGTTACCACCCGAGCTGCTGCGGCTTCCCGTGCCGATCTTCGGTCGCCACCTACGGCGGCACCTGTCTGACGCGCCGCCCGAGCCGGACTGCTTTGCTGCTCGCCCTGCTGTATTTTATTATGGCATGTATGACCACCGGTGTAAGTATTCTGTGGCTTTGACCTTTTCTGCCCTGCTGTTTTATCATATTAACGCGAGGTGGCAATAGCCACAAGTTCATTGTTGATTTCCTCAATACAAGTCTGTATCTGCACGGAAAGATTGCTGTCGGCACGTCACGGACAGTCTGCTGTCGGACGGACAGTCTGCTGTCGGCACGTCACGGACAGTCTGCTGTCGGCACGTCACGGACAGTCTGCTGTCGGCACGTCACGGACAGTCTGCTGTCGGCACGTCACGGACAGTCTGCTGTCGGCACGGCACGGACAGTCTGCTGTCGGCACGGCACGGACAGTCTGCTGTCGGCACGTCACGGACAGTCTGCTGTCGGCACGGCACGGACAGTCTGCTGTCGGCACGTCACGGACAGTCTGCTGTCGGCACGGCACGGACAGTCTGCTGTCGGCACGGCACGGACAGTCTGCTGTCGGCACGTCACGGACAGTCTGCTGTCGGCACGGCACGGACAGTCTGCTGTCGGCACGTCACGGACAGTCTGCTGTCGGCACATCACGGACAGTCTGCTGTCGGCACGGCACGGACAGTCTGCTGACCATGTTACGTATAGCCGTCAGCTGGCACCGTAACGTTAGTAGTGACCGGTGCTAGCCGTGCCCACAGCCGAACAGCATAGCGCACCCTTTGGGTCAGCCCTGGCCACCACCTGAATGTAGTACCCAAGGACCTGAACCATCGAGACACGACCGCGTGCCTCCACGCTCCGGCCGCACAACGCTTCGATAACCCAAGCATGTCTCCGCCGACAGCCGGCGCGCGAGGTTACGGCAGCGTCTGACCCCGAAGGAGCCGGGTCAGCTGACACATGGCCGCCATGGCGCACTTTCGCCGCGGCGGCGTTGTTGGTGCGGAGTGTCACGACGGAACCTTCGTCGGGCGTCGTCGCGCCTCACTGCACGCGCCAGCAATAATAGATCTTTGTCTTATTATTTTATTTGTGCCACGTGACACACGCCTGGCGGCGACCACAAAGGCGTCGACCGTCATGCCAGCGCACCACGTAATGGAGGCCGACCCAGGAAAGTGTGTTGAGCTGAGGAGTTAATGACCGCGCACGCACGTTGCAAACTAGAAAGTGGGGCTTCTTTTCCCTCGGGATAAAAGTTGAAAGTAGAGGACGACGCCCTGCAGCGATTGTGTTCGATGGAATTGCTCCGAAACAGATGCCGCGTGAGCTACTTTGTGCCGGTCTCCGATGTTGTGCTCGACGATGGAGCGATAAATAACGTTGATGAACGATGGTCTTGGTGCCACTGGACCTTGATCACGATGGTCTTGGTGCCAGTGGACCATGATCAGTCTCGAACGCATCAGGAGCACATGTATTCAAAACGATTTCCTTCATACATGGCTGGAGATCCCGGGTGGGTCTGGGGTCCGGACAACCCCGCCCCCTGGTTTGGTACCCTGCTAATGCATAGTTGTCATTTTACATATTCAATCTGAACATATGTCCTGAAAATAAATACATGATTGAACCTCTGGTTTGGTGAGATATTCCCAGCCTTGCCTACGTAGGAGAAGGAGAGGGGACCAGAAGCGTCAACGACCATAGCTCATAGGTGCAACAGGTCTAGAATGCCTTCATGACCAGGCTCCCTACCCCCTACTTTTCTAAATCTCCTGGCATGTATTCGATTTTCCAGACATGAAAAGCTTGCGTAAGATCATTAATACGTGGAGAGTGAAGTGCGCTGTTGGGCGATGACGCAGCGATGAACAAAACTGGAAAACTTAGCAGAACGCAAGGCCTTGTGTGTATGTGTCTTCTGAATATTACTGGCATATTACCACTCAATTTAAATACCTGGTGTGGTTACGGCTTTTCTAAGATTTCTGGGATTCCCTGTCTATGTCAGTTTGCTAGTGAATACGGTGCAATTTGCAGACGTTGTGCATACATAGCGACACCAAAACATTATGGATTTCGAATGTGTTTGGACATTCACAATCACGCACTGATTAATATTCTTAACTTGTTATGCCATTCTACTTGTAACATCCTTAACGTCCCTTAACCCGCGCACGTCCGGGGGGGGGGCAGATATCTGCCCCCCCCCCCTACGGTTTTTCCTACTTTGCCGCCATACTAATCGGGTTAGCAAAGCCAAACCTCGCATGGCTGCTCATTGTTCTTTTCCGCATATCCTCAGATTTTTTTTTGCCCTGGGTCATCTCAAGTCAGGTCACCAGGTCAGGCGAAGTGACCTAACGTGCCTCCGAGTTCTAGGTGGCATCACTCCCACAATAATTGGGCGATTTATTTCAAACTTATATCACATCATGATCTTATCAGGGTCTATAATATGTATATCACGGTTTTTTCGTAGCGTTGACCTGAGGTCAGGTCGTGGCCATGGCTTACCCATTATAGGCCTATGGAAAAATATACAAATGTTTCCTGGTTACATATTTGCTCTCGGAATGACCTCCAACCGTTATGGCGTGTAGTTGGAAGCTATTCGCAATGCCTTGCGAATAGCAAAAATCGCTGACATTTTTGCTCAGTGGCCCCACCAAGGTCAGCTGAGGTCACCTGAAATCACTAGCACATTTATGCGCACTATATCGCAATGCATTGAGCTAGAAGGCTGAAATTACCGTCATTGTGCTTGTATCGCCAATACGTGTCGATTGATATATTACATGACCTGCCTACTCTACCCCATGACCTTGACCTGAGGTCATTGTTTCGGTGACCCATCTGTTGACCTGACCTTAAATTACGCAGCGTATGTCGATAGCACTTTTCAAGGGCTGTCGAATAACATTTTCAGTTTGTTTCTATCTGTTACAGGTCCTGAGATATGTGCCAATATCTGAGGGTCCCACCCGATCTGGTCGAATTTGACATATGATGACCCAGTGACCTAAATATTGACCTGAGCGAGAAAATGACCGAAATACTTTCGATAGAGCTTGTCACCAGCTATCCAAAGCCGTTTTCCGTTTGTCGCTACCTAGCATAGTTCTCGAGATCTTAGGGGGAGGGGCAGACATCTGCCCCCCCCCCCGGACATGCGAAGTTGGCGCGGACCGCCGGACGTGCGAGTATTAAATTTAACTAGTGCTTTCCTAGAATCGTTCTCATGGATTCGTAATTAGACTTAGAAGTATATATCTATACCACCAATTGTTTGTAATCAGAATTAGAGGACAAGTGGTAAAAATGGACATCGCTCCAACTAAGATGGATGGAGCCGCCTCACCTGGAGGACAAAACTCACACATATAGAAAATACCATCGCAGCGAGTATGCCGATGGCATGTCAGAAATCTTAGAACAGCCGGAAAATACACAGATATCACAATGAGGTGCTGAGCCGTCAGCAGAAACTCCAGGATGCTGGGCTAGCTTATGGGCTCCTTCCCTGCAACAAACAATCTTAGCAACTGGTTATTGGCCCTAGTGGTAGTTTCACAAGTGAAGTAGTTATTAGCCCTAGGGAGTACAGTAGGTATGTTGGCTCTAAAAAGCTCCGTGGACCAAAAATGCGTATGGGAGGGAGCGATGCTGAGTCAAAGTTCGTATCCCAACGTCTGTGAGGCTATCATCGGTAGACACACGCCGTCAGGACTGTGGTTCGTACCCAGGCGTCTGTGAGGCTGTCATCTGTAGACACACGCCGTCAGGACTGTGGTTCGTACCCAGGCGTCTGTGAGGCTATCATCGGTAGACACACGCCGTCAGGACTGTGGTTCGTACCCAGGCGTCTGTGAGGCTATCATCGGTAGACACACGCCGTCAGGACTGTGGTTCGTACCCAGGCGTCTGTGAGGCTGTCATCGGTAGACACATGCCGTCAGGACTGTGGTTCGTACCCAGGCGTCTGTGAGGCTGTCATCTGTAGACACACGCCGTCAGGACTGTGGTTCGTACCCAGGCGTCTGTGAGGCTATCATCGGTAGACACACGCCGTCAGGACTGTGGTTCGTACCCAGGCGTCTGTGAGGCTATCATCGGTGACACACGCCGTCAGGACTGTGGTTCGTACCCGGCGTCTGTGAGGCTGTCATCTGTAGAACACGCCGTCAGGACTGTGGTTCGTACCCAGGCGTCTGTGAGGCTATCATCGGTAGACACACGCCATCAGGACTGTGGTTCGTACCCGGGCGTCTGTGAGGCTATCATCGGTAGACACACGCCATCAGGACTGTGGTTCGTACCCAGGCGTCTGTGAGGCTATCATCGGTAGACACACGCCGTCAGGACTGTGGTTCGTACCCAGGCGTCTGTGAGGCTATCATCGGTAGACACACGCCGTCAGGACTGTGGTTCGTACCCAGGCGTCTGTGAGGCTATCATCGGTAGACACACGCCGTCAGGACTGTGGTTCGTACCCAGGCGTCTGTGAGGCTGTCATCTGTAGACACACGCCGTCAGGACTGTGGTTCGTACCCAGGCGTCTGTGAGGCTATCATCGGTAGACACACGCCGTCAGGACTGTGGTTCGTACCCAGGCGTCTGTGAGGCTATCATCGGTAGACACACGCCGTCAGGACTGTGGTTCGTATCCCGGCGTCTGTGAGGCTATCATCGGTAGACACACGCCGTCAGGACTGTGGTTCGTACCCAGGCGTCTGTGAGGCTATCATCGGTAGACACACGCCGTCAGGACTGTGGTTCGTATCCCAACGTCTGTGAGGCTATCATCGGTAGACACACGCCGTCAGGACTGTGGTTCGTACCCAGGCGTCTGTGAGGCTGTCATCTGTAGACACACGCCGTCAGGACTGTGGTTCGTACCCAGGCGTCTGTGAGGCTGTCATCGGTAGACACACGCCATCAGGACTGTGGTTCGTACCCAGGCGTCTGTGAGGCTATCATCGGTAGACACACGCCGTCAGGACTGTGGTTCGTACCCAGGCGTCTGTGAGGCTGTCATCGGTAGACACACGCCATCAGGACTGTGGTTCGTACCCAGGCGTCTGTGAGGCTATCATCGGTAGACACACGCCGTCAGGACTGTGGTTCGTACCCAGGCGTCTGTGAGGCTATCATCGGTAGACACACGCCGTCAGGACTGTGGTTCGTACCCAGGCGTCTGTGAGGCTGTCATCTGTAGACACATGCCACCAGGGCTCTGTTAAGTATTGCTCGGGTGAAAATGTGGCTCATAAACTGGGGCGGTCCGCCCTTTAAGGAACTTCGGCAGTGCCTCACCTGAGTTCAGCTAAAAAAATTCAACCTTATTTTCGTACAAAACGATGCTCTTATCCACTGGAAAATAACAAATTAAGAACTGGACAAAAAAAACATGGATGATTCGTAATTATCGTGAATATTTAAGTTCCGATTTATACATTCAATTCGAAGCGGCTCTATCACCAATCTGAAGAAGAAAAAACGTATGAATAAGGCAGGCCTCTGTCAGATAGCGCCCTATATTGCGATTTCGCTTCATTAGAAGCGCAGGGTATAGCCTTCGCTAGATGAACGGAAGCGTTTCTGTGGAGTGCATTGTACCGTCAGAGGAAATTTCCCTGCAAGTTCACTTTCGAGCTACATCGGGACATGCTTCACACGAAACGTTTCTATTGATTTCTGAAATAATGGATTGTGCAAAATTGTGGGGAAGGAGCAAGTTACCTACCTGCTCAGATAGGTACGAGAGGTGAGAAATTCTGGGATCGAAAGCTCAACTAAGAGTGTTCAGGAACGGTGGGTCCTAGACTTGGCTTTGATCTAGTCCTTAGTCGCCTCTGTAATTACCATGCATTCACCAGCGGATCCAGGACGGCCATCTCAGCCACCCCCCCCCCCCCCAACAGCCTGCTTCGGAGCAAAGTTTGTCTATGGTACACAGTGTATGCAAAACTATAAACATTTCATGTCGAATCCAAGGAGTTAGAAACTTATGAGAAAAATGTATTGAAAATCTTAGAGTTAGCTTTGTTTGGCCCATTGATCAAATGAAAACCAGCTCTGGATCTGCCAATGTATCAAATTTGTACTGGTATGTTGAAATGATCCCAATTCCAATCTTGGTCTCCAAAACCAATCTTGATCTGATCAGATGTTTGGTCTAATCTTTGGGCTCCTGCTATTGTTCATATTCCTCCTCATAATATGTAGGCAAGTGCCCATGGTTGGAGATCCTGGGTAGTTTGGGGGTCTGGACCCTCTGGTTTGGTACCGTGCTAATGATAAGTTGTCATTTTCCTTATTCAATGTGAACATATCCCTTGAAAATAAGAACTTGGAGCCCCTGGCTTTGGCAGAGATATCCAGTCCTGCAAGCGCCAAGGAAGTTTCGCAGGGAAAATGGAAGGAAATGTTTTCCATCTCTAAATGTGATCACTTATGACTGAAGTTAATGATGGATGGACAAATGTAAAACGTATATTGGTGTTTTTTTCAACAAGAGTCCCATAATATTTGAAAGTGAATCCGAACCCCTCAACGAATGCAAATTTGTATATTTTTATATTTGTATACACTTGGTTCCTTGGTATATTAACCAACGCATTTCCAATGATAGGAAATTTATAGTTTTTGTTTAGCCAAGCAAAGTTGATTGGATTTCCTTGAATTCCCTCTGTGGTGTGCTATGCTTCTGTAGAATGGACAAACGCAGCCATAGCTATATTGGGAAATATACACGATAGTTCACACGATAGAACGTGGAATTCTTGCCCTTTTAGGTATTCACAGGAAATGATTTACCCACGTTACCTCCAGAAAGCAAACAAAGGGGTTGGGTTTGGATATGTTAAGGTTAGGTTAGGTTTTTGAGTTGCAAAGTTTGGATTTTATCTAAAAGAGTAATGTTTTCTTCAAAAGGGGGCTGGGTTAGGTTGGATCAGGTTTTCTATGTCGGAAATTTAGATGAACAAAATACAATTCCTTGTGGGAAATATCTTCCTATTAAACATTTAAACATAAACAATTCAACATTCCTTATAAAGGAATGTTAGGTTAGGTTATGGTATGTTGCCTTTTATGTTTTTGACACATTTATGTTATATTACCTAGCCCAAAGCGACTTTCATTGTTATTCTGTCACATGAAAGAGAGGAGAGGAAAGGAATGGAGAGGAAATTGGAGAGTAAATGAGAAGCCACATTGTCGTAATCACTTTCATTAATGTCATATTGGGAATAGATCCAAGAATCCAAGAAGTACCTTGAAGCACAATTATATTGAGAATTTGTGTTCTTAAAAGCATTCATGAAAAAGCTCATTTTTTTAGCAGCTACCGTGTTTCCTTCATGTTTACCAAAGTAGATAAAATTGAATAACTTGACATTACGATGGGCTTTTTGAACCATTACGATGGACATAACGATGGCTTTTTGACAATAATTGTGATTAGCAACTGTTTGTTTTAAGCAAAACAATCGATGGAAGATGGGAGTTATTGAAAAATGGATAGATATGGTTATAAACATAAAATAGTTCTTGGTGTAAGGTTAAAGAAAGGATACTAAAGGCAAATATAACACTAACATATTTTCTGAGATTGCCGAGCCAGTCGGGTGTGTGAAGGGACTTTCTCTCTTTTTCCTGTGGGTGCGGTCAGGGATGTTTCAGGCCCTCCTGTTTCCAAGAAGGGCCTTGCTCCCCTTAATCTCTCCCCTGGCTGTGCTGTTCTGTTAGCCAATGCACTCCATTTTTATTCAGTTCTCTTCATTCAGTGGCTGGATGTTGTTATGGTATAACACATTAAGTTATGCTTCACCAATCATGTCAGTTCATTGTACCAAATAAATTTCCAATTCCATGGGTACTAATGTGTGTACCTTATACCATGCGTTTCATGACATTCATAGATAACAGTCTTGCAAATAAAGGCCATCATCAATCATGAAAAATTACACTGACAAAATCCTTCCAACTCTATTTTCTTCCCTGTCATATGAGGAAAAATTACATGTCATCAAGGAACAACCAAGGAGGCCAGAGCTGCTTTGGGAAGCCCAAGTGAGTTCCATGGTTTTCAAGGCATTTTACCTTTCAATTTTGGAGTAATAGTTTCGTTCATGTTTGCATAGCATTTCCTAGCATATTTTGTTTTATAATTATAGCTGCAAATATAATTGAAGTGGAGCTGTTCGAAATGTTTGTCGGCTTTATGGGTGTCAGGAAAACTCTTTGCAAGAGGTTAATCTCACCAACTTCGCTTTTAATGTGTGAACAATTTGCTTCATCTCTCCCCCAGTGTGATAGTGGCTATGCGCAACCAATAGGTCTCGAAACAGTGGTACTAGTGTCAGATAGTTTTTTGTGTGTGGGAAAAACATCTTTCCAATTTTGTGGACCGAAAATTAAATGGCTGAGATCCGAGGAGTTGTTTTTGGTGGAGGCGGGTGCAGTGGCGACTCTGCCTCACCTCATCTCGGTGCCTCTGACCGCCCCTGCTCATAAACAACCATGGACCTTTAAATAGGTTAGTGTACTTTGTTACCTGATCTATTGCGATCTTTTGAAGAACATTTAGTAAAAGTACAGCCATTTTTTGCACCATTTACCTGTTATAGGCAGTGCAGAATTAAGCAAGATAGACCTTTATAATTAGCAGGTATCGCTGGAATACCACCCAATACCCCCGTGGTTCAGCTGAACATATACATGAGGAAATAATAATCCACGAGGGAGATGCCCACGAGGAAATGCACCCACAACGGCATACGAGACTATGTGTCAAATATCAAAAGGAGTCATTATCTAAAGTATTGTGAGGGGTTCACCGAGTTAAGCACCAAAGATACGTAGCCACCCTGCTACAGTGAACTGCTCCAGCCTTTCTCCCACAAAGACAACCCAGCACGAAGGTCGGCTTAGGCTGTGCCGCAGGTCACGTGCACACAGCGGCACAGCCTGAGCGCCCCTGAGCTTGTCCACATCTGGTCTGAGGTCTGCTCGGCCTGAGACCGAGCTGTGCCCCGGGCCGGGCCTCATCAGAGGCCGCTCCACAACATGCCATACTGTCCACATTGCTCCCGATCGATACAATGAGACATTGACATAGTTTGTTTCTGGTTTGGAATTTCTGTGAGTGTCTGCACCACTGAGGAGGCTTTTCTGCATTCCAGTGTCTTTTTGCACACTTTTTTCCCGCGTGATTTTTTTAAATCTCAAACATTTTTTAAGCTTGAGCTTTTTTTATCACTCCTGACGATGGCCCCTGGCCGAAACGTTGAGCAATAAAGTATAACCCTTATCGTTACTTTTGATGTCAAACTCAACACCTCCTGGTATATTGAAGGTCGTATATTTTATTTACACACAATGTCTAAAACCCAGGAGCATCTAAGAGCCATTCTTCGTTATATTAAATAACAAATTTATGTTCTAATGAATAAATCCTGGTAGCCACCTCGGATTATTTTAGGTAAATACCGGTATTGTTCAAGATAGTGACATCAATTTGCATGCAAGTAGATTGGATATTTTAATTTCATTAATTTCATTTCATTTCATTCATTTCATTTTGACGATGCTATGACTGCATTTCTCTTATTTCATTTCTTGGTAGCTGTTTTGTCTTGTTAACTGCAATGCAATTGTATAATGTTGATGATTTACATGCTATTCATTACTGCAACTAAGGAGCTTTGAACCATTTGATAATTTTGCAAATGGATTGGATAACAGATCGATATCTCTACCTGGTACTGTTATGGATGCGGATTGGATTGGTTTATGCGGATATGGATTGGACCGGATTTGAAAATGTCAATCCGCATTATGCTCTACTGCTTGTCGGTTGTAATGTAAATATGGTGACAAGACGAGAGGCGCAGACAAGGGGCAGCGAGTTCGTGCTTGCACGAACGGTGGGGAAAGAGCTCAGCAATTTTTCGCGCATTTCAAGACTGTTTTTCTTTCAATAGCATTTACCAAACATTCACCTGAAATCTACGAATGTAGCAAGAAACCTTTAGTATATTCCCATATGGCTCGTGTAGAGGTTTTCCTCAGTAGTGTGTGTGGAAAAGACCACTACTTCTCTACCTCCTACTGCTTTTGATACATGACCGCCGTAGAGTGTGTCTGTTCCTGCTACTCACCGTCGGGTACTGATGTGGTTTGCATTCTCAGGTTAAATACAGCGGCCGGACGCTTTGCTCCCGCCGAGCGGAAAATTAATGGCTGTTCTCTGACCGTCATCAGCCATTTCCGTGCCAGCTGTTCCCACAGCAAGTGTCAGGGGAGGTGAGTGGTGCCTCACAATTATGCAGCTGGTGGTCTGGGCAGCCGACTGGATGCTGGCAGATCCTGTCATCGTTTATGGCCGATCCTGCCGGCAGTTTTTGGTGGGAACTGATCGTCTAGAAGGGGTCAAAGGTGCTGGTGGGTAAGAACACCTGCTTCAACTTTAAAGCTTCCCGTATTTAAATTCGTCGTGCGGAAGTAATCTGAATTGTCGCTATTTACAGGGACAAATCTTCTTCGAATATCATCATCTTGGGGAGGAAGTGAGATGGTGTCGATAGCTGCCTTCCGGGGGCTGCATTCGCCTGTTTAACTGAAGGCGGAGCGGAATGATTCATCGACCGTGCCGTTTCCTTACGTGCTCGCGTCCATATAGCTGTGCGTAGCTGTAACCCGTGGCACAACGCACCTGATCACTCCACCTCCAATGGGTTAAAAGCCTGCAGCCAAACGTCACGAGGTTGTTTGAACCGGTGATGCGCCAGAGCTCGTGCGCGCCGGCCGACCGCTCCACTTGTGCACTGTCAGAGGGCAGGGCGAAACAATGCCCGCCTGGAGTGGCGCCCGTCGCCTCCGTTCCAGCTGATGGCATCAATTCAGCAGAAATACCCGCGATCTTAAAATGTGTCCCCTATATTTCTCCTTCTGTGGTACTTCCACTTATATATATATGGTATATATATATATATGTATATATATATATATATATATATATATATATATATATATATATATATATATATATATATATATATATATATATATATATATATATATATATATATATATATATATATATATATATATATATATATATATATATATATATATATATATATATATATATATATATATATATATATATATATATATATATATATATATATATAATTATTGGTGAATAACCTTCCTAGACCAGGCCATGGGACTAGGGATTGGCCATCAAGCATCCACGACTACACTGGAACTTCCAGTTATGGCTCTGCCATATATTCAACTGTACGGTAAGTTTGCCTTCTCCCCACGCTCTCAATTTAAAATCCAGCTCACCTTTCTGCCAGGGATCCAGCTCCATCTCCTGCTCACCCCTCCGCCAACCTCTGTGTCGCTGGCGGAAAGTCAGCATCGTAACCGGGCACGGCTTCTGAATGCACGCTCAGCACATTTGATACCGCTGGCAGAGATTCACATGTACGCGACCGGCGATCTTGCGGGCTCTCCCGGCGGACTTGCGGGCTCTCCAGGCGGACTTGCGGGCTCTCCCGACGGACTTGCGGGCTCTCCCAACGGACTTGCGGCTCGGACCGGGCAAGTCGGCTGTCCCAACTGGTTGCAGCGACGACTGCAGCCAGCCTCTGGGGAGCCAGATGTTGCGCTTGCACCCAGCACCGTTTCTGGCTGGCTTGTGGACGAAACACATGCCGTTGGCGCGTCACACACACTGCCCGAATCTAACTGGATCTGCGGCGCGCCACACAGTGCGGAAAGCGCGCGAGACGCCATGACAGACGGGCTCATTAAAACACCGCTGCCTGCGCTGTCCCAAGAAGGGCACAGCGAAACGGGGCCGACGCTGGTGAGCCAAATAATGGCACAACACCATCGATACATGTAGTTAAATAAGAAGAAATCTTGTCCGATTTCAGAGTAGGTAACTTATTAGGCATTTATATCACCAAAGTCACAATGTCACAACCAAAGTATAACACCACTGGCGACAATGTTCTTCCACGCTCAACGTGATGCCCCTGCCGTGTAAAGCTTTTGCGAAATGCTGCGTTGAGTTGGCCGTTTCGCCGGCCATCTTCATTCGTCCTGGTTGACATCCTCGTCCTCAATTGTTCGTGTCACCCTAACGTGATTTGCCACGGTGGCGCACTTGCGGTTTCTCTAACTGTCCAATGCAACTGCTGCATGTGTTCCGAAACGCTAGCCTCTAGATGAGAAGCTCACGTGAGCACATAGGCGACCAACGTAATAAACAACCATACATAATGCTGCAGACCTGTACCCATTAAACAAAACTGCGTCGGTGAACATTTTCATTTCCAAGGTTTAGGTGCACACCTTGACGGCTGCATATTGGCCAACAAAGTGCTGATGTGCGAAGTGTCTTTGCAATATTTATAACGAGAACGAAAGCGAAAGAGAAAGGGAAAGAGAGAGAGAGAGGAGAGAGAGAGAGAGAGAGAGAGAGAGAGAGAGAGAGAGAGAGAGAGAGAGAGAGAGAGAGAGAGAGAGAGAGATATATATATATATATATATATATATATATATATATATATATATATATATATATATATATATATAGATAGATATATAGATAGATAGATAGATAGATAGATAGACAGATAGATAGATATATAGATAGATAGATAGATAGATAGATACATAGATAGATAGATAGATACATAGATAGATAGATAGATAGATAGATAGATAGATAGATAGATAGATAGATAGATAGATAGATAGATAGATAGATAGATAGATAGATAGATAGATAGATACGCAGATACATAGGCACATAGATAGATAGAGCCTGGCCTGGCACACACTGTCGTGACAGCTGGCAGGCGACCATCTGCAATTTTAGGTGTGTTCACTGTTCATCAACGGTTGATTTGTGTAATTTCTTTTTGCACTTTCCATGCCAATTGCTTCCACGGTTGTACAGTAGTGGGTGCTTTTGCTTAAGCGCGTTAAATGAGTGACTTCTGTAATTTCGACGTGGAGTGTAATGGTCATGGACGATAGCCCCTAACATATGCAATGCATGTAGTACCACTACATGGCTTGTTTTATCCATGCTGCAGTGAAGAAAACAAAATCGGTTTATCGTCGACAATGAAGGAATAATACAGATCGTAGTTTTTTTTTGCAAGCCATCGCTACCGATTATTTTCATCTGACGTGTCGAAACCGTACAGGTGTATTTTACCTATTTGTATGTCAGCCATTACTGATGATTGCCACAAATTCTTACGCGCCTGAAGAGCATGCCATATGATATTATAGGTCCAATTTCTTCCACAATTGGCTGGGCACAATTGTACATAATTGACTGGCTCGCACGTCTGCATTGACGGGGTTGGTCCCGCCGGGGTAGGGAATGACAAGGCAACGCAATATTTTTCATTAATGCTGATATGGTTACAATAACATCGCAAATCGATTAACCGAAGGAAATGGTGTCAGCGTGATCTTAGATGAGGGGAAAGGAGGCTTGGAAGCACCCGTTCAAGCATGCTTGGAAGCACATTTATGGATTATGTCACCGTGCACAATGAAAGTGCTACAGAACAAATGCGTTTATTATATCAACTAAAATCCAGACGGTTATATGCGAGTTATAATGGCGTTGAAATGCACATCGGTGTTGAACAGCGTTCCATGAAGCCAAAAATAATCGTGGGACTATGTGCCTATGTGACTCTATGTGAATATATGATTATGGACCATCGATTTCTACCTGAAGTTCTACCTCGAGTTCAGTTCCCTTCGCATCTTAAACAGGTGCCAAAATTTACAACTATTTTGGCAAGTATATTCGTGCATATCAGCTTCTCCTCGAAGTGTTCACACAACAAATAATTCAGTGATTAGTTCGGATAGTCAGGCACACGTTGACACATACCTTATCAATTAACATGGAAGACACTCGACCTTGTATGAACAGATCCGCATTGTTTGAACGGGTTTAGGCTATAAGGACAGCATTGACGATCGAATCCGTTGTAGTATGCGAGTGAACTAATAACAGACACAACTGACGAACTGACCTGGCCAGCAAACCCAAGCACCACACAATTAATCGATGACGGGCTTAATTATCCAAGTCAATCTTCACCCCGAACGTGAGGTCTGAAATATGCTGGTACATATATATTTTTATATATATATATATATATATATATATATATATATATATATATATATATATATATATATGTACATATATACATACATATATATGAGTAGTTTGGAAGCAGATAATTTGATATGCATGTTTCGTTGAATATGACCGCGAGTTCAGCGTTGGTGATCTTCTTGCTTGTGGATTCAATTGAGCGTATTATTTTCCTTATCTCTTGTTGTGTTTGTGTAGTATTTCGCCATAGTGCATGATGGTCAAGATTACAATTAACACATAGTTCATCTCTGCATTTTATCGACGATTCGTCTTAACCTAAGACATTTTCAAGACGGTATGTTGGGAAAGTCACATTGATGAAATATACACACTTGATATTTTTGCTTTGGGTAACAATTCGCGTGCGGTATGTGAGTGGGCGCTGGAAGTACTGGAAAGTTACATTTCCGGTATTACACTACAAGACACGTCACTGTGTGTGTGGGGGGTGGGGGCTGCCCCTCGTAGAGTTTGAGTGTTCCACGCGCGTTGATTTGTTTGTTGTCGCCCAACAAACAAATTGCCATAGGCCTATTTGTATTGGCATCGCATTCAGCGACGGGTTTACGATCGTTCGAATCAATTACTACAAATGCTTCCGCTTGTACTGAACACGCTGGAAGAAACTACACAGGTCTCACATGACCACTTTAACGGTCAAGGTCCAACGCAAACCGGTTTCTTCGGTCGCCTCCCATTATTTTTCGTTTCCATCCAAACCTGACCAAATTTGATATCAAGCGATAACCTGTGGTGAATCATCGTGCAACATTTCAAATCGGTACATGTCAAGGTCACAGATTACCTTGATTTATTAGATCACGATATTGAAGCGCTATCGACCGAACGCGAGGTTCGGTTGCTATCGCTTCAATTTCCATAAAATGGGCGTCATTCGACGTGGCTTGTTATGCGGTATTAGAAAGCTTAGCAATCGAATTATTTGTCAAGGGCAGAGGCCAAGCTGATCCTCCGATCGCCTCATTTTTTCCGTTTTCGACCAAAATTATCCAAATCTGGTATCAAGCAATAGCCAGTGGTTAACACTCGAATACCATTTCAAACCGTGACATGTCAAGGTCAAAGGTTTGATTGAGTTCTTCGATTACCTCGCGTTTCGTCGCTATGGCTTCAATTTGCAGAAACTGGATGTCATTCGACGTCGCCTGTTGTGCGGTATTGGAAAGTTGATAATTAGAAATAATTTTGACAAGTCAAAATTCAAGCTGATTTCTTCTGCATTTTTGGGGGATTTCGTCAAAGCCTACCCAGATCCACTATCAAGCGATAGCCCATGGTGAACCCTCGAGTAACATTTTGAAACCGGGATATGTCAAGGTCAAACCTTATGATCAAAAGCTAGTTTGAATTTTTCGAAGTCCTCACGATTCTTCGCTATGGGTTCAATTTGCACCAAGTGGGTGTCATTCGACGTGGCTTGTGCCGTATTATAATGTTAGGAAATCGAACTAATTTTAAAGGTCAAAGGTCAAACCGATTTCTTCGGTGACCTCGCATTTTGTCTTCACCCTAACCCACCCACGTTTATAGCCCACGGTGAACCTCGAGTAACATTTCAAACCGGGACATGTCAATGTCAAACCACAAGATCGAAGGTTAATTTAAATTGCTCGACTTCCTCGCACCTCGCCGCTATGTCTTCAATGTTCATTAAGTTGGTGTCATTCGACGTGCTGTGAGGTACTCTAGCAAACCGTTCAGAAATCACATTAATTTACAAAGTCAAAGGTCGAGCTCATTTCTTCGGTCGCCCCGCGTTTCTTCGTTTTCTCCCAAAGTTACCCATGTTTTGTATCAAGAGATAGCCCGTGGGCAACAGTCGAGTGACATTTCAACCCGGGACATGTCAGGTCGAGTCTCAAGGTCAAAGGTTAGCTTTACATTTTCATTGTCCTCGCGTTTCGTGGCTATGGCTTCAATTTGCATCATTTGCGAATGCAAATCCAAATTTGCATTTGCATTATGTATCAGAATGTTGAGATATTGAAATAATTTCAAAGGTGTCGAATGTCCGGTTCGTGCACAATGATTGAGTGTAATAGGAATAGGACGAACAAATCTCTTTTTGTTTGCAGCCGTTGTGATAGCAGGCACTCATATCCTATATGACGAGGAGCTCCCCCAAGAAATCCGTCATATCCTGTTCGGACGCCGTTCTCATCGCTGGTTTTTAATTTACACTGCCACATTGCTGTTCCGGACATTTACAATATATATTTTTTCTCTCCAATTGTCCTCCATCCTCTTAATGGTTCAACGGAAGTTGTCAAACTTGCAAGAGAAGCCACACGTGAATGCGCACGATTGTATAACCAGCCGGAGTTCATAACCGTGAGAGAGCAATGTTGTAACTGGGGGTGGATCCAGGAACTGTCATGGGGGAACTTGTCTGGAGGGGCGTCATTTCTTCGGAGCGGCGCCACTGCGAAAGCACCTGGAGGGGCGCCTCTAGATGAAAAAATGATGGTGCGGGTTGCACTCGGCCCTTCTCGAAGGTGCACCTTTACTTCCAAGGGAGTGCCTTTTTCTTTCATAGGAGCGTCTCTGGCAGGAAAATCCGAGCGGGTGCACTGGAACCTTTTCAGAGGAGCGCCTTTTCCCGGCCGGAGGGACGCCACCTTCCATGTGAAGGGCACATGCCCTCGGTGCCAAGCCCTTTATCCGCCCTGGTTGTTATTGCATCGAAATGTGTCCCCGTAAAAGAGGAAAGCATAGGAAATGTTATTGTATGTCCATATTTACTATAATAAAACCATCGTCCAATATTTTCTGTTTTTCATGCTACAAGAGGGCAACGTTTAACGTACTTACAGCATTGCTCTATGGTGATTGTGAAATCGGACCCAGCATATGCGACATAAAACTAAGATTGTTCATACGCAGTGATAAGGAGTGAAACTTGCTAATTTTTGCGGAACATTTTGCCTACAAAATATCATTTTTAACAATGGTAAATCTGAAAACCAGGCATTGAAAATGAAGTGGCTGAAAACCAAGAATTTTTTTGGGGGGGGGGGGGAGGCGAGGCTGCCCTTCTATCCTGCCCAAACTTACCGGGTCCCTGGTTTGTCCACCCAATTTCGAAACCCGTGGTTACATCCATGATTAGATGAAAAGTAGGCGCAGACGTGTCACAGCCGTCCCTGCTGGTGATGCCGCACAACGTTTTTACGTTCCCTTTTTAGAACTTGTAGAACAAAACGTGTGCGACTGTCTAAGATCAAGTCATTTCAGCGAAGTAGCATCACTAGAAATATGCTCGTGAATTGTCGCACCCACTGCGACCATTGTATTATTCGCAAATTAAATGCATCCAATGGGCGTATTTTCACTCCTATGCAGCACTCGAGCAACGTGTTTTATGAAGTGTTACTGAAGAAGCAAGCGTAAATTGTTAAATACTTACACCCCATGAAGGTGTTTCCACTTAGGCGTAGCACTCGAGCGGAGGGTATTTTAAAGTGCTCCGAAGGAGGCGAATGTGATCGTTGAGTACGTGCACATCAGTAAGTTTTCTTTCCACTCGCTTGTATCACTCGAATGAGTGGTTTTTCTGAAGTGTTACCCGAGAGACAAGTGGAAATATACCGTGTTGACACCTTGCGGAGGTGTTGCTGCATACTTGATGCCGGTGTTTTTTTGCACACCTGCCCTGAGGCGTAATTTCGCACCGCATCAGCAACACCCGTTTCACGGATTTACACCCGAAATGGGTGTAGGAAGTTTTCAGTGCATGAGCAGGAAAAGCCCAGCCCTGCTAGAACAGCTGCGACGATGGAAACTTTAAATTCGCTCACAGACGCGAGTTTCATGCTTTGAGTGTCATGTTGCGTCATGTCCTGTCATGCATTGAGTGTCATGTCGCGTCATGTCATGTTTTGTCACATTTTGAACGGAGATAAATGCTGTTGAGGTGTAATATTGAGTCTCGGGTGTAGAGCACAATTCGCTAGCCTCCCCATCCGATGGGGTGAGTAACCATCCTTATACCATAGCTATTTCTCCAATCATTTAAATAGAGGTGCCGGACAAGAGCTGATGCGTTGCATTGTATTACTAAACATTTCAACACATAGTTATGGTTATTATCGTGCCAGTTGCAATCCGTGAGCTAAAAAGGTGCTCGAATTCGACAGGTGATGTAATGCTAGGAAGGATGCAGGGTTCAGAATTGGTATTAGGCATGAGGATTATGCAGATAATTCTCATGCCTAATATAATATATCCTCATGCCTAAGATAAGCAGTTTTGATTATGTTAGCCAGTACTGGCTAACATAATGCCGGTATTTACCGGCACCTCGACCAACAGACAGATGGGGGATATATCTGGCCGAGGACGAGGCACAAGCAAGTCATTAAATATAGTCGAGCAAAATAGCGTGCCTTAGATAATAATTATAGCAACATGATAGTATAGGTCAGTTCACTTAATTTTTTTACTAAGTGGGGTCAATGAGCTTCAACCCAGTTCCTACAAATGCTTGAAATGCAGATTTCGGTGAACAAAATTGTTATCCGATATTAATCACAGCCAATGCTTTTGATCCACGTTAGGTCAAAGGTGAGCCAGAGTACATGGTATCTAAAACTTGAAATGAAATTATCGTGCATGAAATCTAGTAAAAAGTAAAAAGTATGATTGCCGTCAAACTTCAACAAACATGCCTCAATGAATATCGCCATAGAACGGTGTCCTAACACGTCCCGATAAGTTTTATTTAAACAATGAACAGAAAGGGACGCACCATCAGCTACCCTAAGCTACGGCGCCCCTTTGCCGTACGCTGCTTTCCGGTGGTGACGAGAAAACGGCTTGGGAGCGTTATCCACCTTTTTTTCTCGAATGGCGATGCATAATATGCCATTTAAAAAAGTTGTTGCCAATTCTCATGACTATTACTTCAATAAAAACGCTCCAGAAACAAATTAGTGTCGAAGAAAAGCAACTGAAGCCCTTGCAAAGGCTTGCATATACAATGTGTGCATGTCCCTCCAATATGCTCAAGATTTCGAGTTACTAAGCCTAGTGCTACTATAAGCTGGGGTAGAATAATGCTGTATAAGATATACTAATGGGATATAACTATATGCTGGGATAAAATCGGTGAAAATTGTGTTCGGAATCCGTGATCGAGGACTTCCCGCACTAAGTTGTGATTGAAAAAATAAGTACGTGTAAAGGTGCTTCACATATATAGCGTTTTTTCAGATGGAATATAGAGTGATGGATAACTGACAGAACATGGCTCATATATGTTCTCAATCTCAACTTTCTGCATACAATCCGCATATAGGGTAGTTTTATCATGTACATGGTTGAGGGTGAACATGTTGCCCAATGAAGAGGAAGGACAGTCGCATCTCGACTGGATATCCCATGTATAGCATCACCTTGGAGGACATGATGTAATGTTCCGTCTTTATATGGGATACACAGTACTCACTTTGGGACGGATTGGCGACTAAATCAGCTGCTTATAACTGCGCTTTTTAATAAAAGTTGTATTGTTCAAATGCAGGATATACGATCATTTGGATTGGAAGCTTTCAATCCTAGATTGCAAACCTTTATGGATTGCAGAAGGGATGCAGAAGGGACTGCATTGTTGATTGGACTGCATTTTTCCATGCAGTACTTTTTCCACTATTTTTCACCTGGTTTTTGGTGGGGGTTAAATAAGGGGGGGGGGGGGGGGGGGATGAAAATGTATAGTCGTGAATTTGTTGGCATTTTTTTCCCGGCCAGGTGCCAAGAAATTATACCTTTGTTATATGGCAGTGGACTGCAGTGTTAAACAAAAATACCGACTGTTCTTGTAAGTTTTCAATTTATTCATTTTTCATCTTCTCCAGTTTTTTTAAACTATGAGTTACTGAGTGGTGTGCTATGGGTACTATGAGTGGTCTCAAGCAGACAACAATTTTGGTGCATTAAAAGGGGTACATTATCATTTTATGTGGAGGGAAGAGGCAAAATAGTGGCCTAAATCCGAGAGTTTTAAGTCGGGGAGATCTATTGTACTCGAGTGGAATCCTACGATCTGAGGGCTCCTCGACCCTGGTCCCTCCACACTGTTCCAGAGCAATCGTCATTCCTAGCCGTAGACCGGGCGAAGGTGCAAGAGTTGGGAAAACACGGGAGGTTGCATTTTTAATCATTACTGAGTTCTGGATTGTGGCTACCTGTGGCACTATATGATACAGGTACTTGTGGATTGTGGCTTGCCGAACATTTGTACATACCTTGGCTTAAACACCCTGGAAGAATGATGACAAAAACCCATACTAGCACCATCCACCGCACATTGGGGCTGAGCTGTTCCTTTTGGGCCACGGATCGACCTGAAGATCGGTGCATCCGTCCATGGACTCTCCGTCTGTTTGGCGGCAATATCATAGTTCACTTTTCCACTGTCGTCACCTTGTCACAAAGCCACGGCATTAACCGTCATGCTGGTTTGCGCTGAGGACCGACACACCAGAGGACTCGCTGCCAAAAACACGAGCGACTTCTTGCACTTTTCCAGGTACTGCCTCGTGGCACAAACCGGCTCCACTACGAAGTGGTGCCCGTCGTGGAACAGGCACGCGCTACAGTTCACGGTGGCCACCTCCGTTCGGCGGATACGCGCGGCACCAGGTGCGGCCGTGCACTACTGGCCGCGCCGCCGGTGGCCGACCACCTGCCCGGCAGCCGCCCGCCCGGCCCCGTGCGTCACAGCTAGTCACCGGGCGCCACCGCACGTATACGGTCAGCCCGGTCGATGCGGCGAGATACAGTTTGTACAGAGGCTATAACCAGCAGGGGTAACAAGCCGTATCCAATGGGCACGCGTATGAGGTCAATATGGGGAAGTATTTGCACGAAAGTCGTGAACAACAGTTATTGACGTATTACGTAGTAGTAAACTGTGAGACAGAACTCCCAAAACCAACAGAAGGCATGTGACATACCGAAGACAACGTGCATCTTTATTCGTGCGCGGCTGACCAAATCCGAAGTGCCAATTGTCAGTGAGGAAGTGGAATGCCGATGGACCAAACTGCATGGAACCTGGCAAGTGTCTTGTTAATGGGTCTGTTCCCGAACCCTCATCCGGAATAGGTTGAGTTTCGGCCAGAAGAGGTCTTCCAGGTTGAGGCGCGGGAACGACCGGTAGAGTTTTGTACTTCAATCAGTTGTTGGCGGTGGTATGGTTGTAGTGCTATTTGGCGCATATGTGCAAATCTGTGCCATTCTCTGTTTTCTGCCGTCGGACGAAGATGGACCATGGGTCTGTTCCTGACCCTGCTCCAAAAAAAAGAGTAGAGTAACTTGGAGCAGTTCGGAGCAGGCTCATAGTCACCATCTTACCATCAGCAAGCAGTATGGATAGGAGAGGCATTGATTTAATCCTGCGTGTGGCTCTTATTAAGTGTGATCACTTCATAACTAACCCAATGGCACCTGCAAAGTAATTAATTGAAAATTAAAGGACTAGAATCGACTGAGAGTGCCCATAGAAATATATATTAAAAATGGAACTATCTCGAGGGAAGCCTCTCAAAACCATACGGTTCGACATACATCACAATCAATTAACCCATGACATTTACTATGCGCTAAATGGGGGCTGATTGCGCGGGTGCTCAGTGTCATGTACCTTGTGATACGGCACACGGGCGACTCATCACAACCATTACATACCTCATGATTCTTAGGACTTGACTTCCTCTTGAAAAACAAACAGCTCTAAAGCAAAGTAATTACGAAATATATGACCCAAGTATCGTTCTTCCGACAGAAATCACGGCATAAATGTTTTGAATCTAAACGCCACTGTTGCGGCAAATTTGTCGTATTCCGATTTCCCGCTTCCTCATCCGCTGACCGGCCGGATTAGATTTTTATCATCCGGTTGAGGTAAACCAATTCCGGATGAGGCACGGGAACGACCGGTAGAGGAGATGGACGCTCCACCTATTCCGGATGAGGGTTCGGGAACGACCGGTAGAGGAGATGGACGCTCCACCTATTCCGGATAAGGGTTCGGGAACGACCGGTAGAGGAGATGGACGCTCCACCTATTCCGGATGAGGGTTCGGGAGCAGACCCAATGTCGCAATTATAACCCAACAGTTCAGCTGCGGCCAATCGTTAGGCGAACAAAACGATGTAATGACAACGTTGCGTTTGAGCTGGCGCTACCATATGACCTTGCAGCGCTCACAATCCACCGTGCATCCGATAACCGGGCATCCGGCAACCGTCCATCCGTCATATCGCTGTCTCTGTCGCCACTTCCATCGCCACCCTGTGTAGCATTTAATCTGAGGGTAGCGGAGCTTCGTGGGGTATATAACCACAGCCGAGGTCTTTGGTCTTGTTGGAAATTGCATGTTTCACAGGGACTATCTTCCTTCATGTCCTTCATGATGTCATACGGGAGATCACAAACGATATTCAGATTACATTTGACATTAATGGTGTCATCTGGACGTGTGTGAAGCAGTCAATTAACCCATCTCTGGGGGAGGGTGGTTGATAGCCCCCCCCCCCCTAAAGGTTTCCCGCCGATAGTGAAAGAACGGCGCGCGGCAGCATGTCGAAATTTGGCATACTTTTCCCACATCAATTTGGTATGCTGTGTGAAAATTTGAAGTCAGGTCATCTAGGGTCAACAAGTCAGTGAAGGTCAAGTGAGGTCACCTCCAGAAAAGTTAAACCAGTCGTGACGCTTTAACAGATAAAGATATTTGAATGAAACTTTCAGCGTTTGCTTATCTTTAGGGATGGAACAAAACGCACCAGAGGAATTTTTGATTGTTTTCAGTTTTTGATGACTTATTAGTTTTGCATATTCGTCCATAAGGAATATAATCGAAGATTCGGGCTAAAGCAAACATTTCTTTTTATGAGAGCAATTTTTATTTTAAATATTTTTATGACTTTAAATAACGTTCTGCTGTCCGCTCTACCCATTAGAAAAATACAAATTTAAGAGAATTGAAAACTCAAAATTTTGCAACTTCAAAAACATATAATTTTGATTTTCGGGTGGACAAAAATGTTAGGGCAATGGTCGATTTCGTGTTCCTGTTCTGATACCCAAAATAATTTTTGTTTGTCAAATCCCCCCCCCAAAAAAAAATGAACTTCCCAGAGCCAAAAACATGACGTTAGTCGTGAAAACAGAAAGCCCTGGTGACGGCACTTTTGGGGGATACAATTTTGTGGATAGTTTCTGGCTCTACTCGTCGAGCGCTTTCCGATGACACATCTTTCGTTTTCGTGCGACGCTTAGTTTGGAGATTATAGGGGGGTTATATCACCCCCACCCCCCCCCCGTGTGCCGGACCTCGGGCGGTATCGCGGTACCAAAAAATGTGCCAGACCTAGGTATCGCAGTATCAAACCTGTGCTGCACCTGGGTATCACGCCGCCCTGCTCTGCTCCCTTGCCCAGAATGCTCTCAGTTCTGGATGTGGCAGCTACCAACTGGTAACTGGTGTGGAGAGCCGGCGGCTACCTGTTCTCCCCTTCCTGCCGAGCTCCCCTCACGGTGGAACTGCGCTCCGTTGGACAGACGTGCGCGGTGGGGGGGGGGGGGGGGGCAGTGTCAGGCACCGGCGCTCGACACCGAGAGCAGCGAACACACGATAGGGGACACGCGCGGCCACGCTTCTGCTAGCACTTCGTTTGCACCTAGCGGCGGAAATTCGAACTGTAAGCATGCCATCAGGTCGCATGGCGGCCGCGGCCGCTAGAGGCTAAATCTTGAAGATAACTGTCAAACACAAAGAAAGCATGCTATCTCGAGATTTTGCCCCAGCTGTGCTGAATACAACCATCATTTCTGTATCAGTTGATACCACTTAGATTCCCGTATAACGGCCATTAGTGTTCGTCAATTTCGTTCTAAAGTTGACATGTTCCCATATTTCCGTTTAGCTTTAGCATGGGGAATGCCAAACAGGTATGGTGACCACACCTGTTAACGACAGGTCGTGTTGTGAGGATGCCTGCACACCGGCACTCGACACCGAGAGCAGCGAACACACCACACCTGTTGGTGATACGTCGTGTTGTGAGGATGCCTGCACACCGGCACTCGACACCGAGAGCAGCTAATAAATCCTTCAGGGACTTCTCTTGTGTCAAAGCAACTCCTGCATGAGTATTCTTCGCGATCATCGAAAACTAACTCTTGCGCTTTGATAACTTTGCTTTGTTAATTCACGGTTTACTTCAGTCCCTGTAACTCACGTGAATTCTTCAACCTCTTCCTCTAACCAATCCTTCCAATCGAACCTCCTATTGCCAATACGATAGTTATCTCGCCCTCTGACTTTCTGGAAAGAAAGTCTATTAAACTCTATTAAACTTTCTGTCAGGTTTTCCTTCGAGATAGCCATTGCTAACTGGCAACTTCAGTACTCCGCTGTGCCTTGTCACTCCTCGCCGGCTTCTGTGCCTTGTCACTCCTCACCGGCCGCTGTGCCTGTCACTCCTCGCCGACCGCTGTGCCTTGTCACTCCTCGCCGGCCGCTGTGCCTTGTCACTCCTCACCGGCCGCTTTGCTTTGTCACTCCTCGCCGGCCTCTGTGCCTTGTCACTCCTCGCCGGCCGCTGTGCCTTGTCACTCTTCGCCTGCCACTTCCTCTGTGCCCGCCGCTGCTCGGCACTCACCCAGTTCTGCTGCAGCTGGTCTGAGTGCGCGACCTGACCCGGGGTCAGAGAAGAGTGGGAGAAGCTGATCCGACGCCGACGAAGAGCAGACCAATCTAACCGATGACCTACCGTCACCGACCATTTACCATTCGTTGGTTGTCCACATGCTATAGTTCTACCATCACCGACCATTTACCACTCGTTGGTAGTCCATATGCTATAGTTCTACCATCATCGACCATTTGCCATTCATTGGTTGTCCGACCTATCACGGTCCATTAGTCCGGTAAAGACCAGAAAATCCAAACCGCTTAGCTGCCGGCAGCAAACAACAAAAGAAAACCTATTATGGACAATATAGGAACATACACTCTTTCTGGTCTTTCCAGTCACATCCCCCCTCTCTCGGGGGACATTATATCCCCCCTCTAATCCCAAACCAAGCATCTCACGAAAACGAAAGATGTGTCATCGGAAAGCACTTGACGAGTAAGGTCCGAAACCTATCCCAAATTTTTCCCCTTAAAAAGTGATGTCACTAAGGTGCCTTAGGAGGTCACGACTGACGCCATGTTTTTGGCTCTGGGGAGTTGATTTTGGGGAAAACTTTAAACATCAAACTGACTTGAAATCAGGAAATCAACGCGAAATCGACCACGGTCCCAAAACCCAGTTTTGTGCAAATTGTCAAATATTTTTATATTTGTTTTCAATTTTCTTTTTAAAATGGGTAGAGCGCATTGAGAACACCGGAATACGTTGTTTTAAGTAAATATAGTTCATAAAAGTGCTTACTTTATCGAGAATCGTCGATTTTGGCCCTCATGGGTAAATATGGAACAGAAATAAGCCATGGAAAAGCAAATATTCCTACATTTATATGGTGCGCTTTCTTGCATCCCTAAAGAAGCGAATACGCTGAAAGTGTCATCCAAATATTTCACCCGTTAAAGCATGACGACTGGTTTAACGTTTTTGGAGGTGACCTCACTTCACCATGACTAACTCGGTGACCCTGTGGACGCTACGTGACTAGTGCAATCTGTGCGCCCTTGAAACCCAAATAAAAAGATGATCTGACCTCAACATTTTCACACAACATGTCAAATTGATATGGGAAAAATATGCCGTCATGTTGGAATTTTGAAAGTTGGAGTTGTAGAGCCGCTGTTTCCCAATCCTCGGAAAGCCTAAGGGGAAGGGCGGACAAAGATCCCCCGAAACCGCACGGGACATCTCCAATAAAGGCATCAATATTATTAGCTTGGTTAAGAATACGATTGCTCATCTTCATGCACATAATTTCTTCTTTCTGATATCCGCTACGTTCAAACATGGTTTAATAGGGAGGGTATTCATAAGTGTGAGGCCCACATTGTTGCGCCTTTTCAAGCCCTTCCTACTACCTCAAAATGAGGTGCGAATACCAGTGGGAAAAATAAGTGCAAGATTTGTGGACAGGGGCTGGACTAGCAACATGCCTGACGAGCTATGCCCAACATACAGCATCTTGCAAATTATTTCTTTCTTTTTGCCTAACAGATGTCGTTCCGGTCCAAGGCGAAGCCACTGGTGTGTACCTCCGGAGCGGCCGTCATCACAGCTATCGCTGTGCTGTCTTTCGCCGTCGCTGGAGCGACCGCAGCTGCTGTAGCAGCTGTGGTCAGGCCACTGGTGCAGCTGTGGCCGCTTGGGCGTTCGTCAACGCTAAGACTGCTGTGGCGGTTGGGGCGACCGTTGCCGCTGAGGTCGCAGTAGGTGACCTTCTCAGTGCTTGGCTACATTGATGGCTCCCAAGGTTATCTTTTCTCTGATGCTAGCCCTCAGTATTCCTCGCACACATCGCCAGTTTTCAAGGACTCTCTTAGTTCTCAGAGGGTCACGATCTCTCAGGTGCCCATCCCAAAGGTCAGGAATATTAATATTCCAGCTTAGTCACCTCAGGGGATCTATTCATCCGTCAGGAGCTCTCTCCATCTTGTATGGTCCATTCCCAGTCCTCGATAAACCTGCCTACTTTTATGTCCATGATATTAGCAACACATTCGCATTCACATTCAGCATCCTATTCACATACTCTCCGATTTCGCTCTTATTTTCAGGATATGATCTTTGTCACTTGCCAAAGTAAGACAAACAGCAATTATTCAGTAGGACAAGCAGTTTGATCTCGAGAGGTCGAGAAATGTCATTCGGGTCAAAAACGGGGTACACAATAAAATTCAAAGTATTTCACATAGCCGAATGATGCAAACGAATAAATGTCCGCTGTCCATCAAAGATGCAACACATCGAATTGCGTGACCTTCAATGTCACAGTTTGACCCCAGGTCAACAAAGTTGGTTTTACGCATGTACTATATCTATTTACGGGGTACCGAATAAAGTCATGGTGACACATTGGATATAACTGATTTTTGCAGTTAATAGTCTCATAGCACGTACATAGAGCACATCGAACGACCCGCCATGGTGACCGATTCATCATCGTTCGCAAAAAAAATCCCCAAAATACAAATTATGCCACATTTTTCGTCGATCTAGAAGCCTTTCACGTTAGCCCACCCAAGATCTCTCATCATCGTCCCGAAGGCACTCTCCGTTGATTCTGAGTCCTCTTCATTGACCCGGGACCCTTTCCGTCAGGCCGGGCCCCTTTCGTCGGTCCAGAGGCCCTTCACGTGGGTCCAGGAGGCCCTTGCGGGTTCCCCGCAGACGGCTTGAGGAGCCCCTGCGGGCACCTCAAGGCGGTCGCATGGAGACCCCCTCCGACCCTCCAGGAAGGGGTGGGCGGCTGCCAATTTCGACCCCCTTGGCTAAGCTACTACCTGGAAATTACGATCCTACAGATGGCTTAATTGCATTGATTGCCTTGAAGAGATTTTGGCAGTTCATTCCGGTTACAAGTAAACCAGGTTAAGTCCTCCAAAGTGGCTAGCTACCAATGCCAAATTTAATGTAAGGTCATGATGAAGTCTGCCTTCCAATCAATTTTCGACGTGTGGTCAGGTGGTGGGCAGAGTGATGCTGATGACAATGGAATTGATGCAGGAGCAGGACGTCGTCGAATACCACGTCTCACTCGAAACCTGAGCCAAAGAGGTAGCCGATGAGGTGAACGAGCTATGGTACAGGGCTTCACTTCCAATTGGGAGAAGTGATCAAGTTCAAAGTAAGGCTTCCAAACTGTGGAAGCTGACGAACCAGAAGATATCCATCCAGGGCAATATCATACTCATCACCACTCGCATGACGCATATTTCGTTATCATGAAGTTTATGCTCCGCTTATTTCATATGCTAGGTGCGTAATTTCGCTTAAATTCAATAGCCTAACATTTTATAATAATGGTTTACAAAGCGTATACCAAGTCATTTCTACCTCACAAATACCTTCTGATATGTAGGTAGCCTGTGACGCGTTATGGGCGCTAAATGATCACATTTTTGGTCGAGGCGCCCTAAAACCCAAATACCTAAATAGCCTGCGATGTGAGCTCCTACCAAACGAACGATGCTTGTCTCCTTGTTTGATCCTTGAGCCAGGATTTCATCCAGGGGCGAATACTTGAAGAAGGCTCCCCTACCTACTTAGCCGCCCCACCCCACCCCCACCCCCCACAATTTTCTTTTCTGAAACTCCACGGATCTCGGGCACTTCGTTTTCAAAGGGTCTATATATATATATATATATATATATATATATATATAGGTAAATATTTTCTAATGCATGGGAACAGGGGTGTCGATTTTTGAAAAACATTGGGGGGCCGAAGTGCCAAATCACTAGACCCCCCCCCACCCCCAAAAAAAACTCATCGGATTTAGCCCACTATATTTTCAGATCTCAGAAATTCTGATTTCTTATTCGACGATGTGTATGTTTATGTTTATTCAGCATCCTCACCGACGGGGAAAATCGCCCAATAACTGGTGAAGTCACATAATTAAAAGAGCAGTGCTCAGTACATTTCAACAAAACAACTCTTGGTTGGTCATTGGTTCTACGACACGTCGACCGTTGTGTCATATAGCGTCGCCAATCTCTCACGCCGATTGGTCGCGAGCGAAGAGTAGCGACAGGTGAGACTCGAACTCACCAACATAACAACTCTGAGTAATAGCATGCGACTGCAGTGCCATATAGTAGACTCGGATCTATCGTCACCGTCACCGTCACTGTTACCCTCCTCCTCACTCCACACACCAACAAACACACACCGGCTTAAATAAAAATACTTCAGCGATCAGATGCAGGCTAAAACACACCGGCATTGATGAAGCATCAGAGCACAGCAGACCTGAACGGTAATGACGATGGGTGAAAGTATTTCCTTGGTGCCTAACGTTAGGGAGGGGAATTTTTCCATTTAGTACGCCACTGCGGCTGCTCAACGTGTTTTTTTCCGCAGATTGCAGGATCGAGAGTAGAAAGGCCCTTCGGATAATTTTCTTTCGGGACCCATTCTTAATTTTCCGGTGCTCTGGTCGATTCGATGGAGTCTCCTTGTGGTTTTTGTGGTGAAGTCTATTTTTATAAGCCCTCTGCAGGCTATTTTTGGAACCCGGTACGATTTTTCTGGCTCTCGGTGCGTTTTTTCCGGTGCCCAAACAGGTTTCTTCTCCGGCGTCCGACGACTTCTTATTTTGTGGATCCTTGACGCAATTTTTCCGTCCGCAAGGTGACATTCCGGGTATATATTGGTACTTGGGAAGCCAGCTGCAACTTGTGGGGCTCCGGCACGACGTTTTGGCCCCAGTGAGATTTTCAAGAGAAGCGGCGTGAATTTGTTTTTGTCTAAGTGCGATTTTTGGGGCCCCGTCGTCACTTGTTGGGATCCCTTGCGGTGGCTACGACACGTTTGTGGGGGCCCAACAAGTTGTGTGGGCTTTTGGAGCTATTGTTGAGATCCCAGATTGATTTTCCGTGTCCGGACTGTTTTTCATTCACCCGGCTTCATTTGTTGGGTGATCTCAACGAGACTTTTAGAGCCCCGGTGGGACCTATCAGGCCTCTGGCGTGATTTTCAGGGGCCCGGGTGATAATTCTTAATACCCCAGTCTCGGCGTGATTTTCAGGAGGCCCCGGCCCGACCGTTTGTGGCCCGCGTCGTGATTTTCTTGAATCCCGGCACGACTTGTTTTGCGGCCCCAACGTGATTTTCAGGGGCCCAGGTGCAAACTTTTGAGGCCCCAGCGTCATTATCGGGGCCCCTGCGCTACGTTTGGGGGCCCCGAATGTGATTTTTCTGAGCCCCGGTGCGATTTTTGGTCGACCGAGTGAAATTCTCAGGGAGCATAGCGCATTTTTTCCTAAGCTCGGCGGACTCTTGGGGGCCCCACAACCTATCAGGACGGGGGGGGTGAGGGAACTTCCCACAATTCCCCCTCCCCATTCGGTATGTCACTGTGCCATGCAATGATGCAACATAAGAATCCAGGAATAGTTCATCTGTTTCATCACACATGTGATTTCAACTCCCCAGTTATCCAGACAGTTTGAGGAAAGTCAAACATCTGCTACATGGATCAGCAAGGATGGATTGTAAGGCAACATGGATACCATGGAATTCCGGTCAGAGTAGTTATGCTACAAAACATACCTTCTTCAACACACTGCTTTGGAGAAGGATGAGCTTATGAAGTTTGGTCAGGGTTGGAGTTGGAGGTGGATGGAGCAACACTGTGAAGGACATAACATATGGTTCAAGAGACTTGTTTCCATTAACAATACAGGGGATGAAGTAACATTTTCATTGACTTCTATGGTTTTCATTGGCTTCATTGACTTCTATGGTGTCCTGAGTAAGCAGGACAATCGAGATGGGTTTCTGTTATAAGCATTTTTTTTTTTTTAAATAAGTTTCATCCGAGTTCTTGTTGGGCTGGCTTTATGAACCAGGGTCGGATTGCTAAGCAGAGCTTGTTGCGTGAACCCTGGCTCCACCACCCGATCCATTAATTCAAGTTAAACGGCAGAATTTTGACCGAAAGTTTAACGTGCCGTCAATGCACCGACACAGCCGCCCGGTATAAACAATGTTATAATGTAGCTTTTATACCCCAGTGAGAATGGTATGGATTCACTCATCAGTGAATTTGCAAACATACTGATGTATCAGTTAACACCAATGCAGGGAGCTATGTGATCAACATGGTCTGTGCCCTAAAGCCCAAATAACTAAGTAACAATGCAGGGAATCTGCTGCATAACAGTTTGACCATAAATTAGCCATGATATATGCCATCATACTTCCCATGCTATTTACAATAGTGAGCTATATTTTGTGTACAAACATCAGGACATTAGAAATGTTAATTAACGTTACACACATCAGTTCCTAACAAGTGTCAGCAATACATTTCCTTCATGTGCTTTAAACATGATTCAAGAAAGCACTGTCATCGATTTTAAACTTGCAAAAAGAGTGGGCCGCTTGGCATTTTGAGTGCTATTTGAGTGAATTTGCTGTCTTGTTAGTGAACTGACCACTTATTGAGATATATGTACTTTAACTTTGCCTGCTTCCATCATGAAAATTTGTCATTTTCCAATACATCAGAAATCATCAGAATAACTTCTTGTCTACAAACCGGTGTATGCATTTCTATGAATTTCTCATATTTATTAACACAAATGATGTAGATCTGATCTGCAAATTTATAACTCAGAAAATGTTATCAGCACAGGATTCCATTCCTGAAAATATTGTACTTTCAAAATGTTATTGTTCTTTGTGAACCAATAAGTGCAATGCTGTCATGCAGCATGCAGATGGAGGTTCATCACGTACACCAGGTAGCACAAAAAGAGATATTATTGCAGTCTAAGGTAACCACAAGACATGTTTTACACCCATTTTTACCTCCACGAATCATTCAAAGGAGCTAGGTTTTGTCTAATTGCGTTAGGCTAGGCTTTTGTTGTAAGTTAGTAAATGAAAAAATCTTCAAAAACGGTTCAAGCTAGATTAGGTTACGTTAAACTTTTTAAGTTCAAAATGTTTGAGAAAAAAGAAATTGGGGGGGGAGAATTTGGCATAAAAATAATCATTTCTTGCATGGAAGTCTAGGCTAGGTTAGGTTAGGTTATGTTACATTTTTCTTATCTGAACATTATTTTTCATCCTATATTACTCAAATCCAAGCCCCCTTTTCCACGTTATTTTTCCTCACAAATGAAAAGTGTGCATCTGCAGAGGAAATGAGCGGTTACATCATGTTCAGCACATTAACAAACACTGCATTAAAAAATAAATTAGAAGAAGTCAGAGAGTACCATGAGCTGAAATATTACCCAAAAAGCCAGGTATTATCATAGTTTAAGGTAACCACAAGACAAGTTTTACACACATTTTACCTCCATGAAGCACACAAAGGGGTGAGGTTTGTCAGGTTAGGTTAGGCTTTTGTTGTAAGTTATAAAAAAAATCATTTGTTGGTAAATAATTTTTGTTAATGATTTTTCTACAAAAAATAATAAACGGTTCAGGCTAGCTTAGGTTAGGTTTTTTAAGTTGAAAATATTTGAGAAAATGCCTCGAAAATTTAAATTAAAAACAATTAATTTCTTGTATGGGAAGTTGAACTATGTTAGGTAAGGTTATCATACATCTTGAACATTATTTGTATGCTATATTTCCTTACTCCACACCCTTTTTTGGTGTTATTTTTTACTCCCAATTGAAAGGCATGCATTTGCAGAGGAAAGGACATTAAATGTGTGCTTTTATGTATTTTATTAATATTTTTATATTTAAATTTCCAATGCAATGTTTATGAATGTCACTAAGCTGATGGCACTACTCAGTTTCTGTGCAAATGCTTACTTTCCAGGTTGTGTGCAAAATAACATTAAAAATGGGTTTGAGTTAGGTAACATAGCAATTAAAAGAAATACATTAAAATTCAACATAACCTAATGTAACCTAAGCTGACCTTGGAGAAAACAACTATAAAAACAAGATTGGAAAAATATCTAGCAATTTATTTTATTTTAAATTTTACAAATGAAAAAACCTAACCCAACCTAATCTAACCAGAATTATTGTGCTTTAAGGTGGTAACAAGGCAAGTTATTACACATTTGCCTCCATAAAGCAAACAAATGGGCTATGTTTGGTGATGTTAGATTAGTTTAAGTGTTTTAAGTTCGACATTTTTTGCAAAAATTGTTCCAAAATTTGAAAGAAATAGATTTTTTTTCTTTAAAAGCAGCTTATGTTAGGTTAGGTTAAATTGGGTTACATTTTTTTATTGTAAAAAAATACATTGCTGGAAATTTTTACAACTTGATGTTTTGGTTTTCTTTTTCTCCAAGGGGAGGTTAAGCTAGGTTAGGTTAGGTTATGTTGCATTTATTTTATTTAAAAAAAATACTTTACCCTATGTCACCTAATTCAAAGCTTTTTGTTGATGTTATTTTGCTATCAACCTGAAATGTAGGCATTTGTATCGAAAATGAGTGGACCCATCATCTGAGTCACATTCATAAACATTGAAATGTACTTTCATTTTTATCATTTCATTTCATTGAAATGATACATTCCACGAATTCATAACACACCTTAAAACACAAATTTACCAAAATCGTGTTTATCACATTCCTAAACATTGCATGGGAAAAAATTAATCAGAAATTACCTTAAGCTGTAAATTTACCAAAAGGTGTGCCAACCCCTGGACGGAAATGCAACACCAGGTGCCCGATCCTGGGCAGAAAGGGCACTAAGAGCAGTGGAATTAAAATTTTAATAAAAGTAAACTAAAAACAGCTCTTCTTGAAGACAAACGTGGTAGTTATGTGATATTAACAAGGAAACCCTGAGCACAAATCAGAAAAAAGCATGGACTGGACTTTTTCAAGCTTACCTGCCAACTTCTTCAACTACTGTTCCTTTGGGAATTAAATATCAGCAAGCTATTTATTCACTATCTAAAATCACACCAATCCGCAGATACATCAGAAGGTGCGATACATCAGAATGTGCGAAGTACAAAAAACGAATCAGTACGACGTCACATGAGATTGGCCTCCGGATTAAACACTGCGCGCAATTGCACCACAGATGTCTTACCTCCGTCACATTTGTCACTGTAACCTCAAATTTAGACTTCAGGCGCTGGAATTTCTGTAACTGGAATTTTTTCTTTGCATGTTACGATTTTGGATGTTCTGAGGAACGCCCATCACGATGTGTGACATTTAATGCGCGCTAGTGTCTATCGATACAAATCGACGCCCCTGCTTTGGATAAAAATAGAAACAAAAATTAAGCAATATATATTCTGAAAATTTTCTAAATTGAACAACCGAACCCAACTCACCCGAACCTAATGTCAGCTGCTTTTGAAGGAAAACTTCCAATTTTATTTTATTTTTGAAAATGATTGAACAATTTTTCAAAGGTAAACAACTAAACTAGCCTAACCTAGCTAAATCGGTATTATTGTGCTTTAAGGTGGTAACAAGACAAGTTTTTACACACATTTGCCTCCATATAGCAAGCAAATGGGTTAGGTTCGGTTAAGTTAGGTTAGTTTAGGCTTTTCAAGTTGGAAAACTTGTTAAAAAAATTCCAAAACGTTTCCCCCAAAAATTGCAAATTATTTGGTAACCTTGCAGTCTAAGGTGTTCTTTTTTCCTTTAAAACAAAGAAAAATATGCAGAATACCATGTTTATGAAGGTGACTAAGATGATTGGACCCACTTATTTTTGTGCTTACTTTTCAGGTTGTGAGCAAAATAATGCCAAAAAGGCTTTGAGTTCGGTAACATCGCATAAACATTTTTTTTTTTTCATGCAACAAAACCTAACCTAGCCTATCCTAATCTATCTTTTGAGAAAAAAAATTAAACTAAATTAAAATTTCACTTAATTTATTTTCTGAAAATTCTCAACCTTAAAAAAGAAACCTAACCGAGCCTAACCTAACCTAAGCTGATTTTGAATACAAAATTATATTTTTGTGAACATGGTTGTAATTTTTTTTTCGGAAGCTTTTGGGTATTATTGTGCTTTAAGGTGGGAACAAGAAAAGTTGTATGGGCGCTGTATGACCAACGCAGTCAATGCGCCAGTAAACCCAAATAACCAACCAACCAACCCAGAAAGATGTAAGCTGTACTTCCACAGTGGAGGGAATTCCAGCTGTTTTGTTTGTTTTTGCACACAATTTTAAATTTTTCAGCAAAAGGTGGAGAGTCAGTCCACTATCTAATCCAAATCTGTTTCTATTCAGTACAAAATGTGCTGGTTAACATCAATGTTTCTACTTAGCATGGTGTTTTTCATTTTTTTCCCTTTAGCTTTCTTATCAGCATAAAATAGCATAGGTTATTGGGGGGCCCAAATCAACATGGAGGGTGGGGGGCAAGATCAACATTGGTGGGGCCCACAAAAGGATACAAATCGACGCCCCTGCATACATGCATGATTTTGCACTTATCAAAATTTAATTTCATCTGCCATTTTTGGACCACTTCACAAGCTCTTTTAAGTCTTTCTGCAGCATGTACCTAGGTGCCTAGGTACCAGGCAAATATCAAACTGATAGTGTGATGAGTGGGCTGTTGAGGTTAATTATAGTTTGTATACCCACACTCTCAATGATAACTGATTGTTGTTCACGGGATTGGATTGTATGCAAGTTTGACAATGACAATTGGTTTTTGTGCACACCATTTTGAATTTTGTAGCAAAAAGGTGGAGTGTCAGTCCACTATCTAACCCAAATCTGTTTTTTTAATTACAAAATGTGCTGGTTAACATCAACTACATTTTCTATGTACCTAGCATGGTGTTTTTCTTCTTTTTTCTTCAACT
>JAOTOM010004244.1:0-2500 GCA_034440615.1 Ashinkailepas kermadecensis
TCCGACACAGGTGTCCGACACACCGGTGTCCGACACCGGTGTCCGACACAGGTGTCGTGGAGATGTCGGCCGCGCAGGATGTGGGCGTCCACAGACGCACCGACCCGGAGCCACGCGTCCAATAGACGCACCGACCTGGAGCCACGCGTCCAATAGACGCACCGACCCGGAGCCACGCGTGCCGTGCAGCGGACCATCGACCTTCGCTGTTTGATGACCTCGCTGATTTGTGTCGCATTCATCAGCTGATTGATCATTGTGGGGCGATTCATCACCCCCACCGGCGCCGCCTCTTCAGGACGCCCCACTATTGCCGCCAGTGTTCAGGACACCCGATCATTGCCGCCAGCTAACACCGAAGCAATTTCCTGTTACAAATGGTAAACACTTCAAACTCCAACTTGACTAGGACTCCAACTGTGGCAATCTACGGCAGCATGTTCGGCATTTACACAGCCATCCAACCATGCATTGACATCGTCGATCGTCTGCCCCGGCGCACCGGGTGCGCCAGATGTTGCACCTGGCAATCGTTACACAGAAGACACGATAAGCGTCATTTACGCTAACGGGTTTTCTGTATTTTCTGACAAATGAACACAACGTAATTAAGCTGAACATTAGTGTCTGAACCAAGCTGAAATGTCTATATTTCCTTGCCTACCCGGATGACCTTTCACACCGCAACGATCCACATCTAGCCGAGGTTAAGGCAGATCTTCCATCAGGCGTCAATCAAGCCAGTCTGTAAGGTTTGTAGATCGTTTCCAGAAAACACCCATTGGCAGATCGACGTCCTCGATTGGACAGGTTGGATATGCTGTGCCAGTTTACTAGTGCATGTTGCGGTGACATTTCAAATATTCAAACACTACTTGCCGGATAACGAGTTTGCGCGAACGTTTTACCGGAGCTGTCTTTCAAAACGTGTTGCTGACTTCCCGGCATAGTGATCTGTGTCTTGCGTTGCCAAATGGGATACTGCGCAGCGAGCTGGCATGCTGAGACGAAACGCCAACAACAAACGCAAATGAGCAGACCAAACCAAAGCCTGACATTGAGGGCGTATTCGGTGTTACCGATTGGGTGCGTCATACCGCAGCAATACCGATGGTGCAAACACGCCTGTGGCGAGCTGTTGGACATCAGGACATTGCTCCGCGTGTCCAGGCGTAGGACCATTATATTATCCTGTCCATTCCTTCATATCCTAATTCATCTTAGTTTAGGTAGCCTTGATGTATCGTGACCGTGATTACACCACGCCCTTTTTAAGTGATAGTATCAAGGACACAAAATGAAGACAAAATTACTTTCTACAGATATGTCTAAATATATATATATATATATACATATATATATATATGTATATATATATATATATATATATATATAAATATATTCGTATATACATCATATATAAAAAATATTTAGAAAGATTTAGTCCGGACGCATCATTCTATAGCGTGGATCACGCACACGTTACTTCACTTCGCCTACACAGACATGCCTATTATCTACCCGAGCAGATTGATGGAACAAATAGCAGCAACGAATAACAATTCTACTCATCTTATCCACGCTTGACTCGATTTCTAATATCACAAACGTTCCGAAGATATTTGTATATGGAAATGGTTGCGTGGCAACAACATTGCGATCACATTATTTGTTTCACAAATGATGCAACAATATCGGTTCATATCATTATTTGTGTTTTTGTACTTTCTGATTCATGTTTGTAGATTTGCTAACAAATTACAATCATTTAAAACGACTGGAGCATATAATATCAGCTATGATGTAATCACACAGGCTTTGACGTGGTTTATAAATATTTAATAACAGTTAATTTGGCTTCACAGTATGAAGCTGCGTTTCAACCGAGCAAACCTGTAGTAATTTAGTGTCGTATAAGGAGGCTCGTCCTGCATCGATGCCGCCGGACCACGCCGCCACTGCTCAACACTTTGGTATAATGAACGCCCTGACAGCTGAGATGAACGCTGGTTACCCTATCGTAATCTGATCAGCTTCAGACACTACCCTGACCGGCACCAGCTGCTCCCGACTGCCAAGCACTAGCTAACACAGATTTTCCAGCACCAACTACTCCCGAATGTCCAGCACCATCTGCAGCTGGTTATCTAGCAGCAGCGCCGGCTACTTCTGACTGACCTGTCAAGCACCAGCTCCTCCAGCTGGGTGAGGTCGCAGGCGATGTACTCCAGCGCGGCGTCCGTCACTCTGCTGCACCAGCTGAGGTCCAGACTGCGCAGACCTGCAGAACAAGGTCCGTCACTGGGCTGCACCTGATCAGGTCCAGACTGCGCAGACCTGCAGAACAAGGTCCGTCACTGGGCTGCACCAGGGCAGGTTCAGACTGCGCAGACCTGCAGAACAAGTGCTCACTGGCGAACCGCCAGAGGCGCTTGCTGAGAGCGCCTGCCGCCTGCATCATGTACACCTGAACATCATTAAAGTTATGACTGTTTGTTGT
>JAOTOM010004244.1:7500-249397 GCA_034440615.1 Ashinkailepas kermadecensis
CAGTTAAACTTATACCTCACATCCAAATGGGGAGATGAAGAAAGAAATGTAGGACCTCCAAACGCACTGAAAGCCAAAACTATTCGAAAGAACGCCTTAGTTCGTTCTGTCATTGTGGGGGCGAGTTATTAGTTATAATTGATAAAAGACCTGGATATTTCCCTGGGCTTCACCTTCGTGTTCCGTTGCAATGACAAGATAACTTTCCCTCTCCCTCCCCCCTCTCTCTCTCTCTCCCTCTCTATATATATATATATACATATATATATATATATATATATATATATATATATATATATATATATATATCTCTCTCTCTCTCTCTCTCTCTCTCTCTCTCTCTCTCTCTCTCTCTCTCTCTCCCTCTCTCTCTCTTCTCTCTCTCTCTCTCTCTCTCTCTCTCTCTCTCTCTCTCTCTCTCTCTCTCTCTCTCTCTCTCCCTCTCTCTCTCTCTCTCTCTCTCTCTCTCTCTCTCTCCTCTCTCTCTCTCTCTCTCGCTCTCTCTCTGTCTATCTCTCTCTCTCCCTCTCTCTAGATGCCGTTCTTCTGTAAATAACATATGTTGCTTTATATATGCATAATACTGATAACATTGCAGTTGGTCAGGTCAAGGGCATAGGAGGTCATGAATATTGAAGCGATGTGGGCCATCTTCAAGTCCATTGTTTGAATGCAACGCCATCGAATTAATGGTTCAGCTTGGGAGTGGCAATGCCACTTGGTTCCCGCGCCAATGGGTGGGGTATGCATACGGGTTTGCTCACGAGCCTGAGGCGTACTGCCGCAGCAGATCACTTGGAGAGCAAACACGAATATGTGGCGATGCACGGTGTGCGCCTCTGTCAGGTGACACCGGTCCGCCTCTGTCAGGTGACACCGGTCCGCCTCTGTCAGGTGACACCGGTCCGCCTCTGTTTGGTGACACCGGTCCGCCTCTGTTTGGTGACATCGGTGACGACCTCGGATGCCCGGGTCACTCTAACCTCTGGGAACATGTGAGAACAGCTGGGAGGCAGCTTGCTCGTTGTCCAATCGAAATGTGGCAGGCTCGAGTCCCTCCCGTTGCTCCTCGCCGGCGGACAATCGACGTGAGGCATCGACGACGCTGCATGGCCACAACAGTCGGCGCATCGTAGAAACCTGACATCTGACGTCTGACATCTGACATCTGACGTCTGACGTCTGACATCTGACATCTGACATCTGACATCCGATATCTGACATCTGACATCTGACGTCTGCCGTATGACATCTGACATCTGACATCTGATATATGCTATCTGACATCTGGCATCTGACATCTGACATCTAACATCTGACATCTGACATCTGACATCTGGCATCTGACATCTGACATCTGACATCTGACATCTGACATCTGACATCTGACATCTGACATATAACATCTGACATCTGACATCTGACATCTGGCATCTAACATCTGACATCTGACGTCTGACTTCTGACATCTGACGTTCGACATCTGACATCTAACGTCTAGGCCTCGCAGATAGGCTGCTCAGCTCGTTGATTGAACGCAAGTAGGTCGTTCTTCATCCGATATATGCGACGTGCAAAATTGCAATCAATACGATTTCCATTGCATAGATTTGTGTCGGCAGGGCGAGCGGCGTTTGTCTGGTGTTCACTAATCTAAAGATATACACATTGCACAAGCTTGGACTGCCAGGTGCGACTACAGATAAGCAGTGTTCGCGGAAAGGCAGAGTGTGCGCACTCTCGCCTGCCTTTGACGCGAGCGAGTGTCAAACTTTGATTGAACAGACTTTCCAGAGCAAAGCGCCTACCGGAGCGTAGCTGCTGCATTCGGCTAACTGGTGCTCTGCACATTGCAAGAACTGAATGTCCAGTCGTAGCCAGTGGAGCAGCGGAGCAGCAGCCATTGATACATCTCAAGATTTTGAAATGTTGGGGAAAAAACTATGGGCGCAATTTGATCGGATGAACTTCTAGGTTCCTCGCCACTGCACGTCAAATATGGAGTATGGCCATGAATGTGTCTGTCCAGCACAATTTTCACGAAGCATCAGTGTCAGTCCAGCAATAAGTTTTGCAATCCCTATGGTATTTTTGCAATCCCTACGGTATTTTTCAGCTGGGATTATGCTAGGTTTGCGATGTAGTTTTTGGTAGAGAACTTCAGCTGTGAGTGCTTTGGGCAGTATTTACCTTACCGTGTTAGTAGCAAACGAAACTGTACCTTCGAGTACAATTTCCACGACAATTATGTGCGCTGTTCATGCGCAGCAACCAGAAGCAACTCCTACCACTTACACATCCAGAACTCACCGCCAAACACGTCACGGGGCCGAATGAGTGTCGCATTGTCCATCATTCACTGGCTGCTGTTACGCTGGTGATAGGTCGAGTGTTCTGAGTGCTCAGAGTGTACCGAGTGTTCCGAGTGTTCCGAGTGTTCACAGTGCTGCACGAAGCATACAAGATGAGGACATCAGCAGAAGCACCAACAGCAGCACATGCATGTGCGCTCCAACAACACGTGAACGATACATCTTTGCAACCAATTGCAGGGTCCGGGCCACGCCGGGCTGGGCGGTGTCGGGGCTGTCCTCCGGGCGGCTGCCGGGTGCCGTCTGGCTGGTGGCGCATTGGGTGCGGGCGGCTGCGGCTGTATTGTTGGCTGGCTAGCTAGATGGTTGCTGTTACCCCCTGGCTCACCTATTCACCCGCTCCATCGTCGTCTCCAATCCAATCCTGCTGCGGCCCGTCGCCACCACAACACGAATGTATGTAGGCGATGCCAGCCTCCTTTTCACATCACGTACGCCCGTGAGTACGTCCGGGTGGTCATGTAGCGAGGAGGGGTTGTGGGCTTTGGGTGTGGTGTGACACTGACGGATGCATGTGATACATAGGTACACGGCGTTGGTGCTGCCACCGCCGCCGGCGCTCGTCCAGTCACGGGACCCACCCGTGTACCACCAGATAGCACATCCATATTCCACTCCTCCTCCCACCCAACGTTCTTGGGGTATCCAGATGTAAGCTGGGCCCTGACAATTTCCTGGTGACAATTTCGACAGTGATGTTTTCTGACCGCAGAACATTTGCGCTGAGTTTCCACCAATCTCCGCTGGTCCTCATCCTTTGTCATTCACACGAACCTTTCATCCCGGCCACCATTCGCTCCGTTCATTCGGTCCATACTAAAACCGGATGGCCAACAATTTCTTCCCTCCAGCGTTACGTAAGTATGTAGCGGGTCTTACTTCCGAAGGCTCAATTAGTCTAGTGTCTATTGGTCTGAGGCATTACATTATAATTACCAGTTCCGAGGTTCTACCTGGAAATGTCTGACGCGACTCTCCTGATTGCATAATTTGTATCTATTTTAGTTACTGTTCTCAAGGCTTGGCAACACTGGACGGTGAAATTTTCCGTCGGCTTCTGTGCGACCTTATAACTAGACTCAAGAATCAATGGCCAACGTACCTAACCTTACTCAATCAACGCCTTACACGTTGAAACTTGCGACCGGGAGCGACACTGATGAATGGTCCAGGGCCCCGCCACATCCAATGCCCTCTCCCGACCGTATTGCTACTCCCCTACCTTGCCCTATTGAGTTACCTGGGATTTATGGAACGCCAGAGTCCCCTCCCGGCCATCGCTATAATCACACGGCCCTGGCTCGTGAGATCAACGGAGGTGGAGGGTGTTTCCTCTTCGGCCGTGGTTTGCCTCTACCTAAGTCTGGCGCCAGACGTCCTTCGAAACACCGCCATACCACGGTGCCCACGGATGCCGCCATACCACGGATGCCGCCATGCCACGAAACTTGTTCGTCGTTCCGTCTGAACGCCCATCCGCACTCTAGATCATGGGAGCGACGGAAACTTACGGCCCAGAGATATCCGAGTTTCCCAGATGCCCATTTGGCAGCTACCATTTAGGAACACTGTCCACGAGTAACAATCAGGTCGTCTTCGAGCACTTTCGTTGTGTTACCCCCCACCCCCCCCCCTAAGGAAGGGAGGGTCAAAAGCCACTCACGATCGACGCCCGAGGAAATATCGCCCATAGGACAGCTAGAAGGCCGTCTCTCTCGCTAGATCCGTGTCCGCTTTCCTGCGGATACCGTCGAGCTCTTCTCGCGGTCGTTCCATATCCGCCGTAAATGCACCCGGGTGAAAAGAGATGGACCATGCCAGAGCCAGACTAATTGATCGAGACCGAGCCTTTGCCCGAGATTGAGATCAAGATAGTGACAGAGACAGTGACACACACACACACACACACACACATACACACACACAAACATATATATTTATATATACTATATATATATATATATATATATATATATATATATATATATATATATATATATATATATATATATATATTGAGATCGAAACCGGAACCGATATCGAAATCGAGACGGTGGCATAGAGACTGACAGACATGATCGAGGTCGAAGGAGTGACAGCAATGCTGACCTATTACGAGATCGAGATAGGGACAATTACATATATTTACAAGATATTTTGCAACAAATGCCTTCCGATCAAGACATGCTTTTTCAAAATTATGTTTCCAAGCCAACTGCATGTAGGTTCAGGCCGCTACCCGTGATTTCTCTTCAATTGTCGTCACCAGCGACGTGCTCGCAAACTTGATCGTATTTCGGTTGCATTTCCCAATATTATGCACCGAATCAGAAAGCGAGTCTGGTAAATCTCAGCATAGGTCAGGCCCGAGAGGCGAAATCACAGCCAGGCATTTATGTGGGGTCCCCAATTGACTCCAACCCCGTTCGCGGCCAACGCCATTCACACTGTCATTCTTTCCGACGCTAAAATAGTGACCTATGAAAGACAATATATTGACCTGTTCTCCGGGACGAACACTATCCCTATTTATATACCCACTTACATGCATTTTCCGCATGGACATTGTGGGACATCAAAAGACAAAAGAGGATGTGGGGCGAAGCCTGCCATCCCGCCAAGTTCCTAGGTATGTCATCCGTGTGGCTCTATATATAGGTGGTAGGTCATCCGTCTGTTTCTATTCACGGGTGGTATGCCATCCGCATGATTATATTCACGGGTGGTATGTCATCTATGTGGCCCTATTCACAGGTGGTATGCCATCCGTGTGACAAATGTACATAGGTCGCGACCTGTCGTCCATGAACATGCTGACCCCAGTCAGAGGTGCTTATCTGGCGAACCCGTGTGCTGAGGTGCCGGCACCAGTTCCCTGGTGGGAACTGGTGCCGGATTGCCGGATCGGGATTGCCGGATTCGGATTGCTGGGTCCGGATTTCCGGTAGTGCTTACCTTTGAGGTTCTCCGCGATCACTTCGACCCCCTCGTCGGTGATTTTGGAGCAGCCCGATAAGCTGAGGACGCTGAGACTCGGCAGACTATGCACTGCAACACAAAGCCGGCCGTCAGAACCATCGCACAACGTCCTCATAACCATCACGGAACCAGACCCAGCCGTCGGAACCATCACACATAACTTTATGAGAATCGACACTGAACCAGAACCGTCACAAAACGTTCTCAGAACTATCAAGGAATCGTCACAGGACAATGTCAGAACCGTCATACAGCCATCATACAACCGTCACACAGCCATCATACAACCGTCACACAGCCATCATACAACCGTCACACAGCCATCATAAAACCGTCACACAGCCATCATACAACCGTCATACAGCCATCATACAACCGTCACACAGCCATCATACAACCGTCACACAGCCATCATACAACCGTCATACAGCCATCATACAACCGTCACACAGCCATCATACAACCGTCATACAGCCATCATACAACCGTCACACAGCCATCATACAACCGTCATACAGCCATCATACAACCGTCACACAGCCATCATAAAACCGTCACACAGCCATCATAAAACCGTCACACAGCCATCATAAAATCGTCATACAGCCATCATACAGCCATCATACAACCGTCATACAGCCATCATACAGCCATCATACAACCGTCATACAGCCATCATAAAACCGTCACACAGCCATCATAAAATCGTCATACAGCCATCATACAGCCATCATATAACCGTCATAGAGCCATCATGCTGCCATCATGCAACCGTCATACAGCCATCATAAAACCGTCATACAGCCATCATGAAACCGTCAGACAGCCATCATACAGCCACCATAAAGCCGTCATACAGCCATCATGAAACCGTCATACAGCCATCATATAACCGTCATACAACGATCATACAACCGTCATACAGCCATCATAAAACACTATTCAACTATCACGGAAATAAAAACATATCGAACGAACATGAAACCATCCATCACGGAACTATTTCAGGACACTTTCTGAACCATTACAGGACCATCGGACCACAGGACCATCTGACCACAGGATCATCGGACCACAGGACCATCGGACCACAGGACCATCGGATCGCAGGACCATCGGACCACAGGACCACCACTGGACCGGAGAAGGAAGCAAGTAGAAAATACCATGTGTTAGTTGGGGACTTCCCCAACTAACACATGGTATTTTCTACTGTGCCGAATGCCGTTTTCTGGAACGCTTTGGCAATGATGAACGGATTTATTCTCCTTAGGCTCGCTCGATAGCTGGGCGGTAACTACTCCCAAAGCCAAGACACAGACTTCCAAATAGCAAAATGTCTACACATGCATTGACCTACAGGCACGGTGTGGTGACTAAGTCACTCCTCAGCCAGAGTGACGACACCTCGCGCCAGTGAGGGGCAGTGTGAGCCACGCTATGTCACCGTGTTGTGAGATCATCTGATTCACCTTTCCAACAAGCGGATCAACACACACGTGCCGGTGTGGCGAATCGCCGACACCGCCCGATCGCTGCGTTCCGCCTGGCGGATGGCCTAGTGCCGTCCGCCATCGACTTGGACTCGGACTCGAGGCGGACTCGGACTCGGACTCGGACTCGGCGCCAGACACAGCGCAGCACTACTCAGATCAGGCACTACACTACACTACCTGGCACGACACAGCACAGCACTACCCAGGTCAGATACTACACTACATTACCTGGCACCACACAGCACGGCACTACTCAAATCAGGCACTACACTACACTACCTGGCACTACACAGCACAACACACTCAGGTCGAACTACTGGATTACCTGGCACCACAGGCCGGGACTTCTCAGGCACAACTACACTACCTGGTACTCGGCGTCATGCCACACACGCACAGCACAACATTACTCAGATCAGGCACTACACTACACTACCTGGCACGACACAGCACAGCACTACCCAGATCGGGCGCACGCCAACCGCCCGCCAGGAGCATGAGGCGGGCTACTGCGACGCCCGTGAATGGAGCTGCCAGTGGGAGATGTTGTGGCAGGTGTTGAGGCAGGTGTTGTGGCAGGTGTTGTGGCAGGTGTTGTGGCAGGTGTCATTGGGCGTCAGACCCGGCTGAATGTTTCGCGAGGTGTAAGGAGACACGTTGTGGCACGCAGCACGTCTTGACGTCACAGTGTAAAGAGCTTGACAGCTGATGAGATAGCTTATTGTTTAAACGCTGACAGTGGGGCCTGATAAACACAGACGAACAGTGAGGCTCTGCTTAGAATTAGTCAGTCCGACGAGTAAGGCAGTGGCGCAGTCAGCATTTTCTTCAGGGGGGGGGGGGGCGACACCCAAAAATGCTATAAAATAGAAAACGCGTTCGGCGCGTTTAGCGCTCCTAAAATGTCATGTTTTGCTTGGTGTAACTCTCCAAATGTCTTGTTTTATCTAGTTAATTTTTGGTTGATAAGGCGGGTGGGGGTGGGGGCTCCTTGGTTCTTTGGCTCCTTGGCTCCTTCCTTGGCTCCTTCGGTTGATAAGGCTCCTTCTTGACTGCGCCTCTGGAGTAGGGTATGGGCTTTCTGTCAGCTAGGTAGATGTCAATTGTTATCGTTGACGTCCTTCATCGTAATGCATTGCCAATTCTGCCTGCCATGCTCTTGGGATTGTGGCCGGACGAAAGATGTCCATTGCCAGGGCACATTAAGCGTCCGGGCGATGGCCATTCTTCGTCCGGCCACAGTGAAAGGCCATCGACTCCACAGATCCTTTGTGGAAGAGCCTGGCAGGCGGGCGCTCAGTCGGGCTGTCACCGTGTCGACCCGGACAACGGCAGGTCCTGCAGTGCTGGTCGCGGCCGGCCCCGCCAGCTGGAAACTTCGCCGTCCCATCTCCATATTTCATATCTGGCGAGCTCGGACTCCATTCAGCGGCCCGGAATTGATGGCGGCGCGGCGAGTGGAGTCTGCGCTGCGGACCCGCCCACCGAGCCATCGCCGCCCACGTGGCAGAACTTCCGGCCTCTGCGCTGTGATTGCGTCACCCGCGATTACGGCCATTATCGGAACCCACTGGCGGTCATTTCAACTCTACACACGTATTCACGGGCGTCCGCGCGTGACTTCACGCCGACGCCAGTCGTTTGCGGCACGGAGGCGACCGTTCCGACGAACGCAATCCCAGTCGTGAGGCAGCGGGCTATTGTTAGCCGTTGATGACCCGACCTTGCTGAATCTGACGCTAATCCCGGCCGGCCGGAGCTAAATCCGTGCCGACTGAGCGTGCCAGTCGTGGGCGGCGCCTCGGCAGTGCGTCAGTTCAGCCGCCGACCACCATGCTGACGACCATGCTGACGTCAATGGTGGTTCCCACACTCGGCAGGCTGAGTGTGCGCAGTCGGAACACCTCGTGGTGCGTCTTGTGGCAGCGGTCGGTGTCCGTGGGGAGCGGAATCGGCTGCGATGGCGACAGGTGGCGGGGATGGAGAAGACACAGACACAGGGAGACGGAAGGAAGGGAAGACGGATGGAAGTGAATGCAGAGGAGAGAGTGACAGAGAGAGAGAGAGAGAGAGAGAGAGAGCGAGAGAGAGAGAGAGCGAGAGCGAGAGCGAGAGCGAGAGCGAGAGCGAGAGCGAGAGCGAGAGAGAGAGAGAGAGACAGACAGAGAGATAGAGAGAGAGAGAGAGAGAGAGAGAGAGAGAGAGAGAGAGAGAGAGAGAGAGAGAGAGAGAGAGAGAGAGAGAGAGAGAGAGAGAGAGAGAGAGAGAGAGAGAGAGAGAGAGAGAGAGAGAGAGAGAGAGGGAGAGAGGAACATGGGGAAAGAACTGGAGAGATTGAAAAGACAGAAGAGCACGGCCAGGAGATGGACCTTCTAACGCTCATCATATGCAACACAGTTAGTTATGGATGGTTATTCAATGCAAAGCTTGGACGGCTCTAACACGCACTGATAGCTGCCATTTATGTTTGAGATACATGACGTCAAACACATTATTACAATATGGGATGTATTTAAAACGAATTCCGTTGCGGGAACAGCGCCTTATATATTGCTGTGTTCCATCAAGATCCAAGGGGTGTTTGTTGCTTGTTGTCTCCGGGCTATTCTAATCCGTGGGAAATGTGCTATGATGCGAGAGAGAATGTCTCAAAACAATTTCATTCTGAAGAGCGTCAATTAAAAGGACCGGCATATATTGCTCAGACACACTTCAGAGAATTGCAGCACGCATCAAATGTTCTTCTTATTACACGAACATTGCTGTCCTGAACACATGAAAATTGATGAGGTTTTAATATCCGTGCTTTATTATGCTTTGCGAGCGAAAAATTAGTCAATACGAATCGGGGGGTATTCGCCATCCAGTTCAAACAGCCAAATGTTTGGCTCTTCTTTTGAACATAGCACGTCCGACGGCCTGTGCTTGCACGTCAAGGGCCGTCACCGAGGCCAGTCACACCGAGGCCAGTCACACCTGGTGTGACGTCACCAGATCAGACGGACACGTGACACCAGGCGGCTGTGACTGCGCAGACAGCTGTGACTTTCTGAGCTAATGAGCATTTATAAGCTATCATAAAATAATTAAGATGCATGCATATAGTTTTTACTAAATACATATAACATCACTACAAATTAGAATTAAAGTAATATAATTTGTGAACAAATAATACAATTTATGATCAAGAGTAATACAATTAGTCATCAAAGGTGATAAGAATTCAATCTAAATCCACATGAAAATAAATATACAATAAAAAAACGCGGCACACGTGCCGGATAGTTCCGTCGGGGCACGTGAGCCATCGCAGGTATGCCGTCGGTGACGTCACCAGCACGGTCAGACACGTCTGCCGCCAGCCGGACGGCCATTCCGGCGTGCTGCGCCAAGGCCACGGCTTCCGACACGACGCCGCGTGTCGGGTGGCGCGAACAATTGGCGCGAGACCGGCGCGGCGCGGCGGCTCGATGTCGAACCGCGCCAAATGTCACCGCCGGTCGGCACGTGTTCCGGGGCGCTCCACGCGCCGGCCGCTGCTGCGCCGGCCTCGCGTTTGACACTCACTCATCCCAGCATCGTTTGCGCGGAAGTGCTGAGTATCTTACGGGTCTCAGACGCCACTCTGGCTAACAGTAACAGTGCCCAACACTCTATCCTCGATTGCAGTAATCATCTGAAAGGCCCCACTCATTAGTGGAGCATCTGAAACCATGTCAATGGCCCCGACCGTGCCAAGTCAGCTCCTCGACCGTCGGGAACGATCGTTTCAGCCGTGGTGCGACTTTTGGGAGATGTAAGTCTCCTTCGAAATATGTGAGCGCATTAACAGAGCTTGTGGTTCATGAGGATTTTTAAAATAAAAAGTCTTAAGATGTCGACCTCGTGTCATATGCCTGGCTATTCTATTGACATTACCATGCGTTCCGTAACTGTGTGGCTTCCCTTGGGCATATGGCAGCTGCCAATGAGTTAGGTGAACCAAATCAAGGATGCCTCAGGGCACAAGTGTCACAGTCGGTGCCCGTCGTGAGTGTCTGGTGCCGTCGCTCACAGTCAGGGGCGCAGCCAGCATTTATTTAGAGGGACCAGACCAACAAAGCTGATGTCATGAAGCAGAGATCTCTTTCGGTGCGCTTTGAGAGCCGTACATGTCTGATTGTACGTGGTGAAAATATCTGAATGTCTTGTTGGACCTCGTGTACGTTTGGTTGCTGGGAGGAGCCGGGGCTTGGCTGTTCCTCTGCTTACAATGACATGCTTCGCTTTTATGCGGCCAGCCGCACCATTAGCTGTCAGTAAAATCGTGACCCTGAGAGGACCCCGGACAGGTAGCCACCTAATAACATCCAGTGACCCCATAGCCATTCCGAGAAGTGTCACGGGAGGACCCTGGACAAGTAACCAGCTAATAACACCCAGTGACCCCATAGCCATTCCGAGAAGTGTCACGGGAGGACCCTGGACAAGTAACCAGCTAATAACACCCAGTAACCCCAGGGCCATTCAGGGAAGTGTCATGATGAGCATAGAACGGAGAAATGAAGACCAATGCTAGGAAATAAACACAACACTTCGGATCACACCCTCAAATCATATCACACACCTTCATCACAATCTCTTCCATTGGCTATTGACTTGTATATACACACTTCCAGGTATGCATGCAGGAGTGCAATAACGAGCAATGCACTAATTAAGTTTTTTTTGTTGTCATATTATTGATGCTAGTCAATTTGAAGAACTTAGACCGTGAATCTATTTTAAGCTGCCTTTGATTCCATCAATTAATAAAGTCCGATCTAATGAAGTATGTCGTTTGGAAATATTTTTTTTCAGAGGCATTTATTCCAGGGATGGGACTTATTGCCAATTAACGTGATTTAAAGTGGTAGTGAGAGTGAGAGTTAGAGTGAGAGTGAGAGTGGGATTGAGAGCAAGTGAGATAAAGAAGATGAGAGAGGGTGGAGAGTGAGAGGGAGATGGAGAGAGAGAGAAAGAGAGAGGGAGAGAGAGAGAGAGAGAGAGAGAGAGAGAGAGAGAGAGAGAGAGAGAGTATGAAGGAAAGCTAGAGAGAGATATGGAGAAAGAGAGAGGGTGAGCGAAAGATAGTAGTCAGTGATGAGGGGAGGCGGTCTCCACGACATGCGAGCTCGACACGACATGCCGCAGCATTGACGCCGGCATGAGCAGGTATCAGGTCACTATCCACTCCCGGGTCATGTGTCACGCAACGTGACGTAGTGTGTGGTACCCCCCCCCCCATCAGCACCGCTGTGCCTGACGTCATCAAGCGGTCATGTGAGCCCGGCTGTATTGCAGTCAGTGGTGGCCACACCAGTCATGGCTAATGCACACCCACACCTTGGTCGGAGCACGTCACTAGTAGAAGCAACACATCCAAAGTGTAGGCTCCACTATAGGAGCATTTCTTGCTAGGATATCGTGTTTGTGTAGGACCAATTCTGCGACAAAAAGAACTGCTTGGTCTTCGAATTCGTGGAATTCTTCTCTTGCAGTGGTGGCCCTCCCGGGTCCCCGCCGACGGTCCCACCATTCCGTGGTGGCCCTGTCGACGGTCCCGCCATTCAGTGGTGGCCCTGCCGACGGTCCCGCCATTCAGTGGTGGCCCTGCTGACGGTCCCGCCATTCAGTGGTGGCCCTGCTGACGGCCATTCGGGAGGAGCTTGCAGTCTAAACACCAGCCAATCTGACTGCCGAGGAGTGGTGCAGAAACAGGAGGGACATGGGGTAGATGCGGCAGTCTAAACACCAGCTAATCTGACTGCCGAGGAGTGGTGCAGAAACAGAAGGGACAGGGGTAGATGCGGCAGTCTAAACACCAGCTAATCTGACTACCGAGGACACGTGCAGAAACAGGAGGGACAGGGGTAGATGCGGCAGTCTAAACACCAGCTAATCTGACTGCCGAGGAGTGATGCAGTAACAGGACGGACAGGAGTAGATGCGGCAGCGGCTATTCCAACTTTTGCGAACGCATTAGACGTATGACGTTGCGCGAAAGGACGGGCCAATCATAGTTAATTTTTCCCCACCTCTGATAATGTCCATAACCTAAGAGGCTTGGCAGATGATGTGTGGATAGGTAAAGTTCAGCAGGGCATGTAGAAAATAGGAAAGATGGTGGTTGAAGCTCGACCAATCCGATTGTGCGTGTATTGATATCCTGGATAACTTGCATGTATAACCCGACTGATTCTTGGTGGAACTGAAAATACGGTGTCATCGAAAAATTGAAAATGTGAACAAAATCAAAATGAAAATGTATTAAAATCCATTGCGGAATCTAGAATATGTGGCTGGAACTACATGAACTGGATTGTGCTGGTATTGATGTTTTGCACCAGTTGGGTATACGACCCAATTGTTTCATGGAAACGAGCTGATGCTTTATGTTTGGTATGAGACCTTGCCAATTGTTCCAAATGCAACTGCTCCGCACATTAGGCGAGGATGATGCAAGACGTTTCACATTTTTATCGAAGATGTTCGGACGGCCAACAACCAGTTCTCGCATCACATGGCGCATCACATAGCGCATCACATGGCGCATCACATGGCGGGCGCTCTCCCCCACCCCAGTCCGTGCCTAGATCGCGGCTGAGGCAGACGACAAACAAGAAAAACAGACCCACGGACAGGAGTCTGCAGGTGGTCTTCAAGGCAAGGAATCTTCACAACAGCCAACCGAGAGGCGTCCGGGCACGTCCCGAACGAAATGATGAAACGGCCCACGGCGTAAGCGGGAGAAGCGGCTGGATTTCCAGAACCTTCTCGATCATTCGCGCAAAAGGAAAATGGAAGAGAGAGAGAGAGAGAGAGAGAGAGAGAGAGAGAGAGAGAGAGAGAGAGAGAGAGAGAGAGAGAGAGAGAGAGAGAGAGAGAGAGAGAGAGAGAGAGAGAGAGAGAGAGAGAGAGAGAGAGAGAGAGAGAGAGAGAGAGAGAGAGAGAGAGAGAGAGAGAGAGAGAGAGAGAGAGAGTGCACAAAGCCGGAGGCGATGAAAGGGAGAAGAAAACTCACGGGCGCGCCAAGGTGAAAGGAGAGACACTCGGCCGCGCGGCGGTGGACGCCGGACGGACACTCTCCTTGACGTCCAGCGGTGGCGCGTTGGCACCGCAATCGGATGGAAGAGACGAAGAGCTGAGCCGAGGCCACCCGCCACCCACCGTCGCCATGTGAGTGCTGCTCGGCATCATGGAGCCTCACCCGTCACTACCACCGTCCCCGCTTCGCCAACCCCACCGGCGCCGACGACTTCCCGCGTGATGGGGGATGTGTGTGTGTGTGTGTGTGTGTGTGTTTTGTTTGTGCCATTTGTGTGTAGGTGTGTAAATAGAGATAGTTGTCGTCCCAGAGCAGGTGTATACACTGTCTTTCCTCTCTTTTCTATTTTAGCGTAGGAGTGAATGGAAATGTGGATGGCGGTGGAAATGAATGGAGTTGGAGTCACCTGGTGACTCCAAATAAATACCTGGACATGATTTCGCCTCTCTGACATGACCTATGCTAAAATTTATCAGACTCATTCCTGATTTCGGTCTAAATATCTGTCGGCCTCTGCCACTGCCGCGAGTTTAAGCTCGGTATAGGTCAGCATCTCTGTCACTCCCTCAACCTCGATTAGAGTCTAAATATCTTTCTATCTCTATCACTGTATTGATCTCACTATCGGGCAAACACTCGGTCCCAGTCTATCTGTCCGTCCCTGGCATGGTTGCGATCTCGATCTCGGTCTCTGTCTGATGATTTCGGTCCAAGCATCGGTCTGTTTCTGGTTCTTTTCACCCGGGTGAATCTGCGACGAATGAGGGATGACTGCGAGAAGAGTTCGATGGCATCCTCAGATATAGCGAGAGAGAGAGAGAGAGAGAGAGAGAGAGAGAGAGAGAGAGAGAGAGAGAGAGAGAGAGAGAGAGAGAGAGAGAGAGAGAGAGAGAGAGAGAGAGAGAGAGAGAGAGAGAGAGAGAGAGAGAGAGAGAGAGAGAGAGAGAGAGAGAGAGAGAGAGAGAGAGAGAGAGAGAGAGAGAGAGACAGCCTACCTGCTGTACTCCTATGGGCGATATGTCCTCGGGCGTCGACCGTGAGGGGCCTTAGACCCTCCCTTCCTCGGGGCGGGGGCACGACGAAAGGGCGCAACGACGAAACTCTCCTAATTGTTACTCCTGGGCAGTATTTTTAAGTGGTAACTGTTCACTGGGCATCTGGGGAACTCAGGTATCTCTTGACCGCAAAATCCCGCTGGCCTCTGTGACACAGGGGCGCAGATGGGCTTCGAGTCCGATATGCATGCAAGGCCTTTACGAGGGAGGGGGCATTGCGGTTCGTCGAAAGTCTGGCAATGACATTAGGCAGAGGCAAAACACTGCCCGGTAATTAGTCCGCCCTGGATCCTGCACGTGGGCACGGATTTGTGCAGCGGTTCGGGGGGACGTACGGACAGGTTTGGCGTGCCGTAAGCCCCGGGGCTGAAAGGGCAGGGCCGGCTAGGATATATAGACGACCTGGGGACGTACCAAACGTGGGAGGGTTCCGTGCCCACCCGTTGGATACGTAGGCCTGGTTGCACGTTTTCAACGTGTAAGGCCAGGCACGGCGTCGATTGATTAAGGTTAGGTATGTTGGCCATTGATACCTGAGTTCAGTTATAACACAGAAGCCCAGGGAAAGCTTCACCGCCCAGTGTTGCCAAGCCTTAAGGGCAGTAACGACAATAGATGAAAATTATGCAATCAGGAGAGTCGCGTCAGCCGTTTACAAGTAGGCCTCGGAGCGGGTAATTAATATGCATTCGGGACTAACCAAGTCCCCAGTGAAAGGGAGTACGACTCGCTAAATGCTTGCGTAACACTGGAAGGGAATATCGTGGGTGAACTCGTTTTCGTGTTATAAGGGACCAAATGATCGTACGGAATGAAAGGAGCGAGTGACTGTTGCATAAATGCTCAAAGGGGTAGTTTTAAGGACCAGTGGAATTGGTTCGAATTCAACGCAAGTATTCAGCTGTCAGAAACATCACTGCCAAAATTGTATTGGATATTACCCGGGCCCCGCTTGCATCTGGCTGCCCCGGGAACGTCGATTTGGGTGTATGCGGGGAGGGGGTGAGTGGATGGTGGACGTGTTGTGTTCTCTGGTGGTACACGGGTGGGTCCCGTAAATGGACGAGTACCGGCGGCGGTGGCAGTACCCATGTCGTGTACTTCAAAGCCATCCATCAGTGTCATATCACACCCCAAGCTCACAACCCCTCCTCGCAACATGACCAGCCGGGCGCACTCACGGGTGTATGTGGTGTGGAAAGGAACCTGGTCTCGCATATATAAATTCGTGTCGTGGTGGCGACGGGGCGCAGCAGGATTGGTAGGATGTCGAAGCGGTTGAAGAAGTGGGCCAGAGGGCAGCGGCAAACATCCAGCAGACCCACCAAGCGGCCAGCCGCAGTCGCCCGCACAGCGACCCACTACTCGGCTGTGCCGCCAATGGCAAATTCGTTCCGACACCGCCCGGCTCGGCCTGGCCCGGACCCCTACAATGACTGTTATGCATCAGCACATGATCAGATTGCGCTCGGCTCATGACAAAAATGCATGCCATTCGCAAGCATAACACATGAAATCCCGCGCCGATGCCAACACCCCAGTCTGCGGTGCCCTGCGCCACAATGTGACCTCGATGGTCCAGTGACATGTCATAGGGCAGGCATGTGCGAACGGGTACGCGTACGTGGCGTCCGCTTCAGACTGGCCTCGGTTGACCAGCGGGCCCAAATTCCGACCGCAGCGGTGGTCGGTTGTTCGCCGGTTGTCATGCAAGCCCGCAGCAGGGGCGGATCCAGGAATATTCATGGGGTGGCATTCGCTTGGGGGACGCCTTAGGTATGGATCTGCTCGACGACGTTAGGTATGGCTCTTGGTGTTGTCTAGCCACACAAACATAGCGGAGGGAGCATGGTGTACGCACCCCCCCCCTCCCTCCACCACCATCTCACCACATATAATCCACATAACATCCAAGCAAGCCGCAGACTAAGCTCCGCGGTCGTCAGCAGGCGGCGATGGTTGAGCGGTGAGATTAGGCATGGCCAACCGGCGGTAGTCTCTGACACTAATCTGACATCTGACGTCACTCTGACGTGTCTCAAGTCACTCAGACAGCTCTCACGTCACACTGACGCCTCTCACATCACCCTGACGCCGATCACGTCACCCGGACGACTCTGGCGTCACCCTGACACCTCTCACGTCACTCTGACGTCACTCGCGTCACCCTGACGGATCTCACGTCACATCGATGTCTCTCACGTTACTCTGACGCCTTTCACGTCACTCTGACGCATCTCACGTCACATTGGTGTCTCTCACGTCACTCTGACTCCTCCCACGTCACATTGATGTCTCTCACGTTACTCTGACGCCTCCTACGTCACTTTGCACTCTTTGCCTCACGCCTACTGGCTCCGCTGCTCCTAGAGCTACAAAGCAGACGCCTCCTCTCAGCGTGGCGTCAGCTGGACCGACTGATGACACCTCACTGACTCGGTTCCGGTCAGGAGCGTACTTAGAACCCCTCCAAGTGGGTCGGGCATGACCTCCAAGGACACCGGGGCCCGTGGGAGGAGCGCAAATTCGGCTCCTTCCAGATCAGCAACAAGCTGGCATCCTTGGTAGGAATACCGCTCAACCTACTGCACCTCAAGTTCATCTTCTCTGCCTGTGCTGCTCTGGTCATCCAGCTGATAGGGATCCTTGCACAGATGCTCGGGGATGGTGCTGCCCACTCCATCCTCCAAGTGTTCTAGAAGCACCTCTACGCGCACTACTCCACCGGGAAAATCGGCCCTGGATTACTCTCCTTCGCCACCTCCGTCTTCCCCGGCGCGTCAGAAAGCCTCCTGGCCGTTGTGAAGAGGAGACACTGACTCTCCGTGGTGCAGTCCATCATGGATGCGGCCCAGGAGCAGGGGCAGGGCGTGCTGCTGCTCATCAGCCACATGCCGCCCGAGCTAGCTGGCACCTCAGCCAAACAGAGGAGGGACCACTGCACCCCAGACACACAGAGGATGGACCACGACACCCCAGCCAAACAGAGGAGGGACCACTGCACCCCAGCCACACAGAGGAGGGACCACTGCACCCCAGCACACAGCGGAGGGACCACGGCACCCCAGACACACAGGGAGGGACCACGGCACTCCAGCCAAACAGAGGATGGCCACGGCACCCCAGCCAAACAGAGGAGGGACCACGCACCCCAGACACACAGCGGAGGGACCACGGCACTCCAGCCAAACAGAGGAGGGACCACTGCACCCCAGACACACAGCGGAGGGACCACGGCACTCCAGCCAAACAGAGGAGGGACCACTGCACCCCAGACACACAGCGGAGGGACCACGGCACTCCAGCCAAACAGAGGAGGGACCACTGCACCCCAGCCACACAGAGGAGGGACCACTGCACCCCAGACACACAGCGGAGGGACCACGGCACTCCAGCCAAACATAGGAGGGATCACGGGACTCCAGCCAAAATAGAGGGAGGACCACGATATCGACACTGGACTCTTCTCTCCCTAGTGTCTTATACCTGAACGATCCAAGAACGTAGGCGATGCTCCTACAAACAACACGGGCATGGAGAGACTGATGGGTAAAGCGGATCAGAGGTTCAAGAAGAAGCAGACCCCGCCAGCAGTGAGCAGGCCCATCACAATGAAGAGGACACAGCAGCTCAGATAAAAACAGAAGTGTGGAGGACGGCTCACTGGGGAGCTTTAGGGCGTTCAGGAGTAAGGAAGAGGAAGAAGCAGATGGTGATAGCAGAAGTTCAAGTCAGATGCAGATAAGAAGCAGGTGTCCTTGACTAAAGTAAGGAAGAGATGGTGTTGCTGGAGGAGCTTAAGGAACACAGAGGACCCTTCACAAATGCTGAAGAGATCCAAGAGTAACTTGATGATGAAGATGTTAATACAAAGTAAAAGATGAAGAGAATGAAGAAGGACCTCCACTTTGCAGCATAACCTCCCCAAAGTGAGCCCAATATCAAAAACTCAGGTGAAGCATCTATTCACCAGGAACATTCGAGACAAGAACCCAGAGCCGCTGGATTCTTGGAGGCACTAAAAGCTCTAGGGAGGCACTGAATCCCTGTCTCGAAACGAAAGCAGCTGGCGAAGTAATCGCGTTGGCGGTCGCTGCCTACCCCGCCCACGTGATCGCCCAGGGCATGTACACCGGCACCGGCTGCAGCAGCCGGCCGCCGACGGCGCCAGTCCCGGCGCCGACGCGCCGCGTCATCAGTGACGACAGCGACGTCAGCAGCACAGAGCCGGTGCAGCTCCATCGACCGGGTCCAGCTGTCGCGGAGCTCAGAGAGGGAGGGAGGGAGGGAGGGAGGGAGAGAGCTGAGAGAGGGAGGGAGTCCCAGCGCCACTCCCAGCGTCACGCTGAGAGCGTGTCACTGGGAGTGGCAACGTCCGCATGCGCACCGGAAATGGCACAGAGTGACGCGAGAAGCGTCAGGGTGACGTGAGTGATATCATAGTGACGTGAGTGACTTGAGTGACGTCAAAGTTACGTTAGTGTGACGTGAGTGGCGTCAGAGTGGCGTGATATGCGTCACGGTGACGTGAGAGTTGTCAGAGTGACGTGAGAGGCGTTATAATGACGTGTGAGGCGTCATGGTGACGTGAGTGGCGTCAGGGTGACATGAGAGATGTCAGAGTGACGTGAAAGGCGCCAGGGTGACGTGAAAGGCGCCAGAGTGGGGTGAGAAGCATCATGGTGACGTGAGAGGTGCCAGGGTGGCGTGAGAGGCGTGAGAGTGACGTCAGAGGCGCCAATATGACGTGAGAGGCATCAGAGTGCCATGAGATGCGTCATAGTGACGTGGGAGGCGCCAGGGTGACATGGGCGTCGTCCGGGTGACGTGAGAGGCGTCAGTGTGACGTGACGTGAGCTGTCAGAGTGACGTGATATATTGTCAGAGTGACGTCAGATGTCAGATTAGCGCCAGAGACTGCCGTCGCTTGGCCATGTCTTACCTCACCGCTCAACCATCGCCACCTGCTGACGACCGCGGAGCTTGGCCTGGCTTCCTTGGATGTTGTGTGGATTTTATGTGATGAGATTGTGGAGGGGAAGGTACTTACACCATTGGTTATGGCTCTCTCCGCTATGTTTGTGTGGTTAGACAGCACCAAGAACCATACTTAGCATCTTTCATTCAATACAGCTACTTGGAGCCTTGCAGTAGTCCTGTGTTTGGCGTTCTTGTGTGAAGTAGATTGTTTGCAGGTGGGAAGGCTTTTCTAGATATCTGTGGGTGACTAATGGAATATGTGCCAAAAATGGTCCACATAAATCGTTGTTAGATATATAGATAGATCTCGTTTGAATTTCCATGGCAACTTTTCAATGCTCCTCGTCTATCTAATGCTGCGAAGAGTGGGTCATTGTTAGTGAGGAACGAATGGAAATTATGCCACAAAACACCAAATGGCATTCCTGCTTTTGGAAGAAGTCTGCATCTAAAGCCCGCACAAAACCATGTACCTGAAGCCCGCACAAAGCTCTATACCTGAAGCCAGCACAAAGCCCCACACCTGAAGCCCACACAAAGCCTTGCACCAGAAGTCCCCACAAAGGCCTGCACCTGAAGCCTACACAAAGCCCTACACCTGAACCCGCAGCATGGGCTGCGGGTTCAGGGCTACTCTGAACTGATGCGCAGCATGAGCGGATCCAATAATTGTTACGGGAGCACTTGTCTGGAGGGGCGTCAGTTCTTCGAAGGGACGCCACTGCGAAAGTACCTGGAAGGGCAACTTCGGCTGAAAATCCGCTGAGCTCAAGGGTGCGCTCCAGCCACTGAAACAGTCTCCTGTCAGTAGAGCCATTTTCATTTCAAGGGGGCGCCAATGCCTTTCCGAGGGGAGCCTCTGGCTAAAAACATCAGGGAGAGGGAGGGCACTGGAACCTTCCCGGAGGCGTGCCGACTTCCATGGTGGGAGGGGAGATGCCCCCAGTGTTGCCTCTTTATCAGCCCCTGCCATGTATGCAGACTTTCCGCGAGGTGACCGGCGGAGCCTGTTCCTGATTCATCCACCGTTTCAGTTCATTTTGTGAGCCACCCTTCAGTCACCTTTTGACCCAACTGCTGATGTGATATTGTGATGTGATGTGATGTGATGCAGCTGCAGCTGATGTGAACTATATCAATTGACGTGCTTCCATCTGTTTCACCCGTCTGTTTCATGTACGCTGTTTCACCTGTCGTCACAGCTGGCAGCCACAATCCCACTCTGTCCACATATACTCATTCATAGTGTGTTGTACTTTTAGCCAGCCGGATGAGCTAACTTTCTGACCTTAACATGGAGCCAAGTTGGATGCCCGCGATCAGGGGATTACCCAGGCTTTGATTCAATAGGCGTCAACTCATTCTGCTCTTAATATGGTTCGGAAACATTTGATTGTATCCAATAAAATAGAGCACAAGTTTCCACAATCCCACCCACGCGTGCTAAACTTAGCCCCGTGCTGAGCCAGCGTACCGGACACCCGGTGGGCAGTGCCATTGCTCAACTTCCGATCGAGATTTCGTCCCACTGGTCGACCGACAGCAGTTGGCAGCTGACACTGCAGGCGGGTAATTATAAGGCAGCTGACACTGCAGGCGGGTAATTATAAGGCAGCTGACACTGCAGGCGGGTAATTGTAAGGCAGCTGACACTGCAGGCGGGTAATTGTAAGGCAGCTGACACTGCAGGCGGGTAATTATAAGGCAGCTGACACTGCAGGCGGGTAATTATAAGGCAGCTGACACCGCAGGCGGGTAATTATAAGGCAGCTGACACTGCAGGCGGGTAATTATAAGGCAGCTGACACTGCAGGCGGGTAATTATAAGGCAGCTGACACTGCAGGCGGGTAATTGTAAGTGACGTGCACATACACTGTGCACAGCAGTTGGCAGCTGACACTGCAGGCGGGTAATTATAAGGCAGCTGACACTGCAGGCGGGTAATTATAAGGCAGCTGACACTGCAGGCGGGTAATTGTAAGGCAGCTGACACTGCAGGCGGGTAATTATAAGGCAGCTGACATGCGACACTGCAGGCGGGTAATTGTAAGGCAGCTGACACTGCAGGCGGGTAATTATAAGGCAGCTGACACTGCAGGCGGGAAGCAGTAAGGCAGCTGACACTGCAGGCGGGTAATTATAAGGCAGCTGACACTGCAGGCGGGTATAAGGCAGCTGACACTGCAGGCGGGTAATTATAAGGCAGCTGACACTGCAGGCGGGTAATTGTAAGGCAGCTGACACTGCAGGCGGGTAATTATAAGGCAGCTGACACTGCAGGCGGGTAATTGTAAGGCAGCTGACACTGCAGGCGGGTAATTATAAGGCAGCTGACACTGCAGGCGGGTAATTGTAAGGCAGCTGACATGCAGGCGGGTAATTATAAGGCAGCTGACACTGCAGGCGGGTAATTGTAAGGCAGCTGACACTGCAGGCGGGTAATTGTAAGGCAGCTGACACTGCAGGCGGGTAATTGTAAGGCAGCTGACACTGCAGGCGGGTAATTATAAGGCAGCTGACACTGCAGGCGGGTAATTGTAAGGCAGCTGACACTGCAGGCGGGTAATTGTAAGGCAGCTGACACTGCAGGCGGGTAATTGTAAGGCAGCTGACACTGCAGGCGGGTAATTATAAGGCAGCTGCACACTGCAGGCGGGTAATTATAAGGCAGCTGACACTGCAGGCGGGTAATTGTAAGGCAGCTGACACTGCAGGCGGGTAATTGTAAGGCAGCTGACACTGCAGGCGGGTAATTATAAGGCAGCTGACACTGCAGGCGGGTAATTATAAGGCAGCTGACACTGCAGGCGGGTAATTATAAGGCGCAGCTGACACTGCAGGCGGGTAATTATAAGGCAGCTGACACTGCAGGCGGGTAATTGTAAGGCAGCTGACACTGCAGGCGGGTACATTGTAAGGCAGCTGACACTGCAGGCGGGTAATTGTAAGGCAGCTGACACTGCAGGCGGGTAATTATAAGGCAGCTGACACTGCAGGCGGGTAATTATAAGGCAGCTGACACTGCAGGCGGGTAATTATAAGGCAGCTGACACTGCAGGCGGGTAATTATAAGGCAGCTGACACTGCAGGCGGGCATTTGTAAGGCAGCTGACACTGCAGGCGGGTAATTATAAGGCAGCTGACACTGCAGGCGGGTAATTATAAGGCAGCTGACACTGCAGGCGGGTAATTGTAAGGCAGCTGACACTGCAGGCGGGTAATTGTAAGGCAGCTGACACTGCAGGCGGGTAATTATAAGGCAGCTGACACTGCAGGCGGGTAATTATAAGGCAGCTGACACTGCAGGCGGGTAATTGTAAGGCAGCTGACACTGCAGGCGGGTAATTGTAAGGCAGCTGACACTGCAGGTTATAAGGCAGCTGACACTGCAGGCGGGTAATTATAAGTCGTGCAGCTGACACTGCAGGCGGGTAATTATAAGGCAGCTGACACTGCAGGCGGGTAATTATAAGGCAGCTGACACTGCAGGCGGGTAATTATAAGGCAGCTGACACTGCAGGCGGGTAATTATAAGGCAGCTGACACTGCAGGCGGGTAATTATAAGGCAGCTGACACTGCAGGCGGGTAATTATAAGGCAGCTGACACTGCAGGCGGGTAATTGTAAGGCAGCTGACACTGCAGGCGGGTAATTATAAGGCAGCTGACACTGCAGGCGGGTAATTATAAGTGACGTGCACATACACTGTGCACAGCAGTTGGCAGCTGACACTGCAGGCGGGTAATTGTAAGGCAGCTGACACTGCAGGCGGGTAATTATAAGGCAGCTGACACTGCAGGCGGGTAATTATAAGGCAGCTGACACTGCAGGCGGGTAATTGTAAGTGTCAGTTGGCAGCTGACACTGCAGGCGGGTAATTATAAGTGTCAGTTGGCAGCTGACACTGCAGGCGGGTAATTGTAAGTGTCAGTTGGCAGCTGACACTGCAGGCGGGTAATTGTAAGTGACGTGCACATACACTGTGCACAGTTTCACAAATACCATGTATGCACCATATGCCATGTACCACATACCATATACCATATACGATCTACGATATACCATGTACCATATACCACATACAGCCTACTATGTACCATGTACCATATGACATGTGCCACTTACCATATACCATATGCCATATACCATACGCCATATACCATACGCCATATACCATACGCCATATACCATACGCCATATACCATACGCCATATACCATACGCCATATACCATACGCCATATACCATACGCCATATACCATACGCCATATACCATACGCCATACGCCATATACCATACGCCATATACCATACGCCATATACCATACGCCATATACCATACGCCATATACCATACGCCATATACCATATAACATGTGCCACATACCATATGCCATATACCATACGCCATATACCATGTCACATACCATATGCCATATGCCATGTACCATATGCCATATACCGTATGCCATATACCATATATCATGTCATATACCATATTCCAAATGCTATACACCATATGCCATATACCATATGACATTTACGATATGACATATACCATGTGACTTATATCATATGACATATACCATATACCATACGTCATATGCGACATACCATGCACCATATGCCATATACCACATACGGCATAACATGTACCATGTACCATATGTTATGTCATGCATATGCTGTGCAGTTATGTGGCGTTACTTGTGTCATCTTTGGTTCGCACTAGTTGTTTCGGCACTGTGGCGCATCCGTTACTTTGTTGATGCCATTTTTATTTTCCCGCTACCGCACGTTTGTTTGTTTTCCGTCTGCTTACCTCCTAGCTCGTCCATCTTTCCATCCATCCATCTTTCCGTCCATCGTCCATCTTTCTCCCCTGTATTCATTTCCCCGGTCCCCATTTTCTTCGTTCTCCGCCTGCTCGTTTTATGTGGGTGTTCCCTCTCCGCTCAACCCATCCGATGCTGCCTCCATTTTCCTCTCCAGTTGTGCGGCGTCGTTCAAATTACGGTGGCAATCTCCTTTGCGTGAATTCACACCGGCATTTGCTTGCAGAATGCACCGACAGCCTTCATACGCAGCACACATGACCTGTATGGCCCGACGCGCCCTAAAGCCACACGGCGCTGGTCCGCTCTGTCGGCCTTCCTGGCTCAGGGCGCGCACCTCAGCCGCCCGAGGTCGAGGCAGGTGATGACACGGCCTGCTGAGTGTGCGCCTCGGCAGGAGTCGGCCGGATGCCGCTGCCGTTCGTCTGGCTCAGCTCGCCTCTATGCCGTTTCGGCCGCCTCTATGCCGTTTCGGCCGGTTGCCGCTGCAGCCAGCAACCGGGAAGACCGACGCGCTTTGACCCGCCGCCCGGGACACAGTCGGCCGGGCTGCGGCCGCCTCGGGCGCCCGCCCAAAGTCAACAGCGCGCGCCTCCCCTCAACGGGTCTTCAGCGGCGCCGGGGAGGAGTCCACAGCGGCTGCGGACCAAGCTGACGGCAGCTGCAGCCGAAGCTGACGGCAGCCAGCTTGGGCTGACTGCGGTAAGTCGAACCTGACTGTAGATGCTGTCCAGGGTAGCAGCGGCTAACTCAGTTTGGAAGCCTGGCGAACTCAGGCTGACAGCCTGACAAACTCAGGCTAACAGCAGCCAGGCTAGGTTGCCGACGGCGCAGCAGACATTTTCCTGTGACAATTCACCCATTCCTACCATAGGAACCGTCTGCCAACTCACTGCGACACACACAACATGCTTCACAGTCTATTTAATCCAACCCATGAAATGCTGGCATCGTTCCCTCGCTGTTGACCATGGAGTAAAATATACGTTCAAATAAAATATAAAGTAAAATATACGTGTAATGCGATTTAGGTGCATGGTGCTTACGCGCATAAGGTCTACGCTAACAAAATCTACGTTCATAAGATCTACGTGCAGGAGATGAACAAAAACAGCCGGATATACAGAAGATCTACAAAAACAAAGGATGTACAGACAATCTAAGCTTAGAGGATCTACGTTCATAAGATCTGCGTTCATAAGGTCTATGTGCAGAAAATGTTTACACACCAAAAAAAACAACAAAAAAACGGAGAGTGTACAGGAGATCTACCGAAACACTGGAGCGTGCATACAATTTACGTTCATGAGGTCTACGTGCAGAAGATCTCTAAAAACAGCGGGGTGTGCAGAAGATGCACACAAAGTGGCGGATGTACAGGAGATCTACATAAACACTGGAGTTTAATACAACGAAGAATGGCTCTTAGATGCTCCTGGGTTTTAGACATCGCGTGTAAAGAAAATATACGACCTTCAATATACCAGGAGGTGCTGAGTTGTCATCAAAAGTAACGATAAAGATTGTACTTTAGTACTCAACGTTTCGGCAAGGGGCCATCGTCAGGAGTGACTCCTGACGATGGCCCCTGGCCGAAACGTTGAGTAATAAAGTCTAATCTTTATCGTTACTTTTGATGTCAACTCAGCACCTCCTGGTATATTGAAGGTCGTATATTTTCTTTACACGCGATGTCTAAACACTGGAGTGTGCACAATATCGACGTTTATTATATCTACATCCATAAGATCTACGTTCATAAGTTATACGTGCAGGAAATCTACAAAAACGGAGGTTGTGCAGGAGATTTACAAAAAAGAACACTAGAGTGAGCATAAGATTTATTTTGATGAGATCTGCGTTAATAAGACCTGCATTCACAAGGTCTACGTGCAGAATATCTTCAAAAATAGCAGGGTGGGCAGAAGATCTACGAAAACTTGAGGGAGTGAATAAATATACAAAACGCTGGAGTGTACATACAATATACGTTCATGATATCTAAGTGCAGGTCTGCGTGCATAAGGTCCACATACAGGAGATTTACCGAAAATGCAGGCTTTGCAGGAAATATATACAGGAAACAGAGGATGTGCAGAAGATCTGCAAAAGGTGGGAGAGTGTGCAGAAGGTCTACTTCAGCCATATGCAGCCTAATAGGTATGTTCTAGTCACTGCATCTGGAAACCAATGACACAAAATTACACCAACAGCTATTTGGAGCCGTTTAGTTGCCCAAAAAATTGTTAACCCTAGGGAGGGAAAATATTTCTGGCGCAAAGGTTGCTACGGAATATCTTCTGACCCCTGACCGAATCAAACCCCTCTGACCAGACCTCTTCTGACCCTCCCCAGTATTTCACCCTAACTTCGCTGAGCTGTTCACAATTGAATAGCAAACTGCATATGACAAATGTTTTTGGTCGACCCGAGGTCGCGGAGCTAGTCGTTTGATACTCACGTACGCTTGAAGCGGAGGAGTAGATCGTATGCAGATTCCCTTTTTTAAATAGACCTTATGCATATATCAGGACTTTTTGTAGAACTCCTGCACATCCCTTGTTTTTTTGTAGATCTTCTGCATATCCAGCTGTTTTTGTAGACACTATGTACATTCGAGTGTTTTTGTAGATCTGCACACCCTCCCGTTTTTGTGCAGATCTTCTGCGCAGCCCACTGCTTTTGTAGATCATCTGGGCGCGTAGATCTTATGGACGTAGATTTTCTGCACGTATATCGTATGAACGTAGCCCTTCCGTACGTAGATCGTACGAAAGTAGACCTGAAGCACATCACATTGTTGTTGTAGATTTTCTGCACAAAGGCATTATTCAGGTAGATCTTATGAACGCAGAGCTTGTGGACACAAAGCGCATGGACATGCCTGCATTTTGTAGGTCTTCTGCACATCCACGTATTTTTGTAGATCTTATACACACCTTGTTGTTTTTGTAGATCTTCTGCGCCTAGATTTTATGAACTTGAGATATTCTGGGCATCCGACCATGCTATTAAAGCGTAATAGCTCGGGAAGGCATCAACAACAAGATACGGTACAGAATTATCATCCGGTGAACTGCATAGGTACGATTGACCTTCAACGTGTTGTGTCAGTCTATGCCAGGGCATGTGCCGTGTCCCAACTGTGCTCCACACCACAGCCTCCCATCCCCCCCCCCCGACTACCACAACGGCCTACCGATGCAACATTGCGGGGAGGGGGGGGGGGGGCTGCAGGCCAGGCTCCAGTCTGGCCGGCAGCCATCACTCCGCTGCCAGCAGCAGCGCCCGACAGCTGACATCAAACACGCCGAAGACCTGACATTGCTGAAGGTGCCCACGTCAGCAGAGCGCCTGCTTGAGACAGCTCGTGTCTGCGTTATGTGCACTGCGGAATGCAACATCGGGTTGTGTCTGGCGAAACAGGAACATTACTACTGCTGGAGGTGAACGTCCGGTTACTGTGTGAACTTGAGCTGTCATCTTATTTCATCTAATGAACGTGAGGAAATACACGGCCACCTCTGATCTTCACCGCATCCTATAAAGTCATGAGATCAAGGTGCTCATCATGTAGCTGAACCACATGCCCACGCAGGGAAGCATATAATTTCAATGTCGCCTTGTAAACCATGCTGGAAGTGAAGATACAGCACACGCAATTTAAATTCGTGCACATTATTCAAAATTGATGACTCTGCATGGATATCATCGAACCCAAACATCCAGTTGCTTCCCGGTGGCACAATTGTTTCTTCATCACCATGATCTTCGCTTGGAAAATTTCCACGGAGAACTGGGCTAGCCTTCTCTTACTGGATTTTTTTATCAGTAATATTAGCCCTCATCGAGCCGGTCGGCAGTTCCACCTTCGATGGCCTGGGATGGAGGGGGAAGGGCAGGCTTTTGAAAGCCTCCCTATAACGTCCGATCTACGTATGCTAGGATAAATTGCAGAATACTGTTTAAAAGCTTTGGACATGGAGAGCCGAAACATGCCTTATAATTGCACTATGACTGATAATGCAGTCACCAGGGGTCATATTAGGCCAATATATGGACCATGACTTAAGTTCCTGGAAATGGATATATTGGCCATAGTGAAGCAGGCGAAGATAGGATATGTCAGATCAGGTCAGTATCAGGCTGGGAAAATTTGGCTTGTGTCCGATTGACATGCACGAATTCGAAGGTCAGGTCAGGCCATGTCATATGGTCAGAAAAAGTAAGTTCAAGCTTGAAAATCTTCGGAACATCACTTTTAAAGTTCACGCTTTTGTTTCAAGACGAACTCATATAATATTGGAACATCTTTGCAAACTTTCCGGCTTCTGATCTCGTGGTCTACCCCAGGGCACGCTGGGACGATGCACAAGTTGATAAATCTTCGGCCTTCGCCTATTTGTGCACTACTTGAAAAGTAATTCAAACTAGAGTTGGATCTGGTCAAATTAGTCCAATCTTCGCCAGGTCAGGTCATCTAAGGACATTCGTTTGCCATCCATTTTCATGTCGCACGACTTAGGCAGCGCTGAAACCTACTTCAGGTATCACTTGGCGAGGAACAGTAATATTCTGTGTAAGATAGCATTGCGTAGCATGTGCATGATAAGGGACTTGACCTAATGTTTTTGACCTTTGACACATAAATTAGCTAGAGTGCTTATTTCATAGTTTTTGTCATTATTTGCGGGACAAATTACTCCCAAATCGAATATTTCGCACTAATTCCCATACAAAAATGCTGAAATTGACCTGACATCAGGTCAGTAGCCATGAGCTTAATGAACAGTTCCAGATAGCAGTTTTTTCGTTTTGACGAAAGGATAGCATGCTCTTGGTTTGGTGCTTATATGTTGCAACCACTCTGATTTGCAACACTTTAAACTATTTTGGAAAATTACTCCCTTCGATCGTTTCCAAAACCTTTATTGACCTGGACTTGAAAGTTCTGCAAAATATGCAAAACCGATATGTAATCAGCTCCTGGGAATTTGTTGTCTCTGGGTCCATCCATTTGGCCGCTATCTCGAAAAAAGACCTCATGGGATGGCCTCTCCAAAGTCCCCCACCCCCGCCCCTGTCCCGACCCGGCGTGGGCTAACAGCGATAGTTAATAATTGTACATACTAGAGAGGTGACACCAATGAGCTTATCGCTCAATAAATATATCCTGGCGTCACATATAAAGTTCAGATCAAGTTCAGTATCAAATAAAGTAGTAAACTGGCAGAAATAGTTGGTTATCATCGAACGCGCTGTTGCCGTCGACAGCTGATCTGCTGTGTACGTTGCTGTTGCTGCTGTTGCTGCTGATGCTGTTGCTACGCATGGCGACGGTAACGGTGTTCTCTGGCGTAGGGCTTCCGCATCTAAACTCCCGCGAGCATGTTCAGCGTCCAGACCCTGTCTCGCGGACGGAGCTCGTTAGGCCGACAGACGTCAGCAGGCGCTGCACTGTGTCTGATTGGCTGGAGCTGTCGCTCCGCCGGCTCTGATTGGTCGGACTCGGCATTTGTCAGACGTCAGCAGGCGCTGTGTCGTGCCTGATTGGCTGAAGCTGTTGCTCCGCCAGCTATGATTGGTCAGACTCGGCATTCGACAGCGACGCAGCCCACTGCAGCGGTGGCGTGTCTGCATTCGGCGCATTGGCAGTGTTCGAGTCGTGTTTCTGTCGGTTGGAGTCGAGGACGGAATCATGAATTCGCTTGGCGAGTTCGCACTACTCTGAACGGATGCCAGTTCCTCTGGGGCGCGCCGCTGTCAGAATGACCCGAGGGGACCGTCGGCGGACAAATTCGTTGAACGGGTGGACTGAGGATGCACTCGAGAATAATTAAATGGCGACTTTTCGTTTCCTAAGGGTGCCTTTGGCTGAAATAATTGTGTGGGGGGGACATTCAAGTCTTCCCACAGGCGCGTCTATACCGGCTCAGAGGGCACCACATTCATGTTCCCATTGGTGGGGGCACATGCCCGCAATGCCCCTGTGCCCGCTGCTGGCCAGTCATTCCGCCATGAACAGCAGCACACATCTTGTCACCCGCCTGACGGTCCGTAATGGAGCCTCACAGGATTCAGCACTCAGAGACCTCGGCAGGCGTGAAACCCCACACCCACAGCATGCGATCTCGGGACATGTGCTTTGCTCCGACGTGCCCCTCCAGACCAGGCTGCTCTACCCACCAGTGGACTCTGACCGGATCAATAAACTCACCCTAGTCAAAAGGGCGGGCATCCCCATGTCCTCTCAAAGCAGACCAGCACTCCTCCTGAGGATCGCAGTGTACGCGATTTGCGGTGCGTGCTGTGCTGGTGGTGATACACGTGGTCACCGCTCTCCCTTTGGTCAAGAGATCGCCTGAAGGCTGCCACACCGGCACGTGGTCTTTTCTCAGTGACAGACACACAGCACCACGTCATCTGCCGATCAGGCAGCTCGACCGCTTGCAGCCAGCGGATGCTGTTTGGCTCGCTGCCAAACAGCGAACACGGTCCATCGAGGGGGAAAGACCACGTGCTTGGGAATCAGTTTGCAGTGACGGTCACAGAGCGGAAGTTTCGGCGCCAAATCGCCGCAGGCGATTGATTAGTATGGGCCATTTTCGGAAGCTACGGCGGGGATTACGTTGCCGCATTGCCGTCGTGGTCGCGCCGATCGCAAACAGGTGTTCTTCAGGACGACATTTCTGACCGGGTTCTCCATCAGGTATTAATCGGAACGACATTTTTGGCCGGGTTCGCCATCAGGTATTGATCGGGACTACATTTCTGGCTGGCTGCGCCACCTTCAACCGCTGGACTATTGCGGACATACAGCGGACATGTAGCGGACATGCAGCAGACATACAGCGGACATGCAGCGAACATGCAGCGGACATACAGCGGACATGCAGAGGAAAGTGGGAGATATAAGAACGGGCCGAAGTGATGGCTAGGCGTATGAATAATGCACCAAAAGATGTACAAACGGTTAATACATCTCAACAAGGATGCAGGTGCTAGCGATGCGATAATAGCAACCTTATATAAAACTAGGTGAGAGGCTGTATTAGTTTCGTCATAACACGTGATCACAACATTCATGCTAACTGTGCCACACTGTATATGCCGCGCTATGTATGTCAGGCTATATGTCGTAGGAGTATGCATATGCAACTCTGCATAATCATGTCCTTACGTTAATTACCACCCCGGCTGAGAACAAATTGAGAGTACTTTTGAGTGTTACATTTGGATTCGGCGTCAAGTTTTACCCCATGAATATGAACGGTATAAATTGTCAGCAAACTTTTGACACATTTGCAAACACCACTTGACCCAGATCACCCAATGACCTTAGCCAAAATGCATGATCACGTTCTGGGCTGTTCATAGGAATAGAGTGAGCTTTACCGGCAACCATACACTACCGAGGTACGATAAAGGCATGTGTACAAAGCATACACACGCATGATCTAACGCGAACCTGAATCAGGTCATGAGTGGGTCAGTTTAACCTGACCTACTTCAAGTCATAACCATGAAGTTTAAGTGGTTCCTCAACCGCATGCATTCCTTAGTTATGGTCATTCATTATACGAGCCATTCATGACGATAAACGAGCACCTCCAAATTACCATGGTCTCATATTGGCACGGCCTACGATGACCTTGAACACTTTCTTTCCACAGCGTGGTTAGAGTGTTCGTTTGTAGGTATCAAAAGTGTGAGCGTGTTAGTGGCAGTGTTTAGACGTTTTTTTTTTCTCTCAAGTAGAAACCAGTGGATGGCCGGTGACTCTCAGATTGATACAGCACGTGTTTGCCATGTCGAACAGTCACCTGTTGATATCGCAGTGCAGGCAGGTCGTCACTGTCTACACGATTATGACCGACGTGACGTCACACCTGTGCTTCACGTGACGTCACACTTATGCCTGACGATTCAGTTTTGGTGCCGTTTTTTATTCAGCCTTCTGTGAACCTTGCTTCAGCACCGTGAATAATTGACGCCGTGACCAGGTAATCCTCCGTTAATGGAAGCGTTTTCTTCCATTTATCATTCTGAGTTTTCATCAATTTTCCGCACCGAAGTTTCAGTAGTCATGCTAACCGTAACTGATAAAAATGTAAAATGCAGGATCACAAATGAAAAGCACACCTATGCACATATATATATATATATACATATATATATATATATATATTCACGTTGGCATGCTTTGTTAAAGGCCACAGCATATCTTGCTTTGGTAAGCTTTTTCGTACATCTTCCAAACACCCGGATTGTTCGTCTCTGCTCTTCATTTAGGTCGTAAAGTATTCGTCCGATATCTTTCATTTATTCTTAACGTTTCGGTGCACTTTCACCATTTTCAAAAGATTATTTCGGCATTCATCTAGTGCACACCAATTTGCAACAAATAAATGTCAGAAGTAAATCATTGCAGAGTTAAAGATCACACTTATTGTTGTCACAAGCGCTTCTCGAAAAAAATGTTAATCTAGGCTTAAATTTCGAAAACATACACCACGCACATATCACACACTATACAACTGTGCACCAGATGGAAATATTGAACAATTCAAGCATTATGCATGACCGTGTGTGCACGTTCAGGACAGGTTCTTGTTCCCAGATTAAAATTTCCTCGAGAACTCTAAGACGTCGCTTGTCCCATGTTGCTCTAAGGATTACGGTGTTGCGTATCAGACCTGTTCGTGTTAGTCGCTGTTGGTGTTCTTGGAGCATGTGCTGCGATGGTGCTCCCTTCTGTAGGTACATCGTGAGACGGCGAGATAGGGTAGGTGTCGTCATTCCGATGCAATCTACGCGGCGAAGTCTGCAATCTTCGTGAGGGCATGATACTTTGTAGATTACATTGGTACTTTGAAGCTGGCTGTTGCTGTTGATTGGGTTTCATTACGATGCTACCGACGTTCTTGCTATTGTAATATATGCAGAGTTGTAGTTTGTCAAACTTGTCGGTTGGTTTGATATTTTTCTTTACGATGTGTTGGATGATGCGCTCGTCGACTTTGTATGTTGTCGGCATTTGGTTGCGGTAAAACAGCTTCACGTTGGATGTTTGATTTCTGATAGGTGGCTGCTTCGCTTTGTTGACATAGGCACTGATCACGTTGTCAATTATGGCATTGCTGAAACCGTTGTTGACTAGAATTTGTTTTGATCGTAACAATTCGGCATGGATAGACTGCCAGTCTGACCAGTGATTGAGGGCCCGTCTCACGAATGCCCTGACTACGCTTCACTTGTAGCGGTCGGGACATTTGCAGTTGGCATGAGGCATTGACCTACATTGGTTTTCTTCCGATGTACCTCTGTCATAAGTGTGCCGTCTGTACAATTGATGTCAATATCGAGAAAGCTGATTCGGTTGGAGTTGCTGACTTCGGTGGTAAAATTGAGTAAAGACTCGGACTTCAGTGCGCTTTAAAGTTGACAATGGTGTGGTTCGTTTCGCACGCCGACGAAAATATCATCGACATAACGACAATAGATGTTAGGCTTCAGGTTAGGGTTGTTTTCTAAGACCTTGTTTTCCAGGTGGCAAGTATACATATTAGCAAATAGGCATTCCAAAGGGGAGCCCATGCCCACTCCGTCGACTTACCGGTACAGGCCGCCATCAGGTCCACGAAATGGTGCTTCGGTGGTACACATGTGGGGAAGTTTTCCCAGGATTGGTTCTGGGATCTTCAGAGGAGGCATGGGGTGCAATGTTGGTACACCGAGTCCAGTATCAGTTGAATTATTTGTTTGACAGGTACGTTGGTGAATAAATTTTCCGCGTCCAGCGAGGCCAGGAGTCCTGTTGGTGAGTTGGTTTTGATAACATCAAGGAATTCGTCGGTCGACTTCAGACTGTACGTTTCTGGCGTGTAAGGCGTTGTTAGTTTATTTAAGGTGTTTGCTAGCTGGTATGTGGGCGTCGGTATTTGTGATATGATATCCTGGGGCAAATTCGCCGGTTATCTTCTTTAGGTTGATATCACCTATGGCGGCATTGACGGCGTTTCTCAACTTGTTGATCTTAGTTTCTAGTGCCTGAGTAGGATGTCTGGTTATGCACACAAACTTGGTTTTGTCTGAGAGTATAGCACTCATTTTATCCAGATATTCTTCCTTGTCTAAGATAACGAAGTTTGACGACTTATCGGCCCGTCTGATTATGACATTTTCATTTTCCCTAAGGTTTTTGGCAGCTAGCCGGAAACCTTTACTGAGTAATGGCTTGTGATTATGCCTCCCTCTGGACTGTGTGCTTTCGGCAAGAACCTGGCTTTTCAAGTTGGGGTTTACTGTGACTTTGTTGTTGACTTCCAGTTTCATTATGTCCTGATCAAACATCCAATGTGAAGCTGTTTTAGCGCAACCAAATGTCGACAACATCAAAGTCGACGAGCGCATCATCCAACACATGGTAAAGCAAAATGTCAAACAAACCGACAAGTCTGACAAACTACAACTCTGCATATATTACAAGAGCAAGAACATCGGTAGCCTCGTGATGAAAAACAACCCAACCAGCAGCAACAACCAGCTTCAACGTACCAATGTAATCTACAAAGTATCATGTCCTCACGAAGATTGTAGACTTCGCCGCGTAGATTACATCGGCATGACGACAACTACCCTATCTCGCCGTCTCACGATGCACCTACATGAGGCAGCACCATCGCAGCACATGCTCCAAGAACACCAACAGCGACTAACACGAAGAGATCTGACACACAACACCGCAATCCTTAGAGCAACATGGGACAAGCGACGTCTTAGAGCTCTCGAGGCAATTTTGATCCGGGAACAAGAACCTGTCCTGAACGTGCTCACACGGTTATGCATAACGCTTGAATTGTTCAATAATTCCATCCGGTGAACAGTTGTGCAGTGTGTGCTATTTAAGTGGTGTATGTTTTCGAAATGTAAGCCTAGATTAGCATTTCTGTCCAGAAGCACTTGTGACTACAATAAGTGTGATCTTTAATTCTAAAATAATTTATTTCTGACCATTAAAAAAAAAAATGTATACTTGATTTTGTTGCAGATTGGTGTGAACTGTGATAGCTAGATGAATGCCGAAATAATCTTTTGAAAATGGTGAAGGTACACCGAAACGTTAAGAATAAATGAATGATATCCGACGAATACTGTGCGACCTAAATGAAGAGCAGAGACGAGCAATCCGGGAGTTGGAAAGATGTACGAAAAAGCTTACCAAGCAAGATATGTTGTGGTCTTAAACAAAACATTCCAACGTGAAAATATCCTGCAAAAATACTCCAATATATTATATATATATATATATGTCTTCAAATGTTTATGGTGTTTCAACCTTGATGCCAGATTCCGTATTTTCTTCTCACCTTCTGCTATTCCCAAGTGACTTCATTCTTCATACACACAGTTAATGGAAAAGTATTATCAGAACGCTGCGCTGAACTGTTCGGCCCGGGTTACAAGATACGTTGCGTCTGCAGCATTGTAACAACTTACTGTGTCGCGAACACTGCCCACGACACACGAACTGCCACTGGACGATCAATGCAACCGTCACTGGACGCTCAGCAACTGCCACTGGACGATCAACCACTGACGCTCACTGCAACTGCCACTGGACGATCAATGCAACCGTCACTGGACGCTCACTGCAACTGCCACTGGACCATCACTGCAACCGTCACTGGACGCTCACTGCAACTGCCACTGGACCATCACTGCAATTGTCACTGGACTGTCACCGAGCGATCACTGCAATTGTCACTGGACTGTCACCGAGCGATCACTGCAATTGTCACTGGACTGTCACTGAGCGATCACTGCACTTGTCACTGGACTGTCACTGAGCGATCACTGCAATTGTCACTGGACTGTCACTGAACCCGCCATTGGGCAGTTGCGATAAGGCACGTTCTCGTCAGTATTGCCGGTCCTCTTCCGAACCGGTCGAAGCCGGGCTGACGAGGCGCTGAATACAGAGCACAGCCGACAGTGAACAGTGACGCTACTGGGAACGTAACAGACATGTGGCAACAGTTTCCGCCCGACCGGTGGCGGATCCGGCAATTCTTACGACATTGCTCAACATTCGTGCATCGTGTTGTTGTCAATGGGGAAGCTGTCGCTGCATCGGCCTGGAAGGGTATGGGGCCCTCCACTCCGGGAGACGTACTAGTGAGCAGGTTATCCAGTCCTCCGCTCCGAGAAACAGCATTGAGAGAATATGGTTTCAATTTATCATCCTCTATGCCGTAGAACATCGCATCCATCTTTAGTGCTCATATTGGCAAAAGAAATAGAAAGGTGACAATCCGTTCACTTCCACTTTTGTGGAAAAAGACAGCCCGACATTCTTATCACGTGTCTCTAGGGGGAGGGGGGGGTCAACTTTGAGGCATCAACCCTTAGTACTCAACACTGAGTGGCTATGTGTGTTATTCTATAAGTAGCTTGAAAGCGGATTATAAACTGCTATCAACCCTCCAGCACTATTCATCCTCAGCAATACGCTTAGCTGGCAAATGCCCGAAACATCTAGAAATGAAGCCTCTTACGTCCATCTTGATCGTTATTATTGTTGCTATGCCTTATGCCCAACAGCAGCCGCTTCCCTTGTTCTTCTTGCTGGTAGTGTCTGGTGAGCATTACCAGTGGTGTTGAAACTGATAGTGCACCATACACGTAGGAATATGGGGTCGAAGTGGATGATTACACTTTTCGCAAGTTTAGCTATTAGTTGCATGTGACAAGATGCCACTGTCTCCGTGCACTTTTCACCAGTGTTCCTACGCCCCTGCAATGATCACAGTTTGTCCACACCACTGATGGTGGCGCGTGATGTGGTGATGTGGTGACGGCCAGTGGTGACGGCCAGTGATGGTGGCCAGTGAGCACTGTCTACCGCGTGGACTACCGTGACTACACCACGCTAGTCCACTACACTAGTACACTACGCTACTGCGGAAGCTGTTCACCATTTGGCCGCGCTGATTTGGGCCCGAGCGGTGAGCTACCGTGTCCTACTGATGTTGATAAAGACTGGTGACGTGGATCCGAGACGGCGAGACAGCGAGCATCGCCACCGGAAGTGCCTCCGGGGCTTTAAATGGCAAAGGTGGCGGCAGTCAGACGGCGGCTCTCCCGGCCATTTGTCGACCACTCTTGTCGCCCAGCGAAGACTCGAAATATTGTCGAAGAAGTCAACCAACATTACCTGCCCTTTAACTTCACCATGCGCTCCTTCCCCCATGGTCGTAGACCGTTGCTTTGACCGGCGTACCCCCGCTCATCAGCTGACAAGTTGATTCCAGTTCACCTATGTATAGGTGTATAGGAGTATATATATGTATATATATATATATATATAGTGTATATACCCGTATGTGTATAGGAGTATGCATGTAGTACATACCCATGTACACATGTACACATGTATGTAGTGCATATATAGTGCATAGGAGCTGCTGACGCCAGCGTACGCCACTCACCGATGTTGAGCACGGCGTGGTTGGTGAGCTCCCAGCAGCTGTGCAGGCGCAGAATGCTCAGGCCTGAGCTCTGCTTGCTGGAGAAGTAGGTGAGCGCGCCGTCGCTGACGTGGTACGCCTGCAGGTTGAGCTCGTACAGCGACGGCAGCAGCTGCGCCACGGCCGCCACCGTCTCGTCGGCGATGTTGATGCAGTCGCTGACGCTGAGGCTGACGATGCGCGGCCCCAGGCACGCCCAGAGGCCGGCGTCGGTGACGTCGTTGCAGCCGGACAGCTCCAGCTGGTGCAGGCCCTGCAGCTGGTCGATGGTCTGCTCGAGGCCCTTGTCGGACACGCGGCCGCACTGCAGCGACAGTGCGCGCAGACACTTGTGCGCCGCCGGGAAGCCGTGCGTCAGGTCGCACAGGTCCTCGTCGCCGGCGTGCAGCAGGCAGAGCGAGTCGGAGGCGCGCAGCTGCAGCGCGTGCAGGTAGCGGCGTCGCGCGGCGCCCGGATCGCCGCCGGCCGTCTCGCGGATGTGCCGACAGTTGAGCACGGGCCGCAGCGTGCGCCAGTAGCGCGGCTGGTAGAGCACGTCGCGCCACTGGCGGCACACCTGCGCCAGCGGGCACACCTCGGCGCCGGAGAAGTGCCGGAAGAAGCGCTCCAGGAACGGCGCGGACCGCCACAGCTCGGCCCAGGTGGTGACGGGCGCCGGCAGCGCGCGGCGGCGCGCCGCCTGGCCGCCGCCGCGCGCGCCTTTCCGGCCGTGCGGCCCGTGCAGCGACGGGTACATGCCGTTCTTCATCTTCTGGAACGAGAAGCGCGACGGCTTCTCGGGCGGCACCGGCTTCTGGCGCGGCGGCACCGGCGGCTTCTCCTTGCCGGCGGGCGCCGAGCCGGCCGGCGCGCGGCTGTCGCGCGCCGCGCCGCTGCCGCAGAACACGTTGGCCACCTTCTCCATGACGCTGCCGCGCCGCACGCCGGCCGCCGTCATGTGCCGCTCGAGGCTCTCCTGCGTGGCGTCGCGACCCTCCTTGTCCTTGACCTTGGAGCGCAGGCCGAGCCCGTTGATGCAGCGCGAGATCTCGACGCGCGCCGTCTCCATCGCGGCGTCGCACGAAATCATGGAGCGGCGCCCCAGCCTGCGGCCTGCCCAGCCGGGACTGGCCCGCCGCCCAACGCTGCTCCGCCTCGTCGCCGTCCCTCCCACGCACAGCTGGTGACGGTCCGGCTGTGCTGCCCCCGCTGTGCTGCCTTGGTCTGTGGCCGCCCCAGCCGATGCAGGCAGTGCTGGTTGATTCGTCGCGGCTTAGCTCGCCCGATCGTGGTGCCAGCCGTCTCCCGTCCGCTGCCGCACCGTCCACACACCGGACCCGCTCCGTTCACGGCGCGCGAGCTCGGCCGGCAGCGCGTGCACACCGGGCGCACACTGGGGCCACACTGCGAGCGCGCCGGCGGCGAGTCGACGACCGACGGCCCGCTCCGGCCGCCACGCTACACGGCGGATCAATGTCCGGCTGGCTGCCTGCCGTCCGCGCGCCGCCGCCGCCGCCGCCGCCGCGCCAGTGGCCCCCGGCAGCCTGTCGATAACCAGCGCCGACTCGACACGGCGCGCCGGCGCCGCGGCGAGGCGCGACGCGCGCCGCCGCGAGGCCGGCGTCTCGCGCGCCACTCGTCACGGCCCGGCAGCGGGGCTGGGCGCGTCACGCTCGGTTCCGCAGAGTGGGTGGGCGCGCACCGCGCCGCCCGTCGCCGCCGGTGAATGCTGTTCCGCACGACAGCGCAAGGTATCGGCGCAGTCTACCATCACAGGAGGGACAGCTGGCCACCTGGCGGGGCCGCTGAGAAGCAAAGGTTTGTTCTTGTATCAGAGGGCAGCGCCAGTGCGTCTGGACGAAACAAAGACACATTTTACTGCAAATAAATATATTTGCAGTATAATTTTTGCCCAATTTAGCAGAATAGGTGGCTGTTCAAATCGGGCTCACGTTCGGTCAGTACCCGAACACCCGTCAGTACCCGAACATGCTAAAGGGGCGCAAAAATGCGTTGAATGGATGGATGAGGGGAGTAGGTGCACTCTTTCTCGGCTGGATCGTAGGAAGTTGGCGATGCGGAATGACAGCAGCACGGGTGTCCCTTTGTATACTTTTGGGATGGCTCAAGCCACCCCAACTTTCTTTGGAGCCATTTCAATGAGGATGTGAGCTATCCCAATGCACACTGTGACAACGTGAAGACAAACTGGCCAGATATGCAATTTTCAACTATTAAGTTTTGCGATTTTTGTGACGCCCTTGCATCAGCAGATGTCTGGGGCAAATCAGGTCACAGTTTGAAGAAGATTGTTTTTATACGGTTCGACACAGTAATAAAACCACCAAATTGGACAACATTACGTGTGCAACAACAACAAAAAACGAGAAAAAACGATGCACATGTGTACAAATGTTGTTGGAGTTTGACGACTGATCAAGGTAAACCGCATTCTATTAACCCGTGTATGTGAGATATTAATCGATAATTAGGAACGTTCTCGTTGCATTAAGGAATTTAAAAGGAACTGGAACTGGACAGCTGTTTGTATGCCACAAAAAGCTGTCCTTGATAAAACAATAAGTCATTACAATATACTTTCAAATGTTTAATGCCTCCACATTCCAATGAGGTTTAACTAATGCACAACAGCGCACAGCCAGAGACCAGTGGCAAATAAAACAGCTGATCCACTGACTATTTGTACGGGCGTTGCTTCCCGAAAATGATTGGCGGGGGCAGCACAATGCATGGAGGCAATGCGGGCACAAATATATTGGGGGGGGGGGACACCTTCCGCATGGTACCATATTAAAAGTTGAACTTGTGTGGGAGTACACAGCCAGCATTGAGTAGCACTTGCCCCTCAAAATGATATCAAACAGCACCATTGACGATATGCACTGTAAGTTTCAGCTGCGCTAAGCTGCGGCTTAATCTGCAGTGATGAATTGTATCCCGGTAGGACGGCGGCCGGTCAGGGCGGCATGAGGCGACCGGCAGCAACGAGCCGGCTGGCGAGATGTTTTCGCCGGAGATGCAGCGGTCCCAAGAACTCTCCCCGATATGGCAACTGAGCTGTGGTAAGCACACATTGAACGCTTACCGTGACAGCTGAGTTGTCCTTATCTGAAAGGGTCGAGTCAGTGTGGTTGGATTTTGCATACAATGAACAAGGAGGTACTCGCCGGCAGATATTAATTATTGGACTTGTTGACCAGTGCAAACGTATTTGGACATGGCAGTTATTGTGATCATGCGTTTAATCATAGCTTGCAGTTGGTTAAAGACAAAGTCCTTCAGGGTCATCTCTCGAGTGAGTCGTCGTTTGTGGATATGAAAAAGGCTTAATAGGAAAGAACTTAAAAGGAAAGTGGGTTAGGTATCCGCAAAACCAGAACAAATTCCGACGTCAGTTTGCGACTTCCCGTTGAGGGACGAGGTGTTCTCCGTATTCCTGAAGCGTGTTGACCACATCGTGAGTGATGATGAAGCCGAGACCGGCCGTGATGACGAGGCCGTGAAGGGAGCTTACGAACTAGAATCTACGATCAGCTAAGCGCCCATTCTCAGTGTCGGGTCGATTCGGTACCGGTATGTTTAATTATGGGTACCGATACGTCCTGTGAGCCATATCTTAGTAGCACAGCTTGGAGTACTTTTTGCCACTTTTAGCCACTTACACTTCAATTGATTCCTGAGACGTTTTAGAGAAACAAGATGCAGAGAGGGGAATGCTTCTACCCCTCCTGTATGTAGAACCAATGGTATTTCTGGGTTATGCAATCATTAGGAAAATGGAGCCTCGCAATATATTCCAAATTTGAAGTTCATTCGTTTAAGACCAGAATCGTTCTTGAAACCAGCATACTTCGGATGGTAGCAATTTCTGACCAGTTTTTACAGGAGATATCACAGTGATCCGAGAAGAAAATTGGGTATTAGAGCACCAGTGTACCTTGCGAACACATCCAATGATGATAATTGACAGTCCTTATTTTACTGATCAGACGACTCCACAAATTAAGTCACTATAATTTCAGCCGTTGTGGATGTGATCTAAGGTGTAGTCTATTGCTTCAATTTCATGTTTTTAGATTTTCGTTCGAATCGGCCAGCTTGTACTAGAGCCAACCAAAGGTTCAACATTTTACGTCTTTTTACCATAATTAGTTTCTTAACAAAAATATAACCTAAAATATATCAGTAGTTAATTAATACATTTTAGAATACAGGGTGTCGTTATAATGAGCGCGGGCTAGCGCAACTACGTGTCTGTCACCTTCCTGTGTACATGCGCTTTAGGATGCTTCGTCTGAGTGTCTTTCGCCGGCCTGTATTAAGTTGTAGATCTAGTGTTACGTGTCAATCTGTAAATTTAACACGCTATGCTTCATATATTTTATTTTAGAGTATCCTTCTTGTCATCCTGATGATGGTATTAAAACGCGCCCTGGAGGGCCTCTGAAAATTACGCGCACTGGAGGGGGGGGCGGATTCCGCCCCCCCCCCCTAAGATCTCGGCTCATATTAAAGCCGGAGGAACGAAATTCGCAGGGTGGATGGTTACGGTAGTGAACTCTATTGTGTTCATATTTCATGACCTCAGGTCAATATCTTCAGTGTCAAATGAGGTCACATGTGTCAAAATTGTCTTGTTTTGCGTGGCTTGGCTTGTCATTGTTATGGATCGCTGTGATTGTGTTTAAATGCTCCAAAATGGGCATCAATGATGTTTTGGACATTACTAATGATGCAATACACATGCTAGGCCCGACATTTGACCTCAGGTCACCTATATAGCAGCACTTTATCAGTTCAGTTACCTGCTCCAGTTACCGGAACCGTGCCGCCCGCCCGACTGCTCCGTCGGGCAGCTCGGCGCAATCGGCTTCGCAAAGAAAGGAGTGAAGTACATGAATAAAGTATGGAAACGCAATGAAAAACCGCACAAATGACAAACAGTAGTGCATTTATGACAACATTCCAGTTTGATCAAGTTGATCAAGTTCCATTAACCTGTCATGAACTTTACCTGACTTGACTGACGAATTTTTTTTGACTTTAGCGGCCCCTAACTTGACAAATTTTCCCTTGATTTCAATTTTTCTTGCTTTAAATAACGCGCCGGTCATTTCTAAGCAGGTATGCAGAAAATCGCGCATATCCACCGGTAAAATCTGCGGTTATGGACGAAAAACCGGAGGGGTGGGCGGATTTCGCCCCCCATCCAGTGCGCGTGTTAAGCTGAAACATTGGTGTGTTTTCCTTATAATTATAGTCACATGGTTAAACACGATTACCTAACCTTGTAATGAAGCTTTTCCCAAAAGCCAAGCCCTGTCCGTCGTCCCGAAATTATGTGAGTGAAATTCTTCCAATTCTCAGGGAATTACATAATATCACACAACGCGTCTCAATGAGCACATTTTTTTAGCACTTTTAGCTAAAAGCGAATCATGTCCAGAGCAAATGCGTATGTGCATCATGTGCATGATTCTCCAAGGTTCAACACAGCACACGCAAGGCAGGGTCATGCATGTCAGCTACGGACGCGAAGCACACAGTGGTCGACAAAGGCAGATATATCATTATCACTACTATCATTCTCCTTTTCCATCTATCGGCACAAAGCGCCGAACTCTTTTCATGTTCTTCAAAAGAAGCGATTCACGGAATCCAGCCGCAAGTTTATCGTCCACACTACACATTTCGGACGTTGAGGCAATTAAAACTTAATCTTAGTGTTGAGGGACGACTTTCGAGAAATGCTGAAGGTCTACGAATTACCAAATGACCGTTGGGGGCTGACGCGATATGCCACACTCTTGGCAGACTCACAAATGACATCACATGCACTTTTGTGGTGCGCAGTTGCCAAAACAAAATCCACTCACATCTGCCACTCCAATCTCCCGGGTGGCTGCAAATATTTGAACAGCTATGAAAGTTGTATATTCCCCAGGGCAAGCATTGGAGAATAAGTTGACTTTCTTCAGTTCTGAATGCATCTGCCACATGTAAGCAATCACCACAGAATGGAACAGTACCATTGCTGCAATGTTTTGCCTTAGGGAGTCAGGCCCCGCAAAAGCTTTTGCGTGACTCGCTGATGAAACGCGTTAACGGATGAATAACGCATTGGGAGCAATCCAAATGAAAACATTGAGTCGCATCTTAGATGACGAGTGAAAAATGTCGAGGACTACGACCGTCTCATTGTCCGAGGTAGTCGCGCAGCTGCTTAAACTACTGCGATTGCGCTTTGGGCGATACAGCAGTGACGCATCAGCTTCGATGCTGCATCACTGAGCGTGCAAACATGCTCGTCGGCCGGAAAGCGAAACAACAATCCACGTGCAGCAATCAACAGAGCACAAACGGACGTTATGAGTGCTCCCGCCGCCGGCCAACACGCTGGTGCCTCAGACTCGAAGGGTTGAGAACTTCATGGCAATGCTGTCATTTCCCTCCTAAAAAGCAGTGCGCGGCCAATTCGCAAAGCTTGCCGAAAAGCAGTCGCTTTTGGACTGCACGTTGCTTGTAGTCTGCATCGCGAACGGCATTAGCATCCCCATGCCAAGGCACAAACTACCAATATCGTCGGACACGCAAAGTTAAGCCACCTTCCTGTTCAATTTCTGTTGAGGGAGGCGTGATGCCGCGGCGGCTTTCACCAACAGCTAAAAACGTCATAAAATGGTGACAACAGAGGTATGCACAATAACTCGTGACACACATGTCAGCATTCCCCAGCGACAGGAGAAAACCAGACCGTCACCAATTCCTAGTCACCGTAAATCGTGATATCGTTAAAAAAAAATATATATATAAATGAGAACGAGGTAACCATTCGTGACCAGTTTCTGGGCTTCTTCTTTTCTCGGAACAAAGCGCTCCCAAACGCTTCAATATCGATGGTATTTCATAATGCACGCTCGTCAAGCTTCCGGTTAATAGCAGGCCACTAACTGGTGACTACCGTGACCCCTCATGCAATATTGTCCGATATAATGATCTTATATCTACTATAATGATGGCGTGATATATTTGCAAACGGCTATAAAATGAAACCCAATATCGATCACTTTTGCAGTACATACAAATTCACTATGTCGACGTAAGGTCACTGAGCCATATGTGTCCGTTTTGATCTTTGGAGTGCTTAGCAATATAAACATCTGGATCTCTGTGCAAGCAGTGTTTAATGGCATCCATATCAGCTATGCTAATAGTCACTTAAAATATCATTATCTGGAGCTCATTTCAGGCCAATACATTTGACCTATTTGGCCCGTTACGGATTCTGCTTTACAAGCAAATAATACGTCATCAGATAGACTATTGACTGGGCATCCATCTGTTGAAAAAGTGAGAAACATCAAAATTATACTTTTAATGTCACAAGGTCAACAAGACGTAAAAAAATCACGAGGTTGAATGTTGACTTCTGAAGACCATTTATATGGGTCTGCATATATAGGCTTGGTAGGCTAAATGCTACCACTAACAAGTTAATCACTTATTTTCTATATGAACTTTCTTCGTGACCTCAAAATTGTTCTAACCTGCTCCATGCCTAGAAACCTCCAAAATTGTTCTAACCTTTGCCTAGAAACCTAACAAATCTCATAATCATAATCTGGGTTGTAACTAACCCATTGCACTCATTTTAACAAAATCGAAAGTGGTGTGGTAAACCATTTAGGGTCTACCTTGGTGATTTGTCCTGAAATCACCCAGTTGTCTGCCATACACCGCCCATCATAGCCACTCAACCTCAGCAGGCGTGCCACACCACGTGCTGGCTGTGTCTGCCCTACACCGTCCACTACGGCTGCCCACGCCCGGAAGGCGTGTCACACTACGTGCTGGCTGTGTCTTCCCTACACCGTCCACTACGGCTGCCCACGCCCAACAGACGTGCCACACCACGTGCTGGCTATGTCTGCCCTACACCGTTCACTATGGCTACCCACGCTCCGCAGACGTGCCACACCACGTGCTGGCTATGTCTTCCCTACACCGTTCACTATGGCTACCCACGCTTCGCAAACGTGTCATACCACGTGCTGGCTATGTCTTCCCTACACCGTTCACTATGGCTACCCACGCTTCGCAAACGTGTCACACCACGTGCTGGCTATGTCTTCCCTACACCGTTCACTACGGCTACCCACGCTCCGCAGACGTGCCACACCACGTGCTGGCTATGTCTTCCCTACACCGTTCACTATGGCTACCCACGCTTCGCAAACGTGTCACACCACGTGCTGGCTATGTCTTCCCTACACCGTTCACTACGGCTACCCACGCTCCGCAGACGTGCCACACCACGTGCTGGCTATGTCTTCCCTACACCGTCCACTACGGCTGCCCACGCCCGACAGACGTGCCACACCACGTGCTGGCTATGTCTTCCCTACACCGTCCACTACGGCTACCCACGCTCCGCAGACGTGCCACACCACGTGCTGGCTATGTCTTCCCTACACCGTCCACTACGGCTGCCCACGCCCGGCAGACGTGCCACACCACGTGCTGGCTATGTCTTCCCTACACCGTCCACTACGGCTGCCCACGCCCGACAGACGTGCCACACCACGTACTGGCTATGTCTTCCCTACACCGTCCACTACGGCTGCCCACGCTCCGCAGACGTGCCACACCACGTGCTGGCTATGTCTTCCCTACACCGTCCACTACGGCTGCCCACGCCCGACAGACGTGCCACACCACGTGCTGGCTATGTCTTCCCTACACCGTTCACTATGGCTACCCACGCTCCGCAGACGTGCCACACCACGTGCTGGCTATGTCTTCCCTACACCGTTCACTACGGCTACCCACGCTTCGCAGCCGCGCCACACCATGTACCGCCAATCCCCGCCCATGTCATGCTTGCTCTCCTTCACTCGACTGCACGATGTGGTGCAACTGTCTGGAATGACTGCAATGCGCCATACAGTGTCTTGCAGTCTTTTTACAATCGGTAATGGGAGACCACTTGAGATGAAATAGAATGTTCGAGACCATTTCGGAAATGGAAATGGAAATGGAAATGTTCGGACTGGCTTCCTTTTTTATAGATCCGTTTTGAAGACCATTAACTTCCCGTAGCCTTAATCTGTAACCTGGCTAACTCCTGACGCGTTGCAGTGATGCAGCCCAAGTGAGGCAACAGTAGAAGTGTCCCTCCCACGATACCCCAAATAATATATATTTTCCATTGAGTTGCACCCGGAGCCATATTTCACCACCTCCTTTTGAATTGACATGCCTTTCTTTTTAAGTCCTGGCTGCGTCTCTGACGCTGTGTGCGTGCACGTGAAGCTGAAAGCTTGGCTACAAAACATGAATGTTAAGTTGGAATTACACAAATGACTTCGATATGCCCTAAGCTAACTGTGACACGATTTTACCTCCTTCAAAAGCCATAATACACATCGCACACCAGCTAACTCAGTCAACAACGGCTGGCTAACGGTCACGCATTGTGCCTCAAAACTCGGATACTGGATCCAACGGTACCTTTAAAATTCCCTAGACACTTTTTTGTTGGATGACCAGCTCAGTAACTTCGCTTAGCTTCTCCAGATACTAGCAGCTTAGCACCCAATGGTAGGCGAGCTGTTTGCCCATTAGTCCCCCGAGCATGGACCGCTGTCCACGTTTAAACAGCATGATGTTGCACAGCATCATGTTCCATAGCGCAACAATCAAAACACGCCTTGCTATCGTATTCTATATTCAAATCACGAGATGCACGAAGGGCTCATAGCACGCTGGGACCAGCATGTACTTAGCTTGTGTACGCAGCTGGAGTCTGGACTTCCAACATCATTAGCTGGATTTGTATCTGATGGCAGCATCTGTATTATAGCATGTGTTGTGACGCGCTTCGCAGATGTGATCGTGGGTGCTAAAGAAGGTCTTCATCACCAGTTCCATCTGGTGTACAGCCATGGTCTAAGGTCATGGGTCTCGTGCATCGACACATACTTCTTTTGCGCGGATGAAATTACTACATATGTGGTATGATTTGTGCCGTTCATTTAAGGGAAGGGCAATGCGATATTGTTCGTCATCTTCCATTTTGATATCATCAGCTTTCATGTGCAGACAACAAAATGCTAAACTGCACCCCTAGCTTCTCATGTTCGGTGCCGTACAGACGCTGTAGCAGCCCGTCCAGCAGCACCTGACGTGCTCACTTGAGCGTCGGCAACATCTGCTGGATGAGTCTGTGCAGCGGGAACTCGCCGCGTCCGCACACGTCGCCCCAGTCGTCGCTGTCCAGTTCGAAGGTCATGGCGCCGGCTAAGTCCAGCGCGCGCACCAGGGTCGCCTTGGCGGCCACACTCGCCTCGTCGTCGTAGCTGAGCCACTCGACGCCGCTGAAGGCGTACGGCGCCAGCGCGAACGGGTCCCACCGGCGCGTGCCGTTGCCCTGCAGGAGGCGGCACACGTCGGCCAGCGTCACGGAGCCGTCCGCCCACGGCCCGGCGGCCGGCGCGTACAGGCCGTGCACGCTCGGGTCGCGCAGGCGCCAGCCGCGCCCGTAGGTGGGAATGCCGAGCAGCAGCTTGTCGGCGGGCAGGCCGCGCGCCAGCCACAGGCCGGCCGAGAAGTTGGCGTTGAGCGTGGCGAAGAAGCCGCGGTCGCGCGCCGCGGCGAACAGCGGCGCGTTGTGGCCGGTGGCCGGCGTCAGCGGCTGGTAGAAGTGGAAGTCGTACGTCATGACGCTGGCGAAGTCGACGGCGGCGGCCAGGCGCGCCACCTCGTACGACGCGTCGACGACGGTGACCGGCGCGCCGACGGCCGTCGAGAGGAGACGCCGGCGCGGCATGGCGTGCAGCCGCGCCGACAGCGTCTCCAGCAGCAGCGTGAAGTCGCGCCGCTCGCGCGCCGGCCGCAGGAACGCCGGGAACTCCCAGTCCAGGTCCAGGCCGTCCAGCGCCAGGTCGGCCAGTAGCCGGACGGCCGAGGCGGCGAAGGTGGCGCGGCTGGCGTCCGTTGCGGCGACCGCGGCGAACCGGTCGTTGGAGGCGCCAACCGTCAGACAGACGCGCAGCTGCGGGTTCTGCTGGTCGCGCATGCGCAACAGCTGTTTGACAATGTCGAGGTAGTCGTCCGGGATCTGAGGCACAGTTGGTGAAGTCACAGTCATGGACGAAGATGAGAGGGTCTTAGTAGCAAATTAGTGCTTTGCCCAGAAACACCACTCACCGGAAGACACTTCCAGTTAAAAATGATGACTAAGATGTGCAATCTGAATTGAGCTCAAAGGAGTGGAACTAACTTGCAAGAAATGCTCTCCTGTCATAGCTTAGGCCAAGACATGTTACCCTGACCCCTAACCTGGCCCCCGCGCCCTTCTCAGACATAATCCTCATCGAGAGGGGCAAGCAAAATCCTTTATTCGTCCTCAATTATTTTAGTTGAACTTCATGTGCCGACCCAATTTCCGCCCACCCTGTTCTGATGCGGTCTGACTGATACACTCACTGACCACCTCATCAATACGATGCGGTCTGACTGATACACTCACTGACCACCTCATCAATACGATGCGGTCTGACTGATACACTCACTGACCACCTCATCAATACGATGCGGTCTGACTGATACACTCACTGACCACCTCATCAATACGATGCGGTCTGACTGATACACTCACTGACCACCTCATCAATACGATGCGGTCTGACTGATACACTCACTGACCACCTCATCAATACGATGCGGTCTGACTGATACACTCACTGACCACCTCATCAATACGATGCGGTCTGACTGATACACTCACTGACCACCTCATCAATACGATGTGGTCTGACTGATACACTCACTGACCACCTCATCAATACGATGCGGTCTGACTGATACACTCACTGACCACCTCATCAATACGATGTGGTCTGACTGATACACTCACTGACCACCTCATCAATACGATGCGGTCTGACTGATACACTCACTGACCACCTCATCAATACGATGCGGTCTGACTGATACACTCACTGACCACCTCATCAATACGATGCGGTCTGACTGATACACTCACTGACCACCTCATCAATACGATGCGGTCTGACTGATACACTCACTGACCACCTCATCAATACGATGCGGTCTGACTGATACACTCACTGACCACCTCATCAATACGATGCGGTCTGACTGATACACTCACTGACCACCTCATCAATACGATGCGGTCTGACTGATACACTCACTGACCACCTATCAATACGATGCGATGTACTCATCAATACGATGCGGTCTGACTGATACACTCACTGACCACCTCATCAATACGATGCGGTCTGACTGATACACTCACTGACCACCTCATCAATACGATGCGGTCTGACTGATACACTCACTGACCACCTCATCAATACGATGCGGTCTGACTGATACACTCACTGACCACCTCATCAATACGATGCGGTCTGACTGATACACTCACTGACCACCTCATCAATACGATGCGGTCTGACTGATACACTCACTGACCACCTCATCAATACGATGCGGTCTGACTGATACACTCACTGACCACCTCATCAATACGATGCGGTCTGACTGATACACTCACTGACCACCTCATCAATACGATGCGGTCTGACTGATACACTCACTGACCACCTCATCAATACGATGCGGTCTGACTGATACACTCACTGACCACCTCATCAATACGATGCGGTCTGACTGATACACTCACTGACCACCTCATCAATACGATGCGGTCTGACTGATACACTCACTGACCACCTCATCAATACGATGCGGTCTGACTGATACACTCACTGACCACCTCATCAATACGATGCGGTCTGACTGATACACTCACTGACCACCTCATCAATACGATGCGGTCTGACTGATACACTCACTGACCACCTCATCAATACGATGCGGTCTGACTGATACACTCACTGACCACCTCATCAATACGATGCGGTCTGACTGATACACTCACTGACCACCTCATCAATACGATGCGGTCTGACTGATACACTCACTGACCACCTCATCAATACGATGCGGTCTGACTGATACACTCACTGACCACTAATAACCACCTCATCAATACGATGCGGTCTGACTGATACACTCACTGACCACCTCATCAATACGATGCGGTCTGACTGATACACTCACTGACCACCTCATCAATACGATGCGGTCTGACTGATACACTCACTGACCACCTCATCAATACGATGCGGTCTGACTGATACACTCACTGACCACCTCATCAATACGATGCGGTCTGACTGATACACTCACTGACCACCTCATCAATACGATGCGGTCTGACTGATACACTCACTGACCACCTCATCAATACGATGTGGTCTGACTGATGCACTCACTGACCACCTCATCAATACGATGGGTTGACTGATACACTCACTGACCACCTCATCAATACGATGGGTCTACTACTCACTGACCACCTCATCAATACGATGTGGTCTGACTGATGCACTCACTGACCACCTCATCAATACGATGCGGTCTGATTGATACACTCACTGACCACCTCATCAATATGATGCAGTCTGACTGATACATTCACTGACCACCTCATCAATACGATGCGGTCTGACTGATACACTCACTGACCACCTCATCAATACGATGCGGTCTGACTGATACATTCACTGACCACCTCATCAATACGATGAGGTCTGACTGATACACTAATTGACCACCTCATCAATACGATGCTGCTTGGATGAGCTGAGTTTGCTGCGTCTTCCACACCTGATGATATTCCAATTTGGGTATCGCTCCTATGGAAATGTTGCGCACAACAGCCATGCATTAAACAAAAGTGTATCAGAAACTGAAGTTCCTAAGCGCCTAGCACGAGCACCACCACCAGCGCATGTACCATACCGTGCCACTGACGTACCGTCAGCTCTCCGCAGCTCCATCACCAGTGCACGTACCGTGCCGCGCCCTGACGTACCGTCAACTCTCCGTCGTCGGTGATGTGGCCGAAGAAGGCCAGGAGGTGAGTGCAGAGGTACGGGTCGATCTTGCCCAGCGGCACGTCCTTGAACAGGTAGCACGCGCGCACCCAACTGCGAGCCTCGGTCGCCAGTTCGGGCAGCATGTTGGCCGTCCGCGACTGTCGCGGAGCCGGAGCCGGAGCCGGAGCCGGAGCCAGTGTCGGCGGCAGAGTGGACAGCAGCATCGTCAGCAACAACAACACCAGCGCCATGTCGTCGCTGCCGATCCTGGTACTGGTGGGTTTGCGACCGCTGTGGTCCTGATGTCTGGCGATCCGAGCAGCAAGAGCGGATTACTTCCAGGCGAGATAAGCTGACTGACTCTACAAACAGCGGCTGATTTTGCTCTGCCCGGCACCACCCGTGACGGGCCACCGTCGGCGAGAGGCAGGCAGAACTGGCGCGTCACTGTTCGCGCCGCCTCCTAAACGGCTGATATGACGAGTGGCTGCCCTATCAGTCGCTTAGGAAGCGCGTCGTTAGATATCGACCGGATGCGACAGGGGGCAGCGGGGCAGAACGACCAGGCGACATCACAAACACCACCTACCGGCCAGCCAACTAACTAACGATCAGGCGACTGTGGCGCCGAACCCACCGGAAGACAGGCGTACCACCCGCTTACGTAACTTCCTCTGACTTTCAGCAAACATTGCAGCTTCAATAAGCACTTGCGATTGCTGGCCCAGCAGCGAGGTTCACCTGACCTGGCCGATGCAGCGCGCAGACGTCATGAGCTGTAGCGACCGTCTCTAAACGAACTAAACAATTTTGTTTTATTCGCTGATAAGATAGACAGTCAAGGCAGTGGGCAAAGTACAATTGGACAAACAAGTGAAGTCTTATTTATGTATTTGCTTAGTTATTTATTGGACGATGCATTCCCTCCACGTTGAGTGGCAGCTTGCCTATAGTGAAGTGGGCACTGGTGGGCACTGGTGGGCACTGGTGAGCAGATGCTGGCGTAGTGAATCAGGCCTTAAGGAATCGAGTGTATTTGCGGACCACGACAGTTACATTGGAATCCCATAGCATGAGACGATCAAATGTCACTCCCTTCTTGCTCTCAGAGAAGAAATCCACTATCACATCAGCGGAAATTCTTGGCTTCTTCCACAAGTTCGCCGATGACAACAAACACATACCACTCGTATTCACGGATGGGTCGAAACACGAGGCAAAGTTAGGCATCGGCATCACTGGACCAGGTCTCAGACTTTCCAAGCGTCTACCGGATAACTTCTCCATCTACTCGGCTGAAGCAATGGCCATTCTGGCCGCTATCACCATTCTCATGAGGCGTAAAGCTAGAAACGTAGTAATTTGCTCAGACTCCAAATCTGTCCTCCAGTCAATTAGCAACACCCACGACTGTCTACATTACTCCATTGATAGAATTCAACAACTCGTGGCCCATAACGTAAATATGAACTTTTCCTTCCTCTGGATTCCGGGCCACGCCAACATTCTAGGTAACGAAGAAGCAGACCGGCTCGCAAAGCTAGCCTTAGCATTGAACACTTACCCTAGCGTGGAATATTCGGTGGACGATTGCAAAGCACTCCTACAACGCCATATTCGCCAACATCAACCGAACGCATGGACACAACACAACTCAACACAGCACAAATCCAACCACACCCACGCAATCAAACCAACAATAGGCACATGGAACACATCAAATCAATCTCACCGACAAAAAGAGGTCATCCTCACTAGACTTAGAACTGGTTGCACAAACCTAACAGCCTCAATTAGGGGGAGACCAATATACAACACCGCACTGCGGCACCTGCAACACCACATTAAGCATAGACCACATCCTGCTAGACTGTAGTAGCTTTAGCTCTCAAAGACAACCACTTAAGGCATTCTGCCAAAAAGAGGGCATCACCCTATCGCTTCCATCGCTTATCGGTGACAAGCACCCAGAACTCCTTCAATTGCTATTTGAATATCTGTATGCCACAAAACTAACCGGAGCACTGTAGGCACCATACCACCAACACTCACATCAACTCGCAATACATGACCGCGAAACACGCGTAGGAAACACGTAAATAGCCATCCCCGCATGGCGTCGGACGTACATGAGCCGATTTGCTTCTCAATTAGAAATAAACGGCTACCTAGCGGTGCCGTCGGAAGTAGATGAGCCGACTTGCTTTAGGAAAACATAAACCAAAAATAAAATACAAATTAGCATAACGTAAAACGACTACCCAGAGGAGCCATAGGACGTAGATGAGCCGATTTACCTTGCAACTCCTAACGTAAACGGCTACCCAGAGGTACAGCGGACGTAGAAGAGCCGAATTGCAAAACACCGTACTAACCCAACTGAGAACCCTGCATGGCATGCTTAGACTAACCCACTACTAACAACTAACATGCGGCGGCCGGCGTGATAGGCGGTGTGAACAATTACCTCCTTGTTCGCACGGTAAAGATCCCTCGGTGTTCTTCGATATGAGTAGGCTAAAGCCGGCACCCTGGCAAAATCAACTTCTCGCCACTCTCAAAATACCCCCACCCCCATCCAAACTACGAATTATTTTGTGGAGGAGTAAAGTAAACTAAACCATTTAGACATCAGGGAGCCGTCCCCAACCCAGACCCTCGCCTTCAGCACCTAAAACATCGCGCAAACTAACGTAAAATTCCTTAACGTAAATGTCCACTTGCCCGCAACTTGATCACAACCGCTCGCTTTATAGACAGACATGTAACGTACTCGCTTTAAAGGCGGCGCAAATGACCTTCATGGTCCGGCACGCCTAAAAAATCACTCTCCCCTCCCCCTGTCACTCCCAGGTTCCTGCATGACTGGCTCATAGTTATTACGGCGTTTCTGAAGCACACTCGTATCGGGGTAATAGCGAATGTTTTGACATAGTTCGAACATAAGAAGCTGAGTTTTGGTCGGGTTTACATTCAAACCGTTTCCTAGGAAGTAGTTGTAGCGATTGTTCGGGCATGTTTCCATCTGACTTAGCAGATTGGAGAGATCAAATTTGCAACCGGAGATGAGGACCTGGGTGTCGTCCGGGAACTGAGTGACGTGTGCTACCGGAACGTGCAGGCTGAGGTCGTTCGAAAAGATGCAATAGTAGAGTGGACCTATTGATTAGCCTTGAAAAGCACGTATGCCGTTGGTGAGAAAGGAGGAGAGATGCCTGCTTCCACAATGATCGAAGCCGCATGCGTGTGACCTGCGCGTGACCTCCCAGGTATGCGTTAGGTCAGTCAGCATCGAGTCCATGGAGTTGTAGTTTTGTGAGCAGTTAGGTGTCGTTTGTTACGTCGAAGCATTTACTGAGTTCGTCTGAGGTGGTTTTAGCACGCGCCCTGGAGGGCCTCTGAAAATTACGCGCACTTGAGAGGGGGGGGGGGGGGGGGGCGTGGGCGAATTGCGCCACCATAGGATATCGACTCCTATGATAGCTAGAGTAGCGAAATTTTTAGGGTAGATGGGTATGGTAGTGAACTCTATTGTGTGCAAATTCCATGGCCTTAGGTAATATCTTCAAGGTTAAATGCGGTCACATGCCATATTTGGCTTGTTTTGCGTGGCTTGGCTTGACATGGTTATGGATCGCTGCGATTATGACTAAATGCTCCAAAATGGGCATCAATTATATTTTGGAAATAACCAATGACGCAATACAGATGAGAAATCCGACATTTGACCTCAGATCACCTATATATCAGCACTTTATCGGGTCAGTTACCGGTTCCAGTTATGGGAACCGAGCCTGACCGGCGGGCGTCCGGCGCAATCGGCTTCACGAAGAAAGGGCCGAAGTGCATGAATGAAGTATGGAAACGCTTAGGTTCACAATGACAAAAACAGAAGTTATCAGCAGGGAGTAACAAGCAATATGACATGAATCGCATGACTGTCATTTGCGCTTATGACAACCTTCCAGTTGAACAAGTTTGGTTCCATTGACCTGTCATGAACTTGACCTGAGTTGACCTCGGTGATCTAGCATGATCCTGAAACAATACTGCATAACAATATGCATCACACAAGTCGCATAGCATTGCCTTTTGCCGATACACGGGAAGCGCATTAACGCCGAATTTTGTGGTCTGACGCCACGAAATGTTTTGACTTTGACGGCCTATAACTCGATTTTGATTTTCTTATTTTAAGCGACGTGCCGGACATTTCTAAGCAGGTATACACAAAATGGCGCATATCGACTAGTAAAATCTGGAGTTATTTACGGGGTAGGCGGATTTCGCTCCTCCCCCCCTTCTCCGGTCGCGTGTTAGTTCAGACCTTGTGATGCAGTTGTTTTTGTGCTACCCTCTCTGTGAGTTTGACGATAACCGGAACCAGTGAGATGCGCCTGAAATTAGAGAGATCCGTAGGGTTTCATGATTTGTGAATGGAAATTACCATTTACTGTTTCCACGTGGGGCGGATATCAGCTGTAGTCAGGCAGGCGTTTATGATGTCTTGCAGCATTTCTCCGATGGAAAAGAGCAGACATTTCATGAACCTAACGCAGATTCCGTCGAGTCCGCAAACGCTTGTGCAAATTTTGGCTAGCTGTTCGAGGGAAATGGGAGATACTTTATAGGAGCTGATAAAGATACTTGCTGTCAGCTACTCGCGACAGCGAGTATCTGTGGTGCGGGGGTTCGGACATGTTTGCCTGGCGTTTGACCTTTGCTGATACTTTAGGTCCGACACTTAAGTATTGGTATTGGCTTTGGTGGGTAAAGTATTGGTTTAGCTGCTCAAGTAACTGCTGAGGTTGAACTTTATGGAAACCGTTTTGGTGTCGAAAATAGGCTTGATGGCACGCCACGCAGCTGATGGGCCCTTCGGTACTACCATTCGGCTGATTTCGTCACTTCAGTCAGCTCTAATAGCCGAGCGAACTAGCCGTTTGAGTACTTTGCATGTGTCTGTCTTGTAAGTGTAAAGCTACATTCCGCCGATGCATGAGCTGTTTGGTAGCTTCGGTAGCATGTGGTGCCGATGGGGTCCGAATTTTTATGTTTCTGCGTGACAGGTGCTCGGCGAGAATAGGTGGCAGGAATTTCCGCAGGGTGTCCCTTTGTCCGTTATTGAGGTGCGGCCAGCGACCCGTGCTCAGTCGATCTCACCAAGGTCAAGGGTCAGTTCCGAGGCATCCACTCGGCCGAATGAACGAGACTTAATCACGGTGTTGAATGAGGCTGTTTACTTTAATCGAACATCTGATGCATTTGTGAGGACTGTAGTGGCAGAAGCTCACTCTGGTCTTGCCGACAGAGATGGGCGAGTTTGCTATGATAGCATCCAATATATGGCCTGCGGCGAATGTAGGGCGCTTCACTGTCACGATAAGATAATAGATGCTAATGAACTCAAGCAGGTGTGTTTTGCTGGGGCTATTAGCCGTGTCGAGGAGGTTGTGATTTAGATCACCTGTGAGGTAGAAAGTGCCGGTAAAGTTCAGTGTCGGCAAGTGAACCCGTCTTTCGAGCTCAGCGAAGTCGTCATTTAAGGCAGGATGAGTATTACGAAGAAGCCGACAGATTTCCGCCCGAATGTAGTATATTCCGCTTTTTCCATTTGACTTTGGCCCGGAGTTTGGACTTCGATTTAGGTAGCGTAGAAATTGTCATTACTGTAACAGTCAGCGGTGGCTTGGCGATAATCGCCGCCCCATCGTAATCGTGAGAGTCGGGCCGGTCCGTGCGTTCCACCTGATAACCCGGGAAGTTAACGAGGCGCGCTGGGGTGCTAGGTCACAGCCAGGTCTCCGTCATCACAGCTCAGTCCAGACAGCAAGAACGAGGTCGTGTCGTAGCTCACGTAGCTTAGGTTTGACAGACTGAACGTTGACGAGTCGCAAGAGAAGATGCCCTTTGCGCTGCTGAGCTGTCACGTGGTTTGCTCCGCCTCGCTATCCGCGTCTTGTGCCGTCCCTGGCGCCGCGCCTGCCCCGTCGTGTTTTTCTCGGCGCTGTTTTCGCGACGGTGACGCTGCCCTCTGTCGGGCAGCGCCGCCCGGGAGTGGTGAAATTAGTGTCTGGGGGTGAAGTCCTCGGCGGTGATGATATCACTGGCGGGACGGCTGGTGGCCCGTGGACGTGATGGCGGTGCCAATATTTGAACCAGGACGGTGGATAGCAGCAGCCTGATGATGTCCGCATGCATGATGAATATGTGTAGACGAAGCAGGGCGCTATTGCTGGATACGCAGTAGTTTCGAGCGGCACCAAGTCGCCAGTCAGCTCAGAACATGTTGCTCTCAGACATCCAGCCGTTACAGTGTCGGGCACAGGATAAACCACGAGCAGTAGCTGATGCTGTGTGCAAGGAAATTCACCATTCATAAGGGTGCTGCCGATTTTTTCACTCACTGAGTTTTTCAGACGTCCAATCCTTGTGCTCTGCAGCATCCGACAGGAATAACCGGGTCGGAATAATGTATAATCCAGCATCAAATGTCCACTACTGAGTCCAGTCACTTCGCACACGGGTAGCGTATAGGTCCACCAGTTTTGGTTCGCATTTTCCCTTCTTCTATCACTTCCACATTTCTGGTTCACTTTTCACTCGGTTTTCACGCACAGTATATACCGAGGCACGAAAGAGTGTGAGGGAAAGCTTGGGCGAGTGACAGAGATCCTTCTGCTCGCGGCACCGCTCTCAGGTCGACTGTCAATGGAAAATCTGTTTTTTTTTTAAACTTCGTAACGCTCTTCCCTCTTCAAAATAATTGTAGCCCATGGGACCATGACTCATCTTTATTCTCCTGGACGGTACGTTTTTTCACAATGCCGACCACTGCTTCGCATGCAGTGGCCTATTATATTTGGCTACAGGCACTATTGCAGGTTTGATCTATGCTGAGCCTTCCTACGGCCAGATGTTCAAGAGCCAGGACGGTCGACTTAGGAATTCCTCATGATACATGCGTATGCCGATACATACGTCATCGATCCCCATAACTCTCGTTCAGTTCGAACAATTGCATCCTTTTAGCCATTTACTTTTTGCAGACAGGGCACCACCATGTATTACTAGAAGTAGCCCCAGGAGCATCTCAGCTATGTAGATAGCTAGGTAGGAAGGTGGGCCAGGTAGGCTAGGTGGGCTATTTGAGCTAAATAGCAACACCAATGATCTCCTGGTGCCACATTGTGAATTGTGTTATCAGGGGAAAAGAGAAAAGATGGATTCCTGCAATGTACCACATTTCAACACAGATATATGTCACACATGTCAATACATACTTGCACACACACATACTTGCATATGCACACCCACATATACAAATCCATTGCATACAAATACACACTTGCAAATGCACACACATATACACATACCCATATAAACATATGAATACACACACCCATGCACACATATACATACACCCACATGCATCAATATGCAATTAAGCATATGATTACATATGTATAATCGTATATACATATGCATGCTGCATATGCATGCTGTACCTACACTTACACTCTAATGCATGTATAACCACCTACATATAGTCCCTCTGTTCATTATGCATTTTGCGATATGACCGATAATATACATGACCATATTATACATTACCTAAAAGAAATTCGTTCTTCTTTGGAATTCGGCCAATTTTGGCCCTTAGTAGATCCTCCGTTGACCCACATATCCAGGAAATAGGTACTCCTGCCCATCCCTCATCTCTCCTGGGTGCTTTCAGGGGTCGGTTGGGCCCACTAAAGGTGTGAGGGCGCTCTGCGGTAGCATTAGGCTGATCCGTTGATTCGCTGACATGGGCGACCTCGCCATGTTGTAACTCGGAGGTCATGTCAAGGTCACGGCGCCGACTACCTGAGCCTCCGTCTCCTGAAAGGAACATTTTCTTGTCGTCCGACTGATGAAGTCTGTGGTGGTGCACTAGTCGGAATCCGTCAAATCCACGCACACAGCGCACAGAGGCGCACTCAGTAGGCACTGGCAGGTCCGCAACTCCATCAGCAGCAAATGGAGACGGTTTTCTTTTTCATTACCAGCGGCCCGATCGATAAACGTTATCCATGGCACTTCAGTGGTCAAACCGCCTTCCAGACCAAACGTTTGGATGCTCTCGTGATCACGCGCTGGGCGGCAGGCCGACGTCATCATTGACGTCAGCGGGATCAGCCGGCCAGAAGCAGTAGTTCGTTGTGCTATCACTAGGTGGTGCTGCAGCACGCCGGCCGATCTCATCGAATCATATTGCGCCGGGCAGGAGCGAAGGGGCAGTGACGGTAGGCTTAGATGTGGCTTGCGGGTAGGAGGTTCGGGTGGGGTGGGGGAAAGTGTCGAACCTTTTTGACGATCAATGTGTCCATTAAAGAAACTTCATGTACTTGTAATGTTTTTTCTTGAACCAAATGTTAATTCATCGTTCATGTTTTGATATTTGGAAGATATTTACTCCATATCGAAACCATATCAAGAAAACCAGACTGTGACCAAATCATACACACCGTAAATCGTGATATCGTTAAAAAAAATTATAAATGAGACCGAGGTAACCTTTCGTGACAGGTTTCCGGGCTTCTTCTTTTCTCGGAACAAAGCGCTCCCAAACGCTTCAATATCGATGGTATTTCATAATGCACGCGTCAAGCTTCCGGTTAATAGCAGGCCACTGACTCGTGACCATCGTGAGCCCTCATGCAATCAAGGGCGTCGCCACCGGGGAGCGGGGGGGCAGTCGCCCCCCTGCCGTCGTCAAACAGGGGGGGGCGCCGCTCCCCCTGAAATTTGAGGAGGCCCCTATCCGGAAATGCACAGGAAAAAAGTGAGCAATGAGGCTGACGAGACACGAGAGGAAGCCTCCAAGACGTGAGAGAAGGCCCCTAATTTGAAGGAGTCACCTAGGAGAGGATAGGAGGCCCCAGAAATCACAAGAGTGCCAACAATTGGCACGGAGGCCCCCAGGAATGCAAAGGATTCCCCGGGGATTGCAAAGGAGGCCCCCAGGATTGCAAAGGAGGCCTCCAGGATTACAAAGGAGGCCCCCAGGATTGAAAAGGAGGCCGCAGGATTGCAAAGGAGGCCCCCAGGATTGCAAAGGAGGCCCCCAGGGTTGCAAAGGAGGCCTCCATGATTACAAAGGAGGCCCCCATGATTGAAAAGGAGGCCCCCAAGATTGTAAAGGGGTCCCCCAGGATTGCAAAGGAGGCCTCCATGATTACAAAGGAGGCCCCCTGGAATGCAAAGGATGCCCCAGGATTGCAAAGGAGGCCCCCATGATTACAAAGGAGGACTCCAGGATTGCAAAGGAGGCCCTCAGGATTGCAAAGGAGGACACCAGGATTGCAAAGGAGGCCTCGGGATTGCAAAGGATGCCCCAGGATTGCAAAGGAGGCACCCATGATTACAAAGGAGGACTCCAGGATTGCAAAGGAGGCTCTTAGGATTGCAAAGGAGGCCCGAGGATTGCACAGGAGGCCACTAGGATTGCAAAGGAGGCCCTCAGGATTGCGAAGGAAGCCCACAGGATTGTAAAGGAGGCCCCCAGGATTGCAAAGGAGGCCCCAGGATTGCAAAGGAGACCCCATGATTGCAAAGGAGGCCCCCAGGATTACAAAGGAGGCCCTCAGGATTGCAAAGGAGGCCCCCAGGATTGCAAAGGAGGCCCCAATACGGGAAGGGATACCTAAAAAAATGAGAGAAGGCCCTAAGACGGAAGAGAAAGCCAGTGTATATGAGATGAGGTTTCGGAGACGTAAAAGCAGTCCCCGAAACTGGTAAGGTTCCACCAAGATAGAAAAGGATAATCCAGAAAAGCGGCAGGAAGCACCTAATTCGGAAGAGGACGATATAAGATTGGAAAGAGATCCTATGATGCACGAGGAAGCCCCTAAAATAGTAGAGAATGGCCATTAGATAAGAGGGATGGCTCCCAGGCGAGAAAGAAGGCTTCAAGACGGGTAAGAAGGTCCCCAGGAAACGACAAGGTAACTGAGATAGGAAAGGTTGCGTGTAATTTGGAAGAGGAGCCACCTAAGAGGGAACAGGAGTCCACCAGGAGATAAGAGGCCAACCTTAAAATGGGAAAAGATAGAATCAAAACGCGGAACAGGAGGCCCCGAAGACGTGAAAAGGAGGCCCCTAATTTGAAAAAGAAAGCCTCCCAAAGAAAAAAGGAGGCCCCTGCCGGTCTCGAAAGGAGTCCCTCGAGATGGAGTAGGAGGTCTCCAGGGCCGAATGAGGCCCCGACGACCCGAAGGAATTCCCAGGAAATGAGAGTAGGCCCTTCAAATGGGAGTGGTAGGTAGCAGGTATGGAAGGAGGCGAGGTTTCCAAAATTGAAGATCCCCTCAAGACGGGTAAGCTTTGCGAGGACAAAGGAGGAGGCCCACGAGGCGTGGCAGGAGGCCCCTAATTTGGCAGAGGATGCCCCTGGAACATGAGAGGAAGTCCCATGCCATATTAAAGGGGCCCCAGGATGTGGGAGGAGGTCCTCCAAAACGGGAGAGGAGGACCATTGAATATGGAGGAGGGTAGGACGGACGAGAAGACGTCCAAAACCGGTAAAGAAGCTCCAGGAAATGAGACGAGACCCCTAAGACGCGAGAGGAGGTCTATAATTTGCTAGAAGCACCTGAAATGGCAGGAGTCGTGCCGGGGTACTTGAAAATCACGACATGGGCTCAAAAAGATCCGGCCGGGGCCCCTGAAAATCTCGCTGAGCCTATGGATACCAAAAATTCACGCCCGGATCATGAAAATCACGCTAGGGGCACGATAAGTCGTACCGTTCCCCAACAGTATCATTTGGACACAAATGAAGCCCGGGCAACGAAAAATAATCCGGACATGGATAATCACTCTTGGGCCCCAACAATGACACCAAAAGCATCCAAAACGTATTGGACACCCACAAAGTGTCGAGGTCGCTAAAACTCGCGCTAGGGATCCAAGCAAATGACGTCGGGACACAAAAGATTACATGGGACTAAAAAAGTCGCGTCGCAGCCTTCGAAAATCTCACTGGGGACCAAAAGAGTCGCGCCTGGACCCCAAAGGTTGCTGCTGTCCCCAAAATCACTTATCAACCGGAATGTCACCCTGCGCCCAAAAAAAATCGGGTCAAAGTCCCCACAAAACCCGTTGAGCACTGGAAAAAAAAACGTGTCATGGTACCGAAAAAAATCGCACCTGGAGACCGAAGTATCGTACAAGGACCAAAAAATATCACATAAGGACCTATATAAAAAATAGAACTCCTTCGGTGGCCGCAGTGACATATCAAAGGGGCAAATGGCCCCTCCCTCCTAAGAGGGATATGCTCCCAAGAATCGAGTCGAGGCCCCAAAAAGTCGCGCTGGGACCACAACAATTCGCGTCGGTCCACCAGAATTCGCGTAGGGGCTCAAAGTAAATACGTCGCGCCCCAGAAAACTCGCTCCGAGGCACGAAAATATGCAACAGGAACCGCCAAGATCGCGTTGGGGTCACAGCTAAGTACAACGCGCCCCGCAAACTCGAACCGGTCCCACCAAATTTCGCGCTCGGACCCACAATTCGGTAGTGCCAAAAATTTCGCGCTTGGACCCATCGGTAGTACCAAAAATTTGGTCTGGGCATCACAAATTAACGTCGGGGCTGCCAACAATTGGCGTCTATGGCCCCACATAGGCACCGTGTGACCCCCAAAGTCCCATCGGTATCCGAAAAATAAAGCCGGAGCCCTCCCAAATCAGGAGGGATTGAAAAAAAGTCCGGGTCGGGACAATGGTTCTGGAGCACCGAACATGTCATCAGATGACAAATCGCGTACGGCATCGCGCCTTGACAAATCGCGTACCATCGAAAAACATACCGGAGCTCGAAGAAAATCGAGGTAAGATACAAAAACATGGCACCAGGGACTCGAAACATCAGGGCGGGATTCGGAAGTTAAAGAAAATTCAGAAGAGATCCACAAAAATTGCGTTGAGCCCAGATAACTGGCGTTGGGTCCAGGAACCACGCGCCTGGGCGCGATAAGTCGCGCTGGGACCCAGAAAAAATGCACCAAAGCCTCAAAGTCGTACTGGGGCCCCATAAATGTGCGTCAGAAGCCCCAAATAAACACAGCGGGACCCTAAGAGCACAACGGGGACCGAAAATGCAACTGGCCCTTCAAAGCGCAGTCTCATAAAAAGAGGCAGGGTCCGAAAACATGCGTTGTAGCCATAACTATATATACCGGGAACACTAAAAAAAAAACATTACAAAATACACCGGAAGCTCTCAAGGCACACAGGGGCCATATGACCGCACAAGGGCCTGGAAAGAGGCTGGGGCCGCAAAAAGCAACATGATTCCAAAACGAACAAAAGTACCGGGCAATAAGTAAACACATCGAGATCTTTGAAAGCGCCCCGACAACTAAAAAAAAATATTCGGTGCGCAAAAAAAGCAACAAAACCCTAAAACGAGCAGGGGTTTCGAAAATGCGTTGGGCCTCTAACAAAAATGAATTGGGGCCTTAAGACACATCCGTAGACGAAGAAATACGAAGCGGGTCCAAAGAAGTACACTCAGGCAGGGCTTCGGTTCGGTAGCCAACCTGGAAGCATGTTTAATCAAAGATATAAGGTGCATGAAAGCTCAGTGGGTATCCGCATTTCTTCACCATAAAATATGGTAAGAAGGGAACAAATGATCGAATTTAATTAATCGAATTTTCGCAGCGAACGCCCATACGAAGCATTTTATCACGTAAGATACAGCCACAGTCTATCATGTGGCAGCAATTAACAAAGCGTAGGAGGCCCAGCAGAACCCGTAGCATCGCACGAAGTGTGGCGAATGCGCTGAATGCGCAAGATAGGTGTGCACGTGCACTAACGTTGGCGTCGTGGCGACCGGGCACTATGAACTGGAATGTCTGAAATTGGAAAATTTTACATGTTAAAGTGATTTGTGCAGTTGTAATTCCAGCAGTGCGAGGTGACTTATCAAGGAATACCAAAAGAATACATTTGAACAGGTTGTGGGAGCTAGGGTTGAAATCCGACGAATCAGAAGCGATAGTGGTAGATTAGGCCCCTCCACAGGATAATTCAGTTGACCACTAATTATTTTATTTAAAAAGTTCCCCTTTGACAAAATAGTGGTCGAAATCGGGAGACTTTATTCAGTAGTTGGACCCCCTCCAAATACGTTTGCCCTTTCCCCTTGACGCAAATATAGGTGCCTCACTGGTCTCCCAATTATTTTCAGAAACTTACGCGCATGGAGCAAAGCCAACATTGCGGGGGTAAATTCCCCCTCACAAGCATGCAAAACAACAACGATGCCCCATATTAAATGGGAGGAATGATGTTTTAAAATGTATTTTATTCCTACAAAGTTGTCTTCTGTGATTACAGCCTGCATGATTACAGCTTCCCAGCTTCAGTACCTTCTCAACGACATAATTTACAAAACGGTACAGCACAGCGATAACCATGGGCGTGACCGCGTGGAATTCGGAGGTTTTGCATTATTTATGCATTGTCATTGTTACATTGTTGCATGGCCATTGATGCATCGTTGTTCAATGCTTGTTCTTGCCGTGAATTCATTCGCGGAGTATTTATTATTTTAGCTTCTGTGCCAAATGCCTTGCAGCCAGCACCAAGTTATGAAAAAAAATAATAAATCCCTAAGATGACGATCAGAAAACCAATTCAATCCACTTCTCGTTGTCACCTTCGCGAAATTGTTGTCCTGGGACTGAGAAATGATCGTTTAAGTTTGTTTATGAGATCAAGCTGGTGGGAATGACTAACAGTGGTGATGAACCTAGCTATATTCAGTTAAACTTGGTGAACAAAGAAGTGGGTTGATCAATGGGAGATATCTTTAAGATATGCTCAGCACGAGCCCCACCAGCTCGCTACAATCTAGAGGCCAGCGGGAAGATTCTTCTCGTCGATAAAGCATAAAGATATTGGTTTGTTTTGGCACTGACGTATTTATCTACATTTGCTTATTTATACCCTGATATGGCTCGGTACTCAGCGAAAAAAAAGATTCTTGCTATTGCGCTATGCGTAAATTATATACCATGCCAAGAACAAACCAGACATCAAAATGAAATCATGTTCCCATGCGGGAACAATACCAAGAGCCTAAAAAGCAAGAGGAGGCCCTAACAGAGTGGAGGCCCCTTTTCGGGGAGCAGGAGGCCCCCTATCAACATTGCCCCCCCCCTGGAAGAATTTCGTGGCGACGCCACTGCATGCAATATTGTCCGATATAATGATCTGATATCTAGTATAATGATGGCGTGATCTATTTGCACACGGCTATAAAATGAAACCAATATCGATCACTTTTGCAATACATGCAAATCCACCATGTCGACGTAAGGTCACTGAGCCAAATGTGTCCGTTTTGATCTTTAGAGTGCTTGGCAATATCAGCATCTGGATCTCTGTGCAAGCAGTGTTTAATGGCATCCATATCAACTATGCTAATAGTCGCTTAAAATATCATTATCTGGAGCTCATGTCAGGCCCATACATTTGACCCATTTGGCCCGTTACGGATTCTGCTTTACAATACAAATAATACGTCATCAGATAGACTATTTGACTGGGCATCCATCTGTTGAAAAAGTGAGAAACATCAAAATTGTACTTTTAATGTCACAAGGTCAACAGGACGTCAAAAGATCACGAGGTTGAATGTTGACTTCCGAAGCCCACTTATATGGGTCTGGATATATAGGCTTGGTAGACTAAATGCTACCACTAACAAGTTAATCAATTATTTTCTATATGAACTTTGTTCGTGACTTCAAAATTGTTCTAACCTGCTCCATGTGACACCTTTGCCTAGAAACCTAACAAATCTCATAATCGTAATCTGGGTTGTAACTAACCCATTGCACTCATTTTAACAAAATCGAAAGTGGTGTGGTAAACCATTTAGGGTCTACCTTGGTGATTTGTCCTGAAATCGCCCAGTTGTCTGCCATACACCGCCCATCATAGCCACTCAACCTCGGCAGGCGTGCCACACCACGTGCTGGCTGTGTCTTCCCTACACCGTCCACTACGGCTACCCACGCCCGGCAGGCGTGCCACACCACGTGCTGGCTGTGTCTTCCCTACACCGTCCACTACGGCTACCCACGCTCCGGCAGGCGTGCCACACCACGTGCTGGCTGTGTCTTCCCTACACCGTTCACTACAGCTACCCACGCCCGGCAGGCGTGCCACACCACGTGCTGGCTGTGTCTGCCCTACACCGTTCACTACGGCTACCCACGCCCGGCAGACGTGCCACACCACGTGCTGGCTGTGTCTTCCCTACACCGTCCACTACGGCTACCCACGCCCGGCAGACGTGCCACACCACGTGCTGGCTGTGTCTGCCCTACACCGTCCACTACGGCTACCCACGCCCGGCAGGCGTGCCACACCACGTGCTGGCTGTGTCTTCCCTACACCGTCCACTACGGCTACCCACGCCAGGCAGACGTGCCACACCACGTGCTGGCTGCGTCTTCCCTACACCGTCACTACGGCTACCCACGCCCGGCAGGCGTGCCACACCACGTGCTGGCTGTGTCTTCCCTACACCGTCCACTACGGCTACCCACGCCCGGCAGACGTGCCACACCACGTGCTGGCTGTGTCTTCCCTACACCGTCAACTACGGCTACCCACGCCCGGCAGACGTGCCACACCACGTGCTGGCTGTGTCTTCCTACACCGTTCACTACGGCTACCCACGCCCGGCAGGCGTGCCACACCACGTGCTGGCTGTGTCTGCCCTACACCGTCCACTACGGCTACCGACGCCCGGCAGGCGTGCCACACCACGTGCTGGCTGTGTCTGCCCTACACCGTCCACTACGGCTACCCACGCCCGGCAGGCGTGCCACACCATGTACCGCCAATCCCCATGTACCGCCCTTGTCATGCTTGCTCTCCTTCACTCCACTGCATGGTGCGGTGCAACTGTCTGCAATGACTGCAATGCGACATACACAGTGTCTTGCAGTCTTTTCACAATCGGTGATGGGAGAACAATACAAAGTGTAATGGGTGACCACTTCAGATGAAATAAAATGTTCGAGACCATTTCGGAAATGGAAATGGAAATGGAAATGTTCGGACTGGCTTCCCTTCTTTATAGATCCGTTTTGAAGGCCATTAACTTCCCGTAGCCTTAATCTGTAACCTGGCTAACTCCTGACGTGTTGCAATGATGCAGCCCAGGTGAGGAAACAGTAGAAGTGTCCCTCCCACGATACCCCAAATAATATATATTTTATATTGAGTTGTATCCGGAGCCATATTTCACCACTTCCTTTTGAATTGACATGCCTTTCTTTTGCCATGCCTGGCTGCGTCTCTGACGCTGTGTGCGCGCACGTGAAGCTGAAAGCAAGCTTGGCTACAATAACATGAATGTTAAGTTGGAAATACACAAATGACTTCGATATGCCCTCAGGTAACTTTGACACGATTTTACCTGCTTCAAAAACCATAATACACATCGCACTGTGTACAGCTGGCTAACGGCTGGCGCCGTTAGCCAGCCGTTAGCCTATGTAACAGCTGGCTAATTATGAACAGCTGGCTAACGGTCACGCATTGTGCCTCAAAGCTCGGATACTGGATCCAACGGTACCTTCAAAATTCCATAAACACTTTTTTGGGGATGACCAGCTCAGTAACTTCGCTGAGTTTCTCCAGATACTAGCAGCTCAGCACCCAATGGTAGGCGAGCTGTTTGCCCATTAGTCCCACGAGCATGGACCGCTGTCCACGTTTAAACAGCATGATGTTGCACAGCATTATGTTCCATAGCGCAACAGTCAAAACGCGCCTTGCTATCGTGTTCTATATTCAAATCACGAGATGCACGAAGGGCTCATAGTACGCTGGGACCAGCATGTACTTAACTTGTGTACACAGCTGGAGTCTGGACTTCCAACATCATGAGTTTGATTTTTTTTTCTGATTGCAGCATCTGTATTATAGCATGTGCTGTGACGCGCTTCGCAGATGTGATGGTGGGTGCTAAAGAGGGTCTTCATCACCAGTTCCATCTGGTGTGCAGCCATGGTCTAAGGTCATGGGTCTCGTGCATCGACACACAATTATTTTGCCCGGATGAAATTACTACATGTGTGGCATGATTTGTGCCGTTCATTTACGGGAAGGGCAATGCGATATTGTTCGTTATCTTCCATTCTGAAATTATCAGCTTTCATGTGCAGACAACACAATGCTAAACTGCACCACTCCACTTATCATGCTGGGTACAGTACAGACGCTGTAGCAGCCCGTCCAGCAGCGCCTGCCGTGCTCACTCGAGCGTCGGCAACATCTGCTGTATGAGCCTGTGCAGCGGAAATTCGCCGCGTCCGCACACGTCGCCCCAGTCGTCGCTGTCCAGCTCGAAGGTCATGGCGCCGGCCAAGTCCAGCGCGCGCACCAGGGTCGCCTTGGCGGCCACACTCTCCTCGTCGTCGTAGCTGAGCCACTCGACGCCGCTGAAGGCGTACGGCGCCAGCGCGAACGGGTCCCACTGGCGCGTGCCGTTGCCCTGCAGGAGACGGCACACGTCGGCCAGCGTCACGGAGCCGTCCGCCCACGGCCCGGCGGCCGGCGCGTACAGGCCGTGCACGCTCGGGTCGCGCAGGCGCCAGCCGCGCCCGTAGGTGGGAATGCCGAGCAGCAGCTTGGCGGCGGGCAGGCCGCGCGCCAGCCACAGGACGGCCGAGAAGTTGGTGTTGAGCATGGCGAAGAAGCCGCGGTCGCGCGACGCGGCGAACAGCGGCGCGTTGTGGCCGGTGGCCGGCGTCAGCGGCTGGTAGAAGTGGAAGTCGTACGTCATGACGCTGGCGAAGTCGACGGCGGCGGCCAGGCGCGCCACCTCGTACGACGCGTCGACGATGGTGACCGGCGCGCCGACGGCCGTCGAGAGGAGACGCCGGCGCGGCATGGCGTGCAGCCGCGCCGACAGCGTCTCCAGCAGCAGCGTGAAGTCGCGCCGCTCGCGCGCCGGCCGCAGGAACGCCGGGAACTCCCAGTCCAGGTCCAGGCCGTCCAGCGCCAGGTCGGCCAGCAGCCGGACGGCCGAGGCGGCGAAGGTGGCGCGGCTGGTGTTCGTTGCAGCGACCGCGGCGAACTGGTCGTTGGAGGCACCGACCGTCAGACAGACGCGCAGCTGCGGGTTCTGCTGGTCGCGCATGCGCAGCAGCTGTTTGACGATGTCGAGGTAGTCGTCCGGAATCTGAGGCACAGTTGGTGAAGTCACAGTCATCGACGAAGATGAGAAGAGTCTTAGTAGCAAATCGGTTCTTTGCCCAGAAACACCACTCACCGGAATCAATGCCAGCTGGGTTCAGATCTGTAGAAAAGTTTTGCTCCCCCTTGGATTTATCAGCTATTTTGCGTATGACTGGAGCAAAACTTGTTTTGGCTACGTGAATAGGCTATGGACCTCAATGTTGACGATAAACTCCCGGGTATAGGTCCATAGACATAAAGACATAAAAGATCAGTGCAACTATGAGCCACAAGGGCCCTTCTTGGTTGCACTCTGGACACTGAGCCAGTTGCTCACCAAATCTGTCGATCAGCCCCCCTGGAATACCGAAAAACAAGCCCTCTTTTCTTATAATGAGTGTCTATGCTGTTTTTAAAGATGTTCAGTGTGCTGCTACTGAGAATGGTTTCTGGCAGCTGGTTCCAATGTTCTACTACCCTGTTGGTGAAGAAATATATCCCTGCGATATCCCTGTTCCTGACCATGAACAAATTTAAAAACCTCCATGAGATCTCCTCTGAGCCTTCTATATCTAAGTGAAAACATATTCAATTTCTTCAATCTTTCCTCATATGCCAGGTTGCCTATACCATTAACCATTTGTGTTGCCCTCTTTTGTACTCTCTCTAAAAGCCAACAATGTTTTTCATAACTAGGGGACCAAGCTTGGACACAGTATTCCAAATGTGGCCTGACATATGCACAGTAAAGCTTCCTGATGACTTTCTCACTTTTGTATGATACATTCCTATTCATTGCCCCAGGCATTCTTAGTGCCTTCTTCCTGGCTTCTTTGGTCTGTTCTAATGCCCGCAATTTTGTGTTCAAAATAGCACCTAAGTCCTTCTCCTACTGAGTCACAGATAGTACATGGCCACCAATTAAGTATGGAGCCTTCATATGCGCCTACCTACATGCATGATTTTACACTTATCAAACTTAAATTTTATTTGCCATTTCCCGGACCACTTCACAAGCTCGTCTAAGTCTTTCTGCAGCATGACCTGCTCATTGTGTCCTGTTATTGCCCTAAAGACCTTCAAATCATCCGCAAATTTCAAAACCTTACTGTTTAGGCAACTTTCAATGTTATTTACAAATATAATGAACAATAGCGGCCCCAGTACTGACCCCTGGGTGACTCCACTAAGAACATTTTGCCATGATGACTTTGTACCATTTAGCATCACTCTCTGCTGTCTAAGCCACAGCTCTATCCATTTTAGGATGCTACTTGCAATACCATGGTCCTGAAGCTACATCATTAACCGTTTATGGGGTACCTTGTCAAAGGCCTTACTAAAGTCAAGATATGCTACATCAACCTGACTTCCCTGATCAAATTGTTCTGTAGAAAAATTAAAAAGTCCAGGAGATTCGTGCGACACGATCGCCCTTTTCTAAACACATGTTGAGTATCTTGAATCAATCCGTTTTCTTCCAGAAAACTAACTATTATATCCTTGATAATTGATTTGAGTACCTTGCAGACTAGGGATGTGAGGCTTACTGGGCTATAGTTTTCAACTTTCCCTTTCTCCTTTCTTGAAAATAGGAACTACATTTGCCATTTTCCAATCTGTTGGAATTTCAATTTGTGAAACTGATCTACAAAATATTACACTAAGTGGAATTGCCAGTTCCTTTTCAGCTTCCTGCAATACCCTAGCATCAATTCAATCCGATCTTGCTGCCTTGTTTGGCTTTATTTTCCTAATATAATTGAAAACCACATCAATATCAATGCAATCAACATCGCTTATCTGATTACCTGTCACTGAACTGTGGTGTACGGTTTGCAGATTAGTCACATCTTCCAATGTAAACACTGATTTAAACTGCTTGCTCAGCTCCTCAACCATCTCACTATCCTCACTCAATATAGTCCCATTTACTTCCAGTGGACCAATTGTGCTTGAAACTTTACTTAGCTTGTAGAAACTAAAGAACTTTCAATGGCTCTGTATCTCAATCTCCGAGCTCTGATCCAAACATCTTAACAGGCACTACAAATCCAGCACACCGATACTTAAACTGACATACTGACCGGTCTTCATATACGCTACTTTCCCAAGCATTCAAGCGGTTACATCACCAACAGTCACGCATCGATTTTCAGTCAGTCTCACATACCTCAAGTACCGTAGCGTGGGGCCGGCGGCTGGCGGCCAGCCGCCCGCCCTCGGCGACCGCTCGGTCGCGCGTCTCCGTGGCAAGTGTGCGCATCTCTTTATCTCGCGCGCCAGTTTACCTCAGGGCCATCGCCCTTGGCTCCAAGCCAGGGCACGTGTTCCGGTCACGCGACTTCGGAACAATACGCGTCCTCAATGCACTCCACACCAGCCTGGCGGGTCGCGCTGTCTCTATCTCAGAGACAGACTACGTCAGCTCAGAGTCGCTCTGAATCTCAGTCCATCTGTGGGAATCACTGCTGACTCCGCGTCGTGGCAGCCTCGCGCCGGTCCGGCGTCGGACACCAGAGTTGCTGCCTCAGCGCATACTTCCAGGCAATGCCGATACGGCGGCTCCGCACTGTTCACAGACAGCCGGCAGATCGGGGCGCTGCAGCCCAATTGACATTTCACATGTCATAGACACATGGACATTCACCCAGCAGTCATCCAATATTCCACTGCATTCATAAATCATGCACACATATATAGACTAGACACACGTGCATCATACCTACCTGTCCTACACCTGACAACACAGATATTGGCCACGGGGTATGACATCTGTCATACCTCTGTCATTTCTCCATATATATACACCTACACGCACCTGCCCATAGGGTTCCTAGAAAGGCTATTTAACACTTGTTACCCATGACGGTCACGTCCAACGTCAGACACTGACATTTCACCATCAGTCAGACAGTGGCGGCCGACGGCGGTGGTGGTCGATTGAGGTCATGTCGTCAGACAGCGACGGCCGCGTCAGGGTACCAGGGTGCCGGGGTAGCTTGACCGGAGGGGAGGGTAACACTAGACTTTGGCCTCGGTGGCCGGCTGGCACCACGGCTGACTAAGCAGCGATAGCCCGGTCGACGGCGGCTCGGATGATTTCCTGTCGCGAGGCCTGCCGCTGCATGGCCGTGGGAGGGTAGATTTATGGAATTAAATGCCCCCACAGGAAGCTTCGCTACAGGTCCAATAATTTGACTATGTTGTGAAGAACACTGGGTTTCGACAACGAAAGAAGAAACTTCTAGTTAAAAATGATGAATAAGATATGCAATCTGAATTCAGCTCAAAAGAGTGGAACTAACTTGCAAGAAATGCTCCCCTGTCATAGCTTAGGCCAAGGCATGTTATCCTGATCCCTAACCTGTCCCGCCCGCACTTCTCAGACATAATCCTCACCGAAAGGGGCAAGCAAAATATTTAATTCGTCCTCAATTCTGTTAGTTCATCTTCGTGTGCCGACCCAACTTCCGCGCACCCTGTTCTGATGCGGTCTGACTGATACACTCACTGACCACCTCATCAATACGATGCGGTCTGACTGATACACTCACTGACCACCTCATCAATACGATGCGGTCTGACTGATACACTCAGTGACCACCTCATCAATATGATGCGGTCTGACTGATACACTCACTGACCACCTCATCAATACGATGCGGTCTGACTGATACACTCACTGACCACCTCATCAATACGATGCGGTTTGACTGATACACTCACTGACCACCTCATCAATACGATGCGGTCTGACTGATACACTCACTGACCACCTCATCAATACGATGCGGTCGGACTGATACACTCACTGACCACCTCATCGACACGATGCTGCTTGGATGAGTTAAGTTTGCTGCGTCTTCAACACCTGATGATATTCGCATTTGGGTATCGCTCCGATGGAAATGCTGCGCAAAACCGCTATGCATTAAATAAAAAGTTTATCAGAAACTGAAGTTCGAAGCGCCTAGCACGGGCACAATCATCAGCGCACGTGCCATACCGTGCCGTGCCACTGACATACCCTCAGCTACCCGTAGCACCACCACCAGCGCATGTACCATACCGTGCCACTGACGTACCGTCAGCTCTCCGCAGCACCATCACCAGCGCACGTACCATACCGTGCCACTGACGTACCGTCAACTCTCCGTCGTCGGTGATGTGGCCGAAGTAGGACAGGAGGTGAGTGCAGAGGTGCGGGTCGATCTTGCCCAGCGGCACGTCCTTGGACAGGTAGCAGGCGCGTACCCAGCTGCGAGCCTCGGTCGCCAGGTCGGGCAGCATGTTGGCCGTCCGCGACTGTCCCGCAGCCGGAGCCAGTGTCGGCGGCAGAGTGGACAGCAGCATCGTCAGCAACAACAACATCAGCGCCATGTCGTCGCTGCCGATCTTGGTCCTGGTGGGTTTGCAACCGCTGTGGTCCTGATGTCTGGCGATCCGAGCAGCAAGAGCGGATTACTTACAGGCGAGATAAGCTGACTGACTCTACAAACAGCGGCTGATTTTGCTCTGCCCGGCACCAGCACGTGGCGGGCCACCGTCGGCGAGAGGCAGGCAGAACTCGCGCGTCACTGTTCATGCCGCCTCCGAAACGGCTGATATGACGAGTGGCTGGCCTATCTGTCGCTCATGGAGCGCGTCGTTAGATATCGATCGGAGGCGATAGGGGGCAGCGGGGCAGAACGACCAGGCGACATCACAAACACCACCTACTGGCCAGCCAACTAACTAACGATCAGGCGACTGTGGCGCCGAACCCACCGGAAGACAGGCGCACCACCCGCTTACGTAACTTCCTCTGACTTTCAGCAAACATTGCAGCTTCAATAAGCCCTTGCGATTGCTGGCCCAGCAGCGTTGTTCACCTGACCTGGCTGATGCAGCGCGCAGATGTCATGAGCTGTAGCGACCGTCTCTAAACGAACTAAACAATTTTGTTTTATTCGCTGATAAGACAGACAGACAGTCAAGCAGTGGGCACAGTACCATTGGATAAACAAGTGAAGTTTATTTATGTATTTACTTAGTTATTTATTTGACGATGCATTGCCTCCACGTTGAGTGGCAGCTTGCCTATAGTGAAGTGGGTACTGGTAGGCAGATGATGGCGTAGTGGATCAGGCCTTCAGGAATCGAGTGTATTTGCGGACCACGACAGTTACATTGGAATCCCATAGCATGAGACGATCAAATGTCACTCCCTTCTTGCTCTCAGAGAAGAAATTCACTATCACATCAGCGGAAATTCTTGGCTTCTTCCACAAGTTCGCCGATGACAACAAACACAAACCACTCGTATTCACGGATGGGTCGAAACACGAGGCAAAGGTAGGCATCGGCATCACTGGACCAGGTCTCAGACTTTCCAAGCGTTTACCGGATAACTTCTCCATCTACTCCGCTGAAGCAATGGCCATTCTGGCCGCTATCACCATTCTCATGAGGCGTAAAGCTAGAAACGTAGTAATTTGCTCAGACTCCAAATCTGTCCTCCAGTCAATTAGCAACACCCACGACTGTCCACATCACTTAATTGATAGAATCCAACAACTCGTGGCCCATAAAGTAAACATGAACTTTTCCTTCCTCTGGATTCCGGGCCACGCCAACATTCTAGGTAACGAAGAAGCAGACCGGCTCGCAAAGCTAGCCTTAGCATTGAACACTTACCCTAGCGTGGAATATTCGGTGGACGATTGCAAAGCACTCCTACAACTCCACATTCGCCAACATCAACAGAACACACGCGTTTACGTGTTCCCTACGTGTGTTTCGCGGTCATGTATTGCGAATTGATGTGAGTGTTGGTGGTGTGGTGCCTACAATGCTCCGGTTAGTTTTGTGGCATACAGATATTCAAATAGCAATTGAAGGAGTTCTGGGTGCTTGTCACCGATAAGTGATGGAAGCGATAGGGTGATGCACTCATTTTGGCAGAATGCCTTAAGTGGTTGTCTTTGAGAGCTAAAGCTACTACAGTCTAGCAGGACGTGGTCTATGCTTAACGTGGTGTTGCAGGTGCCGCAGTGCGGTGTTGTATATTTGTATCCCTCTAATTGAGGCTGTGTTAGTTTTGTGCAACCAGTTCTAAGTCTAGTGAGGATGACCTCTTTTTGTCGGTGAGATTGATTTGATGTGTTCCATGTTCCTATCGTTGGTTTGATTGCGTGGGTGTGGTTGGATTTGTGCTGTGTTGAGTTGTGTTGTGTTCATGTGTTCTGTTGATGTTGGCGAATGTGGCGTTGTAGGAGTGCTTTGCAATCGTCCACCGAATATTCCACGCTAGGGTAAGTGTTCAATGCTAAGGCTAGCTTTGCGAGCCGGTCTGCTTCTTCGTTACCTAGAATGTTGGCGTGGCCCGGAATCCAGAGGAAGGAAAAGTTCATGTTTACGTTATGGGCCACGAGTTGTTGGATTCTATCAATGAAGTGATGTGGACAGTCGTGGGTGTTGCTAATTGACTGGAGGACAGATTTGGAGTCTGATCAAATTACTACGTTTCTAGCTTTACGCCTCATGAGAATGGTGATAGCGGCCAGAATGGCCATTGCTTCAGCGGAGTAGATGGAGAAGTTATCCGGTAGACGCTTGGAAAGTCTGAGACCTGGTCCAGTGATGCCGATGCCTACCTTTGCCTCGTGTTTCGACCCATCCGTGAATACGAGTGGTTTGGGTTTGTTGTCATCGGCGAACTTGTGGAAGAAGCCAATAATTTCCGCTGATGTGATAGTGGATTTCTTCTCTGAGAGCAAGAAGGGAGTGACATTTGATCGTCTCATGCTATGGGATTCCAATGTAACTGTCGTGGTCCGCAAATACACTCGATTCCTTAAGGCCTGATCCACTACGCCATCATCTGCCCATCAGTACCCACTGCACTATAGGCAAGCTGCCACTCAACGTGGAGGGAATGCATCGTCAAATAAATAACTAAGCAAATACATAACTAAACTTCACTTGTTTATCCAATGGTACTGTGCCCACTGCTTGACTGTCTGTCTGTCTTATCAGCGAATCAAACAAAATTGTTTAGTTCGTTTAGAGACGGTCGCTACAGCTCATGACGTCTGCGCGCTGCATCAGCCAGGTCAGGTGAACAACGCTGCTGGGCCAACAATCGCAAGTGCTTATTGAAGCTGCAATGCTTGCTGAAAGTCAGAGGAAGTTACGTAAGCGGGTGGTACGCCTGTCTTCCGGTGCGTTCGGCGCCACAGTCGCCTGATCGTTAGTTAGTTGCCTGGCCGGTAGGTGGTGTTTGTGATGTCGCCTGGTCGTTCTGCTCCGCTGCCCCCTGTCGCCTCCGGTCGATATCTAACGACGCGCTTCCTAAGCGACTGATAGGGCAGCCACTCGTCATATCAGCCGTTTCGGAGGCAGCGTGAACAGTGACGCGCCAGTTCTGCCTGCCTCTCGCCGACGGTGGCCCGTCACGGGTGGTGCCGGGCAGAGCAAAATCAGCCGCTGTTTGTAGAGTCAGTCAGCTTATCTCGCCTGGAAGTAATCCGCTCTTGCTGCTCGGATCGCCAGACATCAGGACCACAGCGGTTGCAAACCCACCAGGACCAGGATCGGCAGCGCGACGACATGGCGCTGGTGTTGTTGTTGCTGACGACAAGGGCGTCGCCACCGGGGGGGCAGGGGGGGCAGTCGCCCCCCCTGCCGTGAAACTGGGGGGGCGCCGCCCCCCCTGAAATTTGAGGAGGCCCTCCATCCGCAAATGCACAGCAAAAAAGGTGAGCAAGGAGGCCGACGGGACAGAAGATCATACTGTCAACGAGGCCTCAAGACTGACGAGGCCCCCAGGAAATATAATCAGGTCTCTATAAGAGACGTAGAACAGAGATTGGAAGGAGGCCCCCAGGACGAAAAGGAGGCCCCATGACGAAAAGGAGTCCCCTATGACGAAAAGGAGGCACCCATGACGAAAAGGAGGCCCCAAGACGTAGAACAGAGATTAGGAGGAGGCCCCCAGGAAGAAAAAGGAGGCCCCCAGGACGAAAAGGAGGCCCCCAGGACGAAAAGGAGGCCCCAGGACGAAAAGGAGGCCCCAATACGTAGAACAGAGGTTGGGAGGAGGCCCCCAGGACCAAAAGGAGGCCCCCAGGACAAAAGGAATGCACCCAAGGACAAAAAGGAGGCCCCCAAGACGTAGAACAGATATTGGGATGAGGTCCCCAGGACGAAAAGGAGGCCCCTAAGACGTAGAACAGAGATTGGAAGGAGGCCCCCAGGACGAAAAGGAGGCCCCATGACGAAAAGGAGGCCCCTATGACGAAAAGGAGGCCCCCATGACGTAAAGGAGGCCCCAAGACGTAGAACAGAGATTAGGAGCAGGCCCCCAGGAAGAAAAGGAGGCCCCCAGGACGAAAAGGATGCCCCAGGGCAAAAAGGAGGCCCAAATACGTAGAACAGAGGTTGGGAGGAGGCCCCCAGGACGAAAAGGAGGCCCCCAGGACGAAAAGAATGCACCCAAGGACAAAAAGGAGGCCCCCAAGACGTAGAACAGATATTTGGATGAGGTCCCCAGGACGAAAAGGAGGCCCCCAGGACGAAAAGGATGCCCCCAGGACGCAAAGGAGGCACCCAAGACGTAGAACAGAGATTGGGAGGAGGCCCCCATGACTAAAAGGAGGCCCCCAGGACGAAAGGAGGCCCCCAGAACGAAAGGGATGCACCCAAGGACAAAAAGGAGGCCCCCAAGACATAGAACAGAGATTGGGATGAGGTCCCCAGGACGAAAAGGAGGCCCCCAGGACGAAAAGGAGGCCCCCAGGACGAAAAGGAGGCACCCAGAACGAAAAGGAGGCCCCCAAGACGAAAAGGAGGCCCCTAAGACGTAGAACAGAGATTGGGAGGTGGCCCTCATGACGAAAAGGAGGCCCCCAAGACGAAAAGGAGGTCCCCAGGACGAAAAGGAGGCCCCCAGGACTAAAAGGAGGCCACCAGGACGAAAAGGATGCCCCCATGACGCAAAGGAGGCCCCTAAGACGTAGAACAGAGATTGGGAGGAGGCCCCCAGGACTAAAAAGAGGCCCCCAGGACGAAAAGGAGGCTCCCAGAACGAAAAGGATGCACCCAAGGACGAAAAGGAGGCCCCAAGACGTAGAACAGAGATTGAGAGGAGGCCCCAGGACGAAAAGGAGGCCCCAAGACGTAGAACAGCGATTGGGAGGTGGGCCCCAGGACGAAAAGGAGGCCCCCAGGACGAAAAGGATGCCCCCAGGACGCAAAGGAGGCCCCAAGACGTAGAACAAAGATTGGGAGGAGGCCCCCAGGACGAAAAGGAGGCCCCAAGACGTAGAACAGAGATTGGGAGGAGGCCCCCAGGACGAAAAGGGGGCCCCCAGGACGAAAAGGATGTCCCCGGGACGAAAAGGAAGCCCCAAGACGCAGAACAGAGATTTGGAGGAGGCCCCCAGGACGAAAGGGGGGGGGGGCACTCAGAACGAAAAGGATGCCCCCAGGACGAAAAGGAGGCCCCCTGGACGAAAAGGATGCACCCAAGGACGAAAAGGATGCTCTCAAGACGTAGAACAGGGATTGGGATGAGGTCCCCAGGACGAAAAGGAGGCCCCCAGGACGAAAAGGAGGCCCCAAGACGTAGAACAGAGATTGTGAGGTGGCCCCCAGGGCGAAAAGGATGCCCCCAGGACGCAAAGGAAGCACCCAAGACGTAGAACAGAGATTGGGAGGAGGCCCCCTGGACGAAAAGGAGGCCCCTAAGACGTAGAACAGAGATTGGGAGGTGGCCCCCATGACGAAAAGGAGGCCCCCAGGACGAAAAGGAGGCCCCCAGGACGAAAAGGATGCCCCAGGACGCAAAGGAAGCACCCAAGACGTAGAACAGAGATTGGGAGGAGGCCCGCAGGACTAAAAGGAGGCCCCAGGACGAAAAAGAGTCCCCCAAAACGAAAAGGAAGCACCTAAGGACGAAAAGGAGTCCCCTAAGACGTAGAACAGAGATTGGGAGGTAGCCCCCAGGATGAAAAGGAGGCCCCAGGACGAAAAGGAGGCCCCCAGTACGAAAAGGAGGCCCTCAGGACGGAAAGGATGCCACCGATGCGGGCAAGAAGCCACCCAGGTTAGACGAAAAGGCTTCCGATGGGTGGCAGGATAGTCTTAATTTGGAAAACGAGGCCCCCAAGACGGAAGAGGATGCCCCTGCAATATAAAATTAAGACAAGATAGGGGAGATTTCTCCGGACGCAATAGGGGCCCCAAGACGGGTAAGAAGGTCTCCACAGGAATGAGAGAAGGCCACCGAGACCAGCCACATGAGGCCCATATTTTGGAAGAGGAGGACCCTAGAATATAAAATCTAGGACTAGGACGCAAAAGCACCCTGCTAAGAGGATAATGAGGCTCCAAACACAGATAAGGAGGCCCCCATGACGTGAGAGGAGGCCCCTAATTTAAAAAAGGAGTCACCTAGGAGAGGGTAGGAGTCCCCAGAAATCAAGAGAGTGTCAAAAATGGCACGGAGGAAACCAGGATTGCAAAGGAGGCCCCAACACCGGAAAGGAGGCCACAGAATATGAGAGGAGGCCCTAAGACGGAAAAGGAAGCCAGTGGATATGAGATAAGGTTTCGGAGACGCAAAAGCAGGCCCCAAACAGGTGAGGTTCCACCGAGATAGAAAAGGACGATCCAGAGACGTGGCAAGAGGCACCTAATTGGGAAGAGAACGACAGAAGATTGGAAATGAGACCCCATGATGAACGAGGAGGCCCCTAAAATATGAGAGAAAGGCCATTGGATAAGAGAAATGGCTCCCAGGCGGAAAAGAAGGCTCGAAGACGGCTAAGAAGGTCCCCGGGAAATAACAAGGCCAATAAGATAGGAAATGTTGCCAGTAACTTGGCAGAGGAGGCGCCTGGAAGAGAAGAGAAGTCCACCAGGAGATAAGAGACCACCCCTAAGATGGGTAAAGATCGAATCCACACGCAGAGCAGGAGGCCCCAAGACGTGAGAGGAGGCCCCTAATTTGAAAAAGAAGGCCTCTAGAAGAGAAATGAGGCATCTGCCGGACTCGAGAGGAGTCCCTCAAGAACGAGTAGGTCTCCAGGACGAAATGAGACCCCGAAAACCGGATAGAGTTCCCAGGAGATGAGAGGAGGTCCTTAACACGCGCACTGGAGGGGGGGGCGAAATCCGCCCACCCCTCCGGTTTTTCGCAAATAACTGCAAAGTTTACCGGTCGATATAGGCGATTTTTGGTGGTGTACCTGCTTAGAAATGAACGGCGCGTCGTTTAAAGCAAGAAAAATGGAAATCGGCCGAAAAATGTTTCAGGTTAGGGGCCACTAAAGTAAAAAAATGTTATAGCGCCAGACCACAAAAATCGGCGCTGATGCGCTTCCAGTATACTGACAAAAGGGAAGTGTTCTAGGCAACACTAGCGACTTGTTTGATGCATATTGATATGCTGTATAGCTTCAAGGTCATGTTAGGTCACCAAAGTCAAGTCAGGTCAAGTTCATGACAGGTTAATGGAACCAAACTTGATCAACTGGAATGTTGCCATAAATGCACTACTGGTTGTCATTTGTACTGTTTGTCATTGCGTTTCCATACTTTATTCATGTACTTCACTCCCTTCTTCACGAAGCCGATTGCTCCGAGCTGCCCGACGGAGCAGTCGGGCGGGCGGCCGGTTCCGGTAACTGGAACAGGTAACTGACCTGATAAAGTGGTGCTATATAGGTGACCTGAGGTCAAATGTCGGGTATAGAATCTGCATTGCATCATTAGTAATGTCCAAAACATCATTGATGCCCATTTTTTAGCATTTAAACACAATCACAGCGATCCATAACGATGACAAGCCAAGCCAAGCAAAACGGGAAAAATTTGCCAATCTGACCTCATTTGACCTTGAAGATATTGACCTAAGGTCACGAAAATTGCACACAATAGAGTTCACTACCGTGCCCATCCTCCCTGCGAATTTCGTTCCTCCAGCTGTACTAGGAGCCGAAATCTTAGGGGGGGCGGAATCCGCCCCCCCCGTCCAGTGCGCGTAATTCTCAGAGGCCCTCCAGGGCGCGTGTTAAGATGGGAGTGGTAGCAGGTATGGAAGAGGTGAGGTTTCCAAAATTGAAGATCCCTCAAAACGGGTAAGGCTTTGCCATGATAAAGGAAGAGGCCCACGAGGCGTGGCAGGAGGCCCCTAATTTGGCAGAGAATGCCCCTCGAAGATGAGATGAAGCCCCATGCCTTGTTAAAGGGTCCCCAGAATGCAAGAGGAAGCCCTCCAAGACGGGAGAGGAGGACCATTGAATATGGAGGAGGGTAGGACACACAAGGAGACGTCGAAAACCAGTAAAAAGGCTCTAGGAAATGAGACGAGACCCTTAAGACGCAACAGGAGGCCTATAATTTGCAAGAAGAAACCATTAAGAAATAGTAGGAGTCGTGTCTGGGTACTTTAAAATCACGATATGGGCCCCAAAAGATCCGGCGGGGCCCCCGCAAATTATGCTGAGCCTGGGGTACCAAAAATTCACGCCCGGACCACCACAATCATGCCAGGGGCACGACAGGTCGTATCGTGCCCCAACAGTCTGATTGGGACCAAAACAAATGAAGCCGGAGCAACGAAAAACAATCCGGACATGGATAATAACTTTGGGGGCCCAACAATGACGCCAAAAGGACCCAAAGCGCATTGGACCCCCAAAAAGTGTCGAGGCCGCTATAGCTCGCGCTTGGGATCCAAGAGAATGACGTCGGGGCCCAAAAGATCACATTGGACTCAAAAAAGTCGCGTCGCAGCCCTTGAAAATCACACTGGAGGCCAGAAGGTCGCACCGTGGCCCCAAAAGTTGCAGCTGCCCCAAAAATCAATCCTTAATCGGAATGTCACTCTGGGACAAAAAAAACTCCTTCAGTGGCCGCAGTGCTATATCAAAGGGGCAAATGCCCCTTCCATCCTGAGAGGGATAAGCTCCCAAGAATCGTGCCGGGGCCTCAAAAATCGCGCTGGGACCACCAAAATTCGCGTCGGTCCACCAGAATTCGCGTATGGGTCTCCAAATAAATACGGCGAGCCCCGGAAAACTCGCTCCGAGGCCCGAAAAATTGCAACAGGAACCGCCAAAATCGGGTTGGGGCCACAGCTAAATACAACGCGTCCCACAAACTCGAACCAGGCATCTCAAATATCGCGCTCGGGATCCACAATTCCCATCGGTAGTCCCGTCGAGGCTCTCAAAAATTGGCGTCTTGGGCCACACGTAAGCACAGCGTAACCACAAACACCGGATCGGTATCCGAAAAAATCAAGCTGGAGCCCTCCAAAATAAAGAGGGATTCCAACAACTAAATGCCCAGGTTAAAAAAATGGCTCTGGAGCACCGAACATGTTATCAGATGCCTTCACAAATTGCATACGGCACCGAAAAACAAACCGGATCTCGAACAATCGAGGTGGGATACAAAAACATGGCGCCAAGGGCTCGAGAAATCAGGCCGGGATTCGGACTTTTAAAAAATCAGAAAGGCTTCACAAAAATCGTATTGAGCCCCGAAAACTGGGGTTGGGTCTCCGGAACCACGCGCCTAGGCGCGATAAGCCTTTCTGGGACCTAGAAACATCGTACCGGAGCCCCAAAATTGTACTGGGGCCCCACAACTGTGCGTCAGAAGCCCAAAATAGACACATCGGGACCCTAAGAGCACAACGGGGGCCGAAAATACAACTGGCCCTCCAAAGCGCACGGAGTCTCACAAAAAGCGACAGGGCCTTAACACATGCGTTGCAGCCATAAATATACATACCGGGAGGTCCAAAAATATACCGGAAGCTCTCAAGGCACACAGGGGTCATGATAACGCACAAGGACCTGAAAAAGTGGTTGAGGCCGCAAAAGGCAACATGGTTCCAAAACAAACAAAAAGACCGGGCGCTAAATAAACACATCGGGGTCTTCGAAAACGCCCTGACACGTCAAAAAAACCTCGGTGGCCAAAAATGCAACAAACCATAAAACGAGCAGGGGGTTCGAAAATGTTTTAGGTCCCTAACAAAAATGGATTGGAGCCATAATACACAATCATAGAGCAAGAAAGACGCAATGGGTCCAACAAAGAATACTGAGGCAGGGCCTCGGTTCGGTAGCCAATCTGGGAGGATAGCAGCAAAGATATGAAGTGCATCAAACCTCAGCGGAAACCACATTTCATAACTACCAGAAAATGTGGAAAGTAGGAAACTAATGATCGAATTTAATCAATCGACTTTTCGCAGCCAACGCCCATACGAAGCATTCCATCACGTCACATATGGCGCAATTGTATCATGTGGCAGCAATTAGCAAAACGCAGAAGGCCTCGCAGAGGCCGTAGCATCGCACGAAGTGTGGCGAATGCACCGAATACGAAAGATGGGTGTGCACGTGCACTGACGTTGCCGTCGTGGCGACCGGGTGCTATGAACTGGAATGCCTGAAATTTTGAAATTTTGTATTTTAAAGTGGTGGGTAATACATTTTAAATTGAAGTTGTGGGCCTAATACATCTTCGAAACACTGCTCGTTTTAGGGCTTTGTTGCTTTTTTGTGCACCGAGTATGCTTTACGTGGCAGGGCGTTTTGGAAGATCCTGATGTGTTTATTTAGCTCCCGGTCGTTTTGTACGTTTTGGAACCATGTTGTCTTTTGTGGCCCAGCCTCTTTTTCAGGCCCTTGTGCGTTCTCATGGCCCCTGTGCGCCTTGCGAGCTTGCAGTGTATTTTTTTCGAGCTCCCAGCATGTTTATTTAGGGCTGCAACGCATGTTTTAACACGCGCCCTGGAGGGCCTCTGAGAATTACGCGCACTGGAGGGGGGGGCGGATTCCGCCCCCCTAAGATCTCGGCTCCTAGTAAAGCTGGAGGAACGAAATTCGCAGGGTGGATGAGCACGGTAGTGAACTCTATTGTGTGCAATTTTCGTGACCTTAGGTCAATATCTTCAAGGTCAAATGAGGTCAGATTGGCAAAATTTTCCGGTTTTGCGTGGCTTGGCTTGTCATCGTTATGGAGCGCTGTGATTGTGTTTAAATGCTCAAAAATGGGCATCAATGATGTTTTGGACATTACTAATGATGCAATGCAGATGATAGACCCAACATTTGACCTCAGGTCACCTACATAGCACCACTTTATCAGGTCAGTTACCTGTTCCAGTTACCGGAACCCGCCGCCCGCCCGACTGCTCCGTCGGGCAGCTCGGAGCAATCGGCTTCGTGAAGAAGGGAGTGAAGTACATGAATAAAGTATGGAAACGCTATGATAAACAGTACAAATGACAACCAGTAGTGCATTTATGGCAACATTCCAGTTGATCAAGTTTGGTTCCATTAACCTGTCATGAACTTGACCTGACTTGACCTTAGTGACCTAACATGACCTTGAAACTATACAGCATATCAATATGCATCAAACAAGTCCCTAGTGTTGCCTAGAACACTTCCCTTTTGTCAGTATACTGGGAGCGCATCTGCGCCGATTTTTGTGGTCTGGCGCTATAACATTTTTTGATTTTAGCGGCCCCTAACTTGAAAAATTTTCGGGCGATTTCCATTTTTCTTACTTTAAACGACGCGCCGTTCATTTCTAAGCAGGTATACCGAAAATCGCGTATATCGACCGGTAAAATCTGCAGTTATTTGCGAAAAACCGGAGGGGTGGGCGGATTTCGCCCCCCCCCCTCCAGTGCGCGTGTTAAGGCCCTATCGCTTTTTGGGAGACTCGGTGCGCTTTGGAAGGTTAGTTGTATTTTCGGGCACCGTTGTACTCTTAGGGTCCGGCTGTGTATATTTGGGGCTTCTGATGCACATTTGTGGGGCCCCAGTACGATATTGGGCTTCGGTGTGATTTTTCTGGGTCCCAGCGCGAGGCATCTGGAGACAAATGTTCGGTGCTCCAGAGCCATTTTCCTGATCCGGACATTTATTTGTTGGAATCTCTCCTTTTTTGGAGGGCTCCAGCTTGAATTTTTGGGATACCGATCCGGTTTTGTGGTATAGGTGTAATTTCAGCAGTGTGAGGTAACTTATCAAGGTACCAAAAAAAAACCTTAGAACTGGGTGGTGGAGTTAGGGTTGAAATCCGACCAATCAGAAACCATAGTGGTAGATTAGGCCCCTCCACAGGACAATTTAGTTGATGACTAATTATATTATTTCGAAATGTCCCCTTTGACAAAATAGCGGTCGAAATCCAAGGACTTTTTAATGGGCGTAGGTGCCTCCCCCTCCCCTGCAAATCCGTTTGCCCCCTCCTGCCTGACGCAAATATAGGTACTCCACTGGTCCCTCAATAATTTTCCGAAACATACGCACATGGGGCAAAACCAACATTGAGGGGACAAATTACCCCTCACAAGCATACAATACAACATCCATGCCCCATATAAAATGGGATGAATGATGTTTTTAAATGCATTTTCTTCCAACAAACTTCTTTTCTGTTATTACAGCCTGCATGATTAGAGCTTCCCAGCTTCCATACCTTCTCAGTCATTTACAAAACGGTACAGTACAGCGAAAACGATGGGTGTAACGGCGTGGAATTTGAAGGTTTGGATTATGTATGCACTGACATTGTTGCATTGTTGCATTGTCATTTATGCATTGCTGTTCAATGCTTGTTCTTGCCGTGAATTTATTCGCTGAGGATATATTTTAGCTCGTGTGACAGTTGCCTTGCAGCCAGCACCAAATGTTATTAAAAAAACAAATTCCTAAGATGGCGCTCAGAAAACCAATGCAATCCACTTCTCGTTGTCACCTTTGCGAAATTGTCGTCCTATGACTGAGAAATGATCGTTCAAGCTTTGCTTATGACATCAAGCTGGTGGGAATAAATAACAGTAGTGATGAATCTAGCTATATTCAGTTAGACTTTGAGGACTTAAAAGTGGGTTGATCAATGGCAGATATCTGTAAGATATGCTTAGCACCAGCCCCGCCAGCTCGCTGCAATCTAGAGGCCAGCGGGAAGATTCGAGAAAGCATTGAGACGTTGGTTTGTTTTGGCACTTATGTATTTATCCAAATATTACTTATTTATACCCTGGTATGACCCAGTTTTCAGCGAAAATTATTAGTGCTATTGCGTTTTGAGTAAATGATGCACCATGCCAAGAACAAACAAAACACCAATATCAAATCATGTTCCCCATTCTCGAACCATAGTAAGAGCCTGAAAACAATATGAGACCCTAACACAATGGAGGCCCCCTTTCGGGGAACAGGAGGCCCCCTTCCGACCTTGCCCCCCCCCTGGAAGAATTTCGTGGCGACGCCACTGGCTGACGATGCTGCTGTCCACTCTGCCGCCGACACTGGCTCCGGCTCCGGCTCCGGCTCCGACTGCGGGGCAGTCGCGGACGGCCAACATGCTGCCCGACCTGGCGACCGAGGCTCGCAGTTGGGTGCGCGCGTGCTACCTGTCCAAGGACGTGCCGCTGGGCAAGATCCACCCGCACCTCTGCACTCACCTCCTGGCCTTTTTCGGCCACATCACCCACGACGGAGAGTTGACGGTACGTCAGGGCACAGCACGGTACGTGCACTGGTGATGGTGCTGCGGAGAGCTGACGGTACGTCAGTGGCACGGTATGGTACATGCGCTGGTGGTGGTGCTACGGGTAGCTGAGGGTATGTCAGTGGCACGGCACGGTATGGCACGTGCGCTGATGATTGTGCCCGTGCTAGGCGCTTCGAACTTCAGTTTCTGATAAACTTTTTATTTAATGCATAGCTGTTTTGCGCAGCATTTCCATAGGAGCGATACCCAAATGCGAATATCATCAGGTGTGGAAGACGCAGCAAACTCAACTCATCCAAGCAGCATCGTGTCGATGAGGTGGTCAGTGAGTGTATCAGTCAGACCGCATCGTATTGATGAGGTGGTCAGTGAATGTATCAGTCAGACCGCATCGTATTGATGAGATGTTCAGTGAGTGTATCAGTCAGACCGCATCGCATTGATGAGGTGGTCAGTGAGTGTATCAGTCAGACCGCATCGTATTGATGAGGTGGTCAGTGAGTGTATCAGTCAGACCGCATCGTATTGATGAGGTGGTCAGTGAGTGTATCAGTCAGACCGCATCGTATTGATGAGGTGGTCCGTGAGTGTATCAGTCAGACCGCATGGTATTGATGAGGTGGTCAGTGAGTGTATCAGTCAGACCGCATGGTATTGATGAGGTGGTCAGTGAGTGTATCAGTCAGACCGCATCGTATTGATGAGGTGGTCAGTGAGTGTATCAGTCAGACCGCATCGTATTGATGAGGTGGTCATTGAGTGTATCTGTCAGACCATGGCCACGGCCGGGTGGCGGGCGCTTGACAGCGACCCCCGGCCGCTCCACACTGTTTCTTAGTTTTCTCCGGAGCAAGTAAACACCGCAGTTTCATAGTGTGCTTATAGAAATGCGAACTTCTTACCGTGATTGTGTGACGCCGCCGTGAACTGTGAGTGTTTTAATCATCCGTAAATCGCCTTATCAAGTTTTGGATAATTCAGCTGTGCTGATGCGTGTATTGTGTGGGGGCAAGCCACATTTTCCGAGAACACCTTCGTAAGCGTGTGACAAGATTCATAATTAAACCAAGTTCCCGGTCCTGTCATCGAAATTTCATCACCAGTGCAAGCTTCCGAGAAACCAGCAAAAAGTACAGAACTGTCGTCATGTCCTCCAGCCGCCGAACAGCCACCAGCCGCAAACGCGCAAGAACACCTCCATCAATCTTTTCGCACCCCTCCACCCCCGTCAACTTCCCCCTAGGACAGCCGCCGCAGATGTCAGCGGGTCCGGAAGTCAGTACCGACCCGGGCCAGCCGAGCCCGTAAGCGTGTGACAAGATTCATAATTAAACCAAGTTCCCGGTCCTGTCATCGAAATTTCATCACCAGTGCAAGCTTCCGAGAAACCAGCAAAAAGTACAGAACTATCGTCATGTCCTCCAGCCGCCGAACAGCCACCAGCCGCAAACGCGCAAGAACACCTCCATCAATCTTTTCGCACCCCTCCACCCCCGTCAACTTCCCCCCTAGGACAGCCGCCGCAGATGTCAGCGGGTCCGGAAGTCAGTACCGACCCGGGCCAGCCGAGCCCGGCCGCGGCCGGCGCTAACGTCAACATTGCCGAATCTGTCCCTGTCGGACGCCGACGACGGCTGAGGAGGCGAGGATGCCGGGGCGGACAGCAGGTGAAGAGAGCCCTGCAACGAGCATTACTATCATCTCAAAGGAGTGCTGCTCTGCATACCACTCCCGGCACTGGGGAAGCCCCCCGTCGTGTAGAGTGTCGCCCATCTTGCTCGTTCCACTCTCCGTCCACGGGACCGGTGGTAGTACAGGAGACTGCCGGCCAAGAAATCCGCGCCGGATGTCGTGTTCGGCAGCGGCGACATCGCATGAACCGGGTCACAGATCAACAGCGTTTCCGCGACAGGCCCCCTTCTTCTTTCGTCATTCCGTCTCGCCTCACCATCGGTCAGACTCAGCATACGCTGCGTGCTGCCACCTGCCCTGAGCCGGTGCGCACCCTGGCGATTGGACATGCTAACGTCCAGTCATTAGTGCCGAAAATGAACCGTGTTCTTCGCACTCTGGAAGAACACAAACTAGACCTTATGTGCTTATCCGAAACTTGGCTCTCTTCCGCCGTGTCCGACAGAATCCTAGTATTTCCAGGCTATAAACTAGTGCGTCGTGACCGTCCGGCCCAGTCGGGCCGCGGCCGTCCAGCTGCTGCAGCCCGAGGTGGTGGCGTCGCCATCCTATGTAAGGACAAATTCAATATGAAGCTGCTGCCTATATCAAGTACCGGTTCGTCCTGCGAGACGCTGTGGGTGTCTGTGAGTGGCGGGGGACGCCGTGCTGTCACTGTGGGGGTGGTTTACCGCCCGCCATCGGAGCCCGTATCTGACGGCCTGGACGAGCTACAAGACCAGCTGCGTGCCGCCATCAGTCTCGGCAAGCCAACCTTTTGCCTGGGCGATATGAACATCAACCATCTTCGTTCCGACTGCCCCGGTGTTCGTCGCTACGGACAGGTGCTGCAGGATCTCGGCCTCTCTCAGCTTGTCCGGCAGCCGACCCATCTGTGGCCGACGGCAACACTGCTGGACCATATCATCACCAATGTCCCGGATATTGAGTCGGCCATTCAGCTGCCGCTCGTACCGATTGCTGACCATCTGACAATAATTGTGCTTGTGCCCTACCGCGGGCTGCGGTGTCGCCGGGCGTCCTTCACCTATCGCCCCTGGCGCAAGATTAACTGGGACGCCTTGTGCCTTCATTTCTTGCAGGCGGACTGGAACAGTATGTACCGGGCAGCGGGGGTGGACGCGAAACTAAAGGAGTTCATGCACTTGTGGCATGTGGCGGTGAACGTGTATTGTCCCCTCAAGACCGTCCACCCCCGCCGGGCATGTTGCCCGTGGGTAGGTGACAGTCCGTACCTGCTGCAGCTTATGTGTGACCGTGACCAGGCTTTTCAGTCTTGGCGGAGCTATCGCACGGATTATTACTTGGTAGCTTATCGGAGGCTGCGAAACCGTGTGAAATGTGCGTTTGCAAAAGCCAGGCGTGACTTTGTGTGTGCGCAAATGCTGACAGACCGTGCCAATTTCTGGCGCCACATCCGGGACTTTGCGCTCCGACCGGCCGGGGGAGGGGAGGGGGCCGTGAGGGGCTTGGCAGCGACGGTGGCGGACGAATTTAATCGTCACTTTGCTTCCGTGGGCCCACGCATTGCCGCTGATCTCGTTGCTGGCAACCGCGGCGTTCCACTCATCCCTCCGCGACCACCTTGTGTGACTACCACCGGCCTCCGGCTACACCCAGTGACCCTGCCCGAACTATTCAGAGCCATATGTGAGATGTCTTCGTCGAAAGCGGTTGGCGTCGATGGTGTACCACTGCACGCTCTCCGCAACTGTTTTCCGGTTCTCGGGCCTCACCTACTTCACATCATTAACACTTCTGTCGTCTCCTGCGTGTTCCCTACCTCGTGGAAAACTGCTTCGGTTGTTCCACTTCACAAATCTGGGCCTCGCGATGTCGCCAGTAACTTTCGTCCAATCTCTATTTTGCCAGTCTTATCCAAGTTATGTGAAAACGTAGTATGTATCCAGCTGTCCTCTTATCTAGTCACTAATCACGTTATTTCCTCCTCCCAGTATGCATACAGGCAATGCCATTCGACGGAGGACGCCCTGGTCGACGCTGTCGAGTGGATCACACGTCGTGTCGACACTGGTCACATCGCTTCGGTCATCTCAATCGACCTAAGCAAAGCATTCGACAGCGTCGACCATGATATCCTCCTGCGGAAGCTGCAGTGGTACGGTGTCGACCCGAGGTGGTTTGACAGCTACCTTACTGACCGGCGGCAGGTGGTGAGGGGCGGCTCTTTATCCATTCCGCTATCCCATGGTGTTCCTCAGGGATCCCTGGTTGGTCCCTTGCTGTTCAGCATCTTCATGAATGACCTGCCAGCATACCTTCCATACGGACGTCTGGTATCATATGCCGCCGACACCCAGCTGCTAGACTCTGCCCATCGTGATGAATTACCCGTTCTTAAATCCCGGCAGGAGAACACCATCCTTGCTATTCAGTCTTACTTCACATCCAACTCCTTGAAGATGAACCCCACTAAAACTACCCTACTGCTTGTCGGCACGACCCAATCCCCTAAAAAAAGCCACATCCTACCAACTCAACATTGGCAGTCACGTCCTAACCCCCTCGCCATTCGTGAAGATGCTGGGAGTCATCATTGACCGCACTCTATCCTGGGAGGAGCACATATCCCACGTTGTCAAAAAGTGCAACTCCACCTTGTTCTGTCTCCACAATATCCGTCACCATCTCACACCCGAAGCACGCAAACTCCTAATTCAGTCTCACGTCTTTCCATACATCCTATACTGCCTCACTGTATGGGGCGGGGCTGCCCAATGTCACCTTGGACGAGTGCAGAAGGCGATCAATTTCGGGGCTAGGATCGTCGTAGGGGCTCGTCGTCGTGATCATATCTCGCCGACAGTGGCAACGCTGGGCTGGCGCAGTGTCCGTGACCTCATCACCCACCGCGACAACATCCCGTGTTCAGAGCCCTGAATGATCCGCGAGCCCCCGAGGCGATCCGTTCTCTGTTCCGCCGGCGGTCGGATGTCTCCCGGCGCTCCACTCGTGCGACGGTGGCTGGGGCACTGGAGCCACCGCCTTTCCGCCTCAGTCTGTCACGTAGAACCTTATCCTTCCGGGCAGCCTCGGCCTGGAACCTACTGCCGCCGGCCACTTCCGCTTCTCGGACACGGGGCGAGTTCGTCGCGATGCTGAACAACGTCTTATAAATTGACTTCACGTGTTCGGTTTTCCCCTGTATACTGTTGTCTTGCCGCTTTCATTTTTGCTCATGTTTGTGAAATGTATCTGACTGTATTCTGACACAAACCAAATATTAATCCATTTTATGGAATCGGTTTGTTAAATCTCGCAAATACAAATACAAAAGACCGCATCGTATTGATGAGGTGGTTAGTGAGTGTATCAGTCAGACCGCATCGTATTGATGAGTTGGTCAGTGAGTGTATCAGTCAGACCGCATCGTATTGATGAGGTGGTCAGTGAGTGTATCAGTCAGACCGCATCGTATTGATGAGGTGGTCAGTGAGTGTATCAGTCAGATCGCATCGTATTGATCAGGTGGTCAGTGAATGTATCAGTCAGACCGCATCGTATTGATGAGGTGGTCAGTGAGTGTATCAGTCAGACCGCATCGTATTGGTGAGGTGGTCAGTGAGTGTATCAGTCAGACCGCATGGTATTGATGAGGTGGTCAGTGAGTGTATCAGTCAAACCGCATCGTATTGATGAGGTGGTCAGTGAGTGTATCAGTCAGACCGCATCGTATTGATGAGGTGGTCAGTGAGTGTATCAGTCAGACCGCATCATATTGATGAGGTGGTCAGTGAGTGTATCAGTCAGACCGCATCGTATTGATGAGGTGGTCAGTGAGTGTATCAGTCAGACCGCATCAGAACAGGGTGCGCGGAAATTGGGTCGGCACATGAAATTGAACTAACAGAATTGAGGACGAATAAAATATTTTGCTTGCCCCTTTCGATGAGGATTATGTCTGAGAAGTGCGGGCGGGACAGGTTAGGGATCAGGATAACATGCCTTGGCCTAAGCTATGCCAGGAGAGCATTTCTTGCACGTAAGTTCCACTCTTTTGAGCTCAATTTAGATTGCATATCTTATTCATCATTTTTAAATAGAAGTTTCTTCTTTCGTTGTCGAAACCCAGTGTTTTTCACAACATAGTCAAATTATTGGACCTGTAGCGAAGCTTCCTGTGGGGGCATTTAATTCCAGAAATCTACCCTCCCGGTCATGCAGCGGCAGGTCTCGCGACAGGAAATCATCCGAGCCGCCGTCGACCGGGCTATCGCTGCTTAGTCAGCCGTGTTGCCAGTCGGCCACCGAGGCCAAAGTCTAGTGTTACCCTCCCCTCCGGTCAAGCTACCCCGATACTCCGGTACCCTGACGCGGCCGTCGCTGTCTGACGACATAACCTCAATCGACCACCACCGCCGTCGGCCGCCACTGTCTGACTGGTGGTGAAATGTCAGTGTCTGACGTTGGACGTGACCGTCATGGGTAACAAGTGTTAAATAGCCTTTCTGGGAACCCTATGGGCAGGTGCGTGTAGGTGTATATGTATGGATAAATGACAGAGGTATGACAGATGTCATACCCCGTGGCCAATATCCATGTTGTCAGGTGTAGGACAGGCAGGTATGATGCACGTGTGTCTAGTCTAGATATGTGTGCATGATTTATGAATGTAGTGGAATATTGGATGACTGCTGGGTGAATGTCCATGTGTCTATGACATGTGAAATGTCAATTGGGCTGCAGCGCTCCAATCTGCCGGCTGTCTGTGTACAGTGCGGAGCCGCCGTATCGGCATTGCCTGGAAGTATGCGCTGAGGCAGCAGCTCTGGTGTTCGACGCCGGACTGGCGCGAGGCTGCCACGATGCGGAGTCAGCAGTGATTCCCACAGAGGGACTGAGATTCAGAGCGACTCTGAGCTGACGTAGTCTGTCTCCGAGATAGAGACAGCGCGATCCGCCAGGCTGGTGTGGAGTGCATTGAGAACGCGTATTGTTCCGAAGTCGCGTGACCGGAACACGTGCCCTGGCTTGGAGCCAAGGGCGATGGCCCTGAGGTGAACTGGCGCGCGAGATAGAGAGATGCGCACACTTGCGACGGAGACGCGCGACCGAGCGGTCGCCGAGGGCGGGCGGCTGGCCGCCAGCCGCCGGCCCCACAATACGGTACTTGAGGTATGTGAGACTGACTGAAAATCGCTGCGTGACTGTTGGTGATGTAACCGCTTGAATACTTGGGAAAGTAGCGTGTATGAAGACCGGTCAGTATCTCAGTTTAAGTATCGGTGTGCTGGATTTGTAGTGCCTGTCAAGATGTTTGGATCAGAGCTCGGAGATTGAGATACAGAGCCATTGAAAGTTCTTTAGTTTCTACAAGCTAAGTAAAGTTTCAAGCACAATTGGTCCACTGGAAGTAAATGGGACTATATTGAGTGAGGATGGTGAGATGGCTGAGGAGCTGAGCAAGCAGTTTAAATCAGTGTTTACATTGGAAGATGTGACTAATCTGCAAACCGTACACCACAGTTCAGTGACAGGTGATCAGATAAACGATATTGATTTCATTGATATTGATGTGGTATTCAATTATATCTGGAAAATAAAGCCCAACAAGGCACCAGGATCTGATGGAATTTATGCTAGGGTATTGCAAGAAGCTGAAAAGGAACTGGCAATTCCACTTAGTGTAATATTTTGTAGATCAGTTTCACAATTGAAATTTCAACAGATTGGAAAAGGGCAAATGTAGTTACTATTTTCAAGAAAGGAGAATGGGAAAGTTGAAAACTATAGGCCAGTAAGCCTCACATCCCTAGTCTGCAAGGTACTCAAATCAATTATCAAGGATATAATAGTTAGGTTTCTGGAAGGAAACAGATTGATTCAAGATACTCAACATGGGTTTAGAAAAGGGCGATCGTGTCGCACGAATCTCTTGGACTTTTGAATTTTGCTACAGAACAATTTGATCAGGGAAGTCAGGTTGATGTAGCATATCTTGACTTTAGTAAGGCCTTTGACAAGGTACCCCATAAACGGTTCATGATGTAGCTTCAGGGCCTTAGATTTTAGGATGCTATCGCAAGTAGCATACTAAAATGGATAGAGTTGTGGCTTAGACAGCAGAGAGTGATGCTAAATGGTACAAAGTCATCATGGCAAAATGTTCTTAGTGGAGTCCCCCAGGGGTCAGTACTGAGGCCGCTATTGTTCATTATATTTGTAAATAACATTGAAAGTGGCCTAAACAGTAAGGTTTTGAAATTTGCGGATGATTTGAAGGTCTTTAGGGCAATAACAGGACACAATGAGCAGGTCTTGCTGCAGAAAGACTTAGACGAGCTTGTGAAGTGGTCCGGGAAATGGCAACTGAAATTTAAGTTTGATAAATGTAAAATCATGCATGTAGGTAGGCGCATATGAAGGCTCCATACTTGATTGGTGGCGAAGTATTATCTGTGACTCAGCAGGAGAAGAACTTAGGTGTTATTTTGGACACAAAATTGGGGGCATCAGAACAGACCAAAGAAGCCAGGAAGAAGGCACTAAGAATGCTTGGGGCAATGAATAGGAATGTATCATACAAAAGTGAGGAAGTCATCAGAAAGCTTTACTGTGCAAATGTCAGGCAACATTTGGAATACTGTGTCCAAGCTTGGTCCCCTAGTTATGAAAAAGATTGTTGGCTTTTAGAGAGAGCACAAAAGAGGGCAACACAAATGGTTAATGGTATAGGCAACCTGGCATATGAGGAAAGATTGAAGAAATTGAATATGTTTTCACTTAGATATAGAAGGCTGAGAGGAGATCTCATTGAGGTTTTTAAATATGTTCATGGTCAGGAACAGGGATATCTCAGGGATATCTTTCTTCACCAACAGCGTAGTAGAACATTGGAACCAGCTGTCAGAAACCATTGTCAGTAGCAGCACACTGAACATCTTTAAAAACAGCATAGACACTCATTATAAGAAAAGAGGGCTTGCTTTTCGGTATTCCACGGGGGGGGGGCTGATCGACAGATTTGGTGAGCAACTGGCTCAGTGTCCAGAGTGCAGCCAAGAAGGGCCCTTGTGGCTTATAGTTGCACTGATCTTTTATGTCTTTATGTCTTTATGAACCCATACTCGGGAGTTTATCGTCGACGTTGAGGTCCATAGACTATTCACGTAGCCAAAACAAGTTTTTATCCAGTCATACGCGAAATGGCTGATAAATACAGGGGGAGCAAAACTTTTCTACAGACCTGAAACCAGCTGGCATTGATTCCGGTGAGTGGTGTTTCTGGGCAAAGAACCGATTTGCTACTAAGACTCTTCTCATCTTCGTCGATGACTGTGTGACTTCACCAACTGTGCCTCAGATTCCGGACGACTACCTCGGCATCGTCAAACAGCTGCTGCGCATGCGCGACCAGCAGTACCCGCAGCTGCGCGTCTGTCTGACGGTCGGCGCCTCCAACGACCAGTTCGCCGCGGTCGCTGCAACGAACACCAGCCGCGCCACCTTCGCCGCCTCGGCCGTCCGGCTGCTGGCCGACCTGGCGCTGGACGGCCTGGACCTGGACTGGGAGTTCCCGGCGTTCCTGGGACCGGCGCGCGAGCGGCGCGACTTCACGCTGCTGCTGGAGACGCTGTCGGCGCGGCTGCACGCCATGCCGCGCCGGCGTCTCCTCTCGACGGCCGTCGGCGCGCCGGTCACCATCGTCGACGCGTCGTACGAGGTGGCGCGCCTGGCCGCCGCTGTCGACTTCGCCAGCGTCATGACGTACGACTTCCACTTCTACCACCCGCTGACGCCGGCCACCGGCCACAACGCGCCGCTGTTCGCCGCGGCGCGCGACCGCGGCTTCTTCGCCACGCTCAACGCCAACTTCTCGGCCGTCCTGTGGCTGGCGCGCGGCCTGCCCGCCGCCAAGCTGCTGCTCGGCATTCCCACTTACGGGCGCGGCTGGCGCCTGCGCGACCCGCGCGTGCACGGCCTGTACGCGCCGGCCGCCGGGCCGTGGGCGGACGGCTCCGTGACGCTGGCCGACGTGTGCCGTCTCCTGCAGGGCAACGGCACGCGCCAGTGGGACCCGTTCGCGCTGGCACCGTACGCCTTCAGCGGCGTCGAGTGGCTCAGCTACGACGACGAGGAGAGTGTGGCCGCCAAGGCGACCCTGGTGCGCGCGCTGGACTTGGCCGGCGCCATGACCTTCGACCTGGGCAGCGACGACTGGGGCGACATGTGCGGACGCGGCGAGTTCCCGCTGCACAGACTCATCCAGCAGATGTTGCCGACGCTCGAGTGAGCACGGCAGGCGCTGCTGGACGGGCTGCTACAGCGTCTGTACTGTACCCAGCATGATAAGTGGAGTGGTGCAGTTTAGCATTGTGTTGTCTGCACATGAAAGCTCATAATTTCAGAATGGAAGATAACGAACAATATCGCATTGCCCTTGCCGTAAATGAACGGCACAAATCATACTACACATGTAGTAATTTCATCCGCGCAAAATAATTGTGTGTCGATGCACGAGACCCATGACCTTAGACCATGGCTGCACACCAGATGGAACTGGTGATGAAGACCCTCTTTAGCACCCACCATCACATCTGCGAAGCGCGTCACAACACATGCTATAATACAGATGATGCCATCAGATAAAAATCCAGCTCATGATGTTGGAAGTCCAGACTCCAGCTGTGTACACAAGTTAAGTACATGCTGGTCCCAGCGTACTATGAGCCCCTCGTGCATCTCGTGATTTGAATATAGAACACGATAGCAAGGCGTGTTTTGACTGTTGCGCTATGGAAAATGATGCTGTGCAACATCATGCTGTTTAAACGTGGACAGCGGTCCATGCTCGGGAGACTAATGGTCAAACAGCTCGCCTACCATTGGGTGCTGAGCTGCTAGTAGCTGGAGAAGCTCAGCGAAGTTACTGAGCTGGTCATCCAAAAAAAAGTGTTTAGGGAATTTTGAAGGTACCGTTGGATCCAGTATCCGAGCTTTGATGCACAATGCGTGACCGTTAGCCAGCCGTTGTTGGCACTGGAGTTAGTTGGTGTGCGATGTGTATTATGGTTTTTGAAGCAGGTAAAATCGTGTCACAGTTAGCTTAGGGCATATCGAAGTCATTCGTGTATTTCCAACTTAACATTCATGTTCTTGTAGCCAAGCTTGCTTTCAGCTTCACGTCTGCGCACACAGCGTCAGAGACGCAGCCAGGACTTTAAAAAAGAAAGGCATGTCAATTAAAAAGCAAGTGGTGAAATATGGCTCCGGGTGCAACTCAATGGAAAATATATATTATTTGGGGTATCGTGGGAGGGACACATCTACTGTTGCCTCACCTGGGCTGCATCACTGCAGCGCGTCAGGAGTTAGCCAGGTTACAGATTAAGGCTACGGGAAGTTAATGACCTTCAAAACGGATCTATAAAAAGGGGAAGGCAGTCCGAACATTCCCATTTCCATTTCCATTTCCGAAATTTTCTCGAACATCTTATTTCATCTGAAGTGGTCCCCCATTACACTTTGTATTGTTCTCCCATCACCGATTGTGAAAAGACTGCAAGACACTGTGTATGGTGCATTGCAGTCATTGCAGACAGTTGTACCGCACCATGCAGTGGAGTGAAGGAGAGCAAGCATGACATGGGCGGGGATTGGCGGTACATGGTATGGCACGCCTGCCGGGCGTGGGTAGCCGTAGTGGACGGTGTAGGGAAGACACAGCCAGCACGTGGAGTGGCACGCCTGCCGAGGTTGAGTGGCTATGATGGGTGGTGTATGGCAGACAACTGGGCGATTTCACGAAAAATCACCAAGGTAGACCCTAAATGGTTTACCACACCACTTTCGATGTTGTTAAAATGAGTGCAATGGGTTAGTTACAACCCAGATTACGATTATGAGATTTGTTAGGTTTCTAGGCAAAGGTGTCACATGGAGCCAGTGGCGTCGCCACGAAATCCTTCCAGGGGGGGGGGGGGCAAGCTCGAAAGGGGGCCACCTGTTCCCCCAAAGGGGGCCTCCATTGTGTTAGGGTCTCATATTGTTTTCAGGCTCTTGTACTATGGTTCGAGGATGGGGAACATGATTTCATATTCGTTTTTTTTGTTCTTGGCATGGTGCATCATTTACTCAAAACGCAATAGCACTAATCATTTTCGCTGAAAACTGGGCCATACCAGGGTATAAATATGTAATATTTGGATACATACATAAGTGCCAAAACAAACCATCGTCTCAATGCTTTCTCGAATCTTCCCGCTGGCCTCTAGATTGCAGCGAGCTGGCGGGGCTGGTGCTAAGTATATCTTACAGATATCTGCATTGATAAACCCACTTTTAAGTCATCCAAGTCTAACTGAATATAGCTAGATTCATCACTACTGTTATTTATTCCCACAAGCTTGATGTCATTAGCAAAACTTGAACGACCATTTCTCAGTTCAAGGACGACAATTTCGCAAAGGTGACAACGAGAAGCGGATTGCATTGGTTTTCTGAGCGCCATCTTAGGACTTTATTTATTTTTATAACATTTGGTGCTGGCTGCAAGGCAACTGTCACACGAGCTAAAATATATCCTCAGCGAATAAATTCACGGCAAGAACAAGCATTGAACAGCAATGCATAAATGACAATGCAACAATGCAACAATGTCCGTACATACATAATCCAAGCCTTCAAATTCCACGCCGTCACGCCGATCGTTTTCGCTGTGCTGTACCGTTTTGTAAATGAGGTTGAGAAGGTATGGAAGCTGGGAAGCTCTAATCATGCAGGCTGTAATAACAGAAAAGAAGTTTGTTGGAAGAAAATGCATTTAAAACATCATTCATCCGATTTTATATGGGGCATGGATGTTGTATTGTATGCTTATGAGGGGTAATTTGTCCCCTCAATGTTGGCGTTTCCCCATGGGCGTATGTTTCGGAAAATATTTGAGGGACCAGTGGAGTACCTATATTTGCGTCAAGCAGGAGGGGCAAACGGGATTTGCAGGGGGGGGCACCTACGCCCATTAAAAAGTCCTTTGATTTCGACCGCTATTTTGTCATAGGGTACATTTCGAAATAATATAATTAGTCATCAACTAAATTGTCCTGTGGAGGAGCCTAATCTACCACTATGGTTTCTGATTGGTCGGATTTCAACCCTAACTCCACCACTCAGTTCTTAGGTTTTCTTTTGGTATCCCTTGATAAGTTACCTCACACTGCTGAAATTACACCTATACCACAAAACCGGATCGGCATCCAAAAAATCAAGCTGGTGCCCTCCAAAAAAGGAGAGATTCCAACAAATAAATCCCCGGGTCAGGAAAATGGCTCTGTTGCACCGAACATTTTTTCCAGATGCCTTCAAAAATTGCGTATGACACTGAAAAGCATACCGGATCTCGAAAAATCGAGGTGGGATACAAAAACATGACGCCAGAGGTTCGAAAAATCAGGCCGGGATTCGGACTTTTAAAAAAAACATAAAAGATCCACAAAAATCGCGTTGAGCCCAGAAAGCTGGCGTTGGGTCTCCGGAACCACGCGCCTGGGCGCGATAAGTCGCGCTGGGACCCATAAAAAATCGCACCGAAGCCCCAAAATCGTACTGGGGCCCCACAAATGTGCGTCAGAAGCCCCAAATATACACAGCGAGACTCTAAGAGTACGACGGTGCCAGAAAATACAACTAACCCTCCAAAGCGCACAGAGTCTCCCAAAAAGCGATAGGGCCTTAAAACATGCGTTGCAGCCCTAAATAAACATACCGGGAGCTCTAAGAAAATACACTGCAAGCTCGCAAGGCGCACAGGAACCATGAGAACGCACCAGGGCCTAGAAAAGAGGCTGGAGCCACAAAAGGCAACATGGTTCCAAAACGTACAAAACGACCGGGAACTAAAGAAAGATATCGGGATCTTCGAAAACGCCCCGACACGTAAAAAAATACTCGGTGCACAAAAAAAAACACAACAAAGCCCTAAAACGAGCAGGGTTTCGAAGATGTATTAGGCCCATAACTTCAAAGTAAAATGTATTACCCACCACTTTAAAATACAAAACTTCACAATTTCAGGCATTCCAGTTCATAGCACCCGGTCGCCACGACGGCAACGTCAGTGCACGTGCACACCCATTTTTCGTATTCGGTGCATTCGCCACACTTCGTGCGATGCTATGGTTTCTGCTAGGCCTTCTGCGTTTTGCTAATTGCTGCCACCTGATAGACTTGCGCCATATTTGGCGTGATGGAATGATTCGTATGGGCGTTCGCTGCGAAAAGTCGATTGATTAAATTCGATCATTAGTTTCGTACTTTTCACATTTTCTGGTAGTTATGAAATGCGGTTTCCGCTGAGCTTTGATGCACTTCATATCTTTGCTGCTATCCTCCCAGATTGAATACCGAACCGAGGCCAAGCCTCAGCGTTCTTTTTTGGACCCGTTGCGTCTTTCTTGGTCTATGATTGTGCATTATGGCTCCAATCCATTTTTGTTAGGGGCCTAAAGCATTTTCGAACCCCCTGCTCGTTTTAGGGTTTGTTGCATTTTTGTGCACCGATGATTTTTTTTGACGTGTCGGGGCGTTTTCGAAGATCCCGATGTATTTATTTAGCGCCCGGTCTTTTTGTTTGTTTTGGAACCATGTTGCCTTTTGCGGCCCCAGCCACCTTTTCAGGCTATTGTGCGTTATCATGACCCCTGTGTGCCTTGAGAGCTTCCGGTGTATTTTTATACCTCCCGGTATATATATATTTATGGCTGCAATGCATGTGTTAAGGCCCTGTCGTTTTTGTGAGACTGTGCGCTTTGGAGGGCCAGTTGTATTTTCGGCCCCTGCTGTGCTCTTAGGGTCCCGATGTGTTTATTTTGGGATTCTGACGCACACCTGTGGGGCCCAAGTACAATTTTGGGGCTTCGGTACGATGTTTCTAGGTCCCAGAACGGCTTATCGCGCCCAGTCGCGTGGTTCCGGAGACCCAACCCCAGTTGTCTGTGCTCAATACGATTTTGTGAAACTTTTCTGATTTTTTTAAAAGTACGATTCCCGGCCTGATTTCTCCAGTCCTTCGCGCCATGTTTTTGTATCCCACCTCGATTGTTCGAGATCCGGTTTGCTTTTCGGTGCCGTACGCAATTTGTGAAGGCATCTGATAATATGTTCGGTGCTCCAGAGCAATTTTTTTTACCTGGGCATTTAGTTGTTGGAATCCATCCTTATTTTGGAGGGCTCCAGCTTGATTTTTTCGGATACCGATCCGGTGTTTGTGGTCACACTGTGCTTACGTGTGGCCCTAGACGGCAATTTTTGGAGCCTCGACGGGACTACCGATGGGAATTGTGGGTCCCGAGCGCGATATTTGGGGGCCCGGTTCGAGTTTGTGCGACGCGTTGTATTTAGCTGTGGCCCCAACGCGATTTTGGCGGTTCCTGTCGCAATTTTTCGGGCCTCGGAGCGAGTTTCCCGGGGCTCGCCGTATTTATTTGGAGACCCATACGCGAATTCTGGTGAACCGACGCGAATTTTGGTGGCCCCAGCGCGATTTTTGAGGCCCCGACACGATTCTTTGGAGCTTATCCCTCTCAGGATGGAGGGGGCATTTGCCCCTTTGATATAGCACTGCGGCCACTGAAGGAGTTTTTTTTTGTTCCAGAGTGACATTCCGGTTAATATTGATTATTAGGGCAGCTGCAACTTTTGGGGCCCCGGCGCGACCTTCTGGGCCTCCAGTGTGATTTTCAAGGGCTGCGACGTAACTTTTTTTTAGTCCAATGTGATCTTTTGGGCCCCGACGTCATTTTCTTGGATCCCTAGCGCGAGCTGTAGCGGCCTCGACACTTTTTGGGGTCCAATGCGTTTTGGAGGCTTTTGGCGTCATTGCTGGGCCCCCAGAGTGATTATCCATGTCCGGATTGTTTTTTGTTGCTCCGGCTTCATTTGTTTTGGTCCCAATGGGATTGTTGGGGCACGGTACGACCTGTCGTGCCCCTGGCATGATTTTCGTGGTCCGGGCGTGCATTTTTGGTACCCCAGGCTCAGCGTAATTTGCGGGGGCCCCGGCCGGATCTTTTGGGGCCCATATCGTGATTTTAAAATACCCAGACACGACTCTTGCTATTTCTTAGGGGTTTCTTCTTGCAAATTATAGGCCTCCTGTCGCGTCTAAAGGGTCTCGTCTCATTTCCTAGAGCATTTTTACCGGTTTTCGATGTCTCCTTGTGTGTCCTACCCTCCTCCATATTCAATGGTCCTCCTCTCCCGTCTTGGAGGGCCTCCTCTTGCATTCTAGGGCCCCTTTAACGTGGCATGGGGCTTCCTCTCACCTTCGAGGGGCATTCTCTGCCAAATTAGGGGCCTCCTGCCACGCCTCGTGTGGCTCCTCCTTTATCCTGGAAAAACCTTACCCGTCTTGAGGGATCTTCAATTTTGGAAACCTCACCTCCTTCCATACCTGCTACCACTCCCATCTTAAGGGCCTCCTCTCATTTCCTGGGAACTCTTTCCGGTCTTCGGGGCCTCATTTGGTCCTGGAGACCTACTCCTTCTTGAGGGACTCCTCTCGAGTCCGGCAGGTGCCTCATGTCTCTTCTAGAGGCCTTCTTTTTCAATTTAGGGGCCTCCTCTCACGTCTTGGGGGCCTCCTGCTGTGCGTTCTCCTGCTCTGCGCTCTGGATTCGATCTTTACCCATCTTAGGGTTGGTCTCTTATCTCCTCGTGGACTTCTCTTCTCTCCCAGGCGCCTCCTCTGCCAAATTACTGGCAACCTTTCCTATCTTAGTGGCCTTGTTATTTCCCGTGGACCTTCTTAGCCGTCTTCGAGCCTTCTTTTCCGCCTGGGAGCCATCTCTCTTATCCAATGGCCTTTCTCTCCTATTTTAGGGGCCTCCTCGTTCATCATGGGGTCTCATTTCCAATCTTGTGTCGTTCTCTTCCGAATTAGGTGCCTCCTGCCATGTCTCTGGATCATCCTTTTCTATCTCGGTGGAACCTCACCCGTTTGGGGCCTGCTTTTGCGTCTCCGAAACCTCATCTCATATCCAATGGCTTCCTTTTCCGTCTTAGGGCCTCCTCTCATATTCTGGGGCCTCCTTTTCGGTGTTGGGGCCTCCTTTGCATTCCTGGTTGCCTCCGTAACATTTTTGACACTCTCTTGATTTCTGGGGACTCCTACCCTCTCCTAGGTGACTCGTTTTTCAAATTAGGGGCCTCTTTATCTGTGTTTGGAGCCTCATTACCCTCTTAGCAGGGTGCTTTTGCGTCCTAGTCCTAGATCTTCTCTTCCAGGTTCCTCCTCTTCCAAAATATGGGCCTCATTCGGCTGGTCCCGGTGGCCTTCTCTCATTCCTGCGGAGACCTTCTTATCCGTCTTGGGGCCCCTATTGCGTCCGGATAAATATCACCTATCAGGTCTTAATTTTATATTGCAGGGGCATCCTCTTCCGTCTTCGGGGCCTCGTTTTACAACTTAAGAATATCCTGCCACCCATCGGAAGCCTTTTCGTCTAACCTGGGTGGCTTCTTGCCCGTCTCGGTGGCACCCTTTCAGTCCTAAGGGCCTCCTTTTCGTGCTGGGGAAACCTTTTCGTCCTGGGGGCTACCTTCCATTCTCTGTTCTACGTCCAAGAGGCCTCCTTTTCGTCCTTGGGTGCATCCTTTTCGTTCTGGGGGCCTCCTTTTCGTCCTGGGGCCTCATTTTAGTCCTGGGGGCCTCCTCCCAATCTCTGTTCTACGTCTTGGGGGGGGGGGGCTTCCTTTGCGTTCTGGGGCCTCCTTTTCGTCCTGGGGGCCTCCTTTTCGTCCTGGGGGCCTCCTTTTCGTCCTGGGGGCCACCTCACAATCTCTGTTATACGTCTTAGGGGCATCCTTTTCGTCCTGGGGGCCTCCTTTTCGTTCTGGGGGCCTCCTTTTCGTCCTGGGGACCTCATCCCAATCTCTGTTCTACGTCTTGGGGGCATCCTTTTCGTCCTTTTGTCCTTTTCCTGGGGCTGGTTGGTTGGTTGTTGGAGTTTGGGGGCCTGCGTCTTTCGTCCTGGGGGCCTCCTTTTCGTCCTGGGGGCCTCCTCCCAATCTCTGTTCTACGTCGGTGGGGCCTCCTTTTCGACCTTGGGTGCATCCTATTCGTTCTGGGGGGCCTCCTTTTAGTCCTGGGGGCCTCCTTTTATTCCTGGGGGCCTCCTCCCAATCCCTGTTCTACGTCTTGGGGGCCTCATTTGCGTCCTGGGGGCATCCTTTTCGTCCTGGGGGCCTCCCTTTCGTCCTGGGGGCCACCTCCCAATCTCTGTTCTACGTCTTAGGGGTCTCCTTTTCGTCCTGGGGGCCTCCTTTTCATCCTGGGGGCTTCTTTTTCCTCCGGGGGGCCCCCTTTCCTCTTGTACTTTATGGGCCTCTTTTATCCTGGGGGCCTCCTTTTCGTCCTGGGGGCCTCCTTTTCGTCCTGGGGACCTCATACCAATCTCTGTTCTACGTCTTGGGGGCCTCCTTTTCGTCCTTGGGTGTATCCTTTTCGTTCTGGGGTCTCTTTTTCGTCCTGGGGGCCTCCTTTTCGTCCTGGGGGCCTCCTCCCAATCTCTGTTCTACGTCTTGGGACCTCCTTTTCGTCATGGGGCCTCATTTTCGTCATGGGACCTCCTTTTCGTCCTGGGGGCCTCCTCCCAATCTCTGTTCTACGTCTCTTATAGATACCTGATTATATTTCCTGGGGGCCTCGTCAGTCTTGAGGCCTCATTGACAGCATGATCTTCTGTCCCGTCGGCCTCCTTGCTCACCTTTTTTGCTGTGCATTTGCGGATAGGGGCCTCCTCAAATTTCGGGGGGGGGGGCGGCGCCCCCCCCAGTTTCCACGGCAGGGGGGGCGACTGCTCCCCCTGCCCCCCCGGTGGCGACGCCCTTGCATGGAGCAGGTTAGAACAATTTTGAAGTCACGAAAAACGTTCATATGGAAAATAATTGATTAACTTGTTAGTGGTAGCATTTAGCCTACCAAGCCTATATATCAAGACCCATTTAAGTGCTCTTCGGAAGTCAACATTCAACCTCGTGATCTTTTGACGTCTTGTTGACCTTGTGACATTAAAAGTACAATTTTGATGTTTCTCACTTTTTTAAAAAATGGAGGCCCATAAAAAAATTTTTTTTAAGAATATTTTTTTTTTTTTAAAAAAAAAAATCCATAAAGGGCCAAATAGGCCAAATGTATGGGCCTGACATGAGCTCCAGATAATGATATTTTAAGCGACTATTAGCATAGTTGATATGGATGCCATTAAACACTGCTTGCACAGAGATCCAGATGCTGATATTGCCAAGCACTCCAAAGATCAAAACAGACACATTTGGCTCAGTGACCTTACGTCGACATAGTGGATTTGTATGTATTGCAAAAGTGATCGATATTGGTTTCATTTTATAACCGCGTGCAAATAGATCACGCCATCATTATACTAGATATCAGATCATTATATCGGACAATATTGCATGAGGGCTCACGGTGGTCACGAGTCAGTGGCCTGCTATTAACCGGAAGCTTGACGCGTGCATTATGAAATACCATCGATATTGAAGCGTTTGGGAGCGCTTTGTTCCGAGAAAAGAAGAAGCCCAGAAACCTGTCACGAAAGGTTACCTCGGTCTCATTTAGATAATTTTTTAACGATATGACAATTTACGGTGTCTATGATTTGGTTACGGTCTGGTTTTCTCGATATGGTTTCGATATGGAGTAAATATCTTCCAAATATTAAACCATGAACGATGAATTAACATTTGGTTCAAGAAAAAACATTACAAATACATGAAATGTCTTTAATCGAACACATTGATCGTCAAAAAGGCTCGACACTTCCCCCCCCTCCCCACCTCCTACCCCCAAGCCACATCTGAGCCTACCGTCACTGCCCCTTCGCTCCTGCCCGGCACAATATGATTGGACTGAGATCGGCGGGCGTGCTGCAGCACCACCTAGTGATAGCAGAGCGAACTACTGCTTCTGGCCGGCTCATCCCGCTGACGTCAATGATGACGTCAGCCTGGCGGATAGTGCGTGATCAGGACAGCATCCAAACGTTTGGTCTGGAAGGAGGTTTGACCACTGAAGTGCCATGGATAACGTTTATCGATCGGGCCGCTGGTAATACAAAAAAAGAACACCGTCTCCTTTTGCTGCTGATGGAGTTGCGGACCTGCCGGTGCCTACTGAGTGCGCCTCTGTGCGCTGTGTGCGTGTATTTGACGGATTCCGACTAGTGCACCACCACAGACTTCATCAGTCGGACGACAAGAAAATGTTCCTTTCAGGAGACCGCTGCTCGCCCCATGGAGTATTCAGTACTATCTGCTCGCACATATCCAGAGCCCATTGAGTACTCCGCCCTGCATAGGTCAAGAATGTTTCTAGACTGCTACCTACGAGAACAAAACATGCACTTTTTGCTACCTGGGTCCGGCTTAAATGAATATTGACACCGATATTGTTCCTTGTGAGCGACGGTGCTGCCACCTTTTTAGCTCCTCACTTGTTCGCAACGCCACCTGCTCTACTCCATAATTGTAACTCAAGTACGTTACCCAGACGTTGGCGGTCGCGTTGGCGTTATTTGTTCTTGCACTATGGTTCTTTTTGGGTGTCTGCTGCTAGTTTTTCATTGATATGACCATAAATCAACTAATTATAGTTTAATTTATTATTTAAAGGCCTGGAAACGTATTATCATGTGCAATACATGTTTTTTATGTGCATATCACGCCCAATAACACAATCAAAGTTACCAGCACTTGTTACCTGATGAAGTACGCGTTGGCGATTCATCCTTCTCTATACAACGACATAGAGATGGGTCTTGGAATAATATGGTTCGTAAACGGATACTCAGTACCAAAATAGTACTGTATTAATTAAGCAACCACCGATATCATGGGCAAACCCATGGGGTGATGCAGTATCGCTCAATACTGTAGCAGCCTTTTAGTCAGTGATATTTCATAATCTAGATGTCTTCTGTTCGTTACAAAACTGGTTTTTGTGGAAAGCATTCGTGACCAGTCACTTCTTTTTATTTCAATACGTCATGGATGAATTGCTACTTGAGTGAGATATTGAGGGCCAATCTTGCTACCTACCAGCGTAGGCAAGTTGGCGACTTTATTGACCTCAGCCGCCCTGCCAGTTTTGGCGCGATTGACTGCCCGTCGCCGCAGTTCTATATTTTCCATTTTCGTGGGGCGACACCCGTCTCTCTTTTCGTTTATTTCTTGGGGTGACACCCGTCACCCTGCGTGGATTTGTTTTTCTCTCATCGTATTTCCGTTCCCCGTGTTTCTGCGTGTTCTTGTTTAGTTAGATTTCATTAGGTAGGTTTTTTCCCATTGATGGGAAAAAACGAAAAAAAAGGATACCGACCCAAACTCGACACCTGACTCCGAATCGGAATTTCCTGCACTGACCACGCCTGCTGACCATCGCTCGACTTCGGACCTTGCGCATGATGCCCCCCACTCGATGCAACTGTGGATGACCCGCGCCGGACTATTCCTCTCGATGACGTCATGGACGCCCTTTGTGCCTCGCCGACCCTTGCTCGTCCCAAGACCACGACCTCGTCCCGCGATCCCGACCAGACCATCACCCTCCACGCCGCTGACCCACGCTCGAACCAGACCACGCCCTCCCAACCTGAACCCATCGAACCCTACCTCGGCAGTGCTGGCTCTTACATAGTAGTCAAGCCTGTTGAGGAATCCGTTTCCTTCCGACGTATTAACGTCTTCTGGCCGACCAAACAACTCCTCTCCATCTGCTCCTTACCCAATCCTGATATCGAAGCCCCTGTCAACGGAACCCTTGTCATCAAAACCCAAACCCGAGCCCAGACCAAAGCCCTTCTTCGTACCACCACATGTTGTGGTAAATCAGTCACCATATCACTCCACTCCAACCGCAACTCCACCAAGGGCACTATCTTTGCGCCGGAGCTCCGCTTCATGTCCGAAGCGGATATCAAAACGGAGCTCAGGCCGGAGATGGTGACCCACGTCCACCGAATCACCTCCTGCAAAGACGGCCAGAAACGGCATACAAGCCTCCTTGTCCTCACCTTCAACTCTACCACTCTTCCCAAGACTCTCCTCGCCGGCTACATCCGATACCAAGTCCGAGTATTTATTCCCAATCCCCTCCGCTGTTTCAATTGCCAGAGCTTCGGGCATGGCAGTAAGACGTGTCGTCAAACACCCCGCTGCCCGAAGTGTGATGAACCACCCCATCCTGATTCCACCTGCTCAAAACCTGCCCATTTCCTCAGCTGCAACACGTCCGACCACCTCACCACTTCCAACCTCTGTCCAGTCTGGCGACGGGAGAAAGAGGTTTGCGCCGTCAAGGCCACGACCGGGGTGTCCTACCCCCAGGCCCGGCGGTCTGTCGAGGCCACCTCCCACTCCACCAAAACGTACGCACAGGCGGCCACCATTGCTCCATCTACAACTTGCGTCAAAACAAATTCCACGTCCACACAAACAGAGCTTATACCAGGCCTGGCACCACTCACCAAACTAAAACCAATCACCACCACGACACAAACAACTCCGGTTCCCAATACCCAGACCACTCCGGCTCCAAACAAGCGGACCACTCCAGGGAGGAGTGACAGGCCTCGCAGTCACTCGGCTGCGGGAAGAAATTCACGTTCCCCATCAGCGGGCCGCCGATCGAGCCCTGCGCGACCAGCCCGGCCGGCGCCCACGTGACACGACCAACTCCAAGCTGGCGGGCGTCCACCGAGGCAGTAACCGGCCGCCGTGACCTTACCAAGGCCACCGGTCGGCCGGACGGCTCGAGCAGGTCCACCGCCGTCGGCCGCACTCAACACGCATACTCACCTGAACTGCACTCCTGGCTCCGACATGCACCGAAAGGTGCCGAAAAACATTAACACTTTTTCTTTTCCCGATGTCTACATTTTTACAATGGAATTACCGTTGCTTAACACTCGCACGTCCTGCGGTCCGCGCCAACTTCGCATGTCCGGGTGGGGGGCAGATGTCTGCCATTGATATTGATATCATATTCACTATTTGCAGACGACAGCGCAATTTGGTGCACCGGGAAAAATTATGAACATTGTTTAATTCGCTTACAAAACACACTGGACAGAACACACGAATGGTCCCTGAAGTATGGTTTAATTTTTTTCGGCCCCAAAATCTGCAACACTGATATTTAGTAAATCAACAGCCTGCCCAAACCCAGAAGGCCGATATATTTCCGCCTGAATGTAGTATATTCCGCTCTTCCATTTGACTTTGGCCCAGCGTTTGGAGCTCGATTTTGGTGGCGTAGAAATTGTCATTACTGTGACAGTCAGCGCTGGCTTGGCGATAATCGCCATCCCACCGTAATCACAAGAGTCGGGCCGGTCCGTACGTTCCACCTGATAACCCGGGAAGTTAATGAGACGTGTGGGGGTGCTAGGTCGCAGCCCGGTCTCCGTCATCACAGCTCAGTCCAGACAGCAAGAACGAGGTCGTGTCGTAGCTCACGCAGCTTAGGTTTGACAGACTGAACGTTGACGAGTCGCAAGAGAAGATGCCCTTTGTGCTGCTGAGCTGTCACGTGGTTTGCTCCGCCTCGCTATCCGCGTCTTGTGCCGTCCCTGGCGCCGCGCCTGCCCCGTCGTGTTTTTCTCGGCGCTGTTTTCGCGACGGTGACGCTGCCCTCTGTCGGGCAGCGCCGCCCGGGAGTGGTGAAATTAGTGTCTGGGGGTGAAGTCCTCGGCGGTGATGAAGTATCACTGGCGGGACGGCTGGTGGCCCGTGGACGTGATGGCCGTGCCAATATTTGAACCAGGACGGTAGATAGCAGCAGCCTGATGATGTCCGCATGCATGATGAATATGTGTAGACGAAGCAGGGCGCTATTGCTGGATACGCAGTAGTTTCGAGCGGCACCAAGTCGCCAGTCAGCTCGGAACATGTTGCCCTCAGACATCCAGCCGTTACAGTGTCGGGCAGAGGATAAACCACGAGCAGTAGCTGATGCTGTGTGCAAGGAAATTCACCATACATAAGGGTCCTGCCAATTTTTCACTCACTGAGTTTTTCAGACGTCCAATCCGTGTGCTCTGCAGCATCCGACAGGAATAACCGGGTCGGAATAATGAGTAATCCAGCATCAAATTTCGACGACTGAGTCCAGTCACTTCGCACATAGCGTATAGGTCCATCAGTTTTGGTTCGCATTTTCCCTTATTCTATCGCTTCCACATTTCTGGTTCACTTTTCACTCGGTTTTTACACCATATATACCGAGGCACGAAAGAGTGTGAGGGAAAGCTTGGGCGAGGGACAGAGCAGACAGAGTCTGCTCTCGGCACCGCGCTCAGGTCGACTGTCAATGGAAAATCTGTATTTTTAAAACTTCGTAACGCTCTTCCCTCTTCAAAATAATTGTAGCCTATGGGACCATGACTCACCTTCATTCTCCAGGACGGTACGTTTTTTTCACAATGCCGACGACTGCTTCGCATGCAGTGGCCTATTATATTTGGCTACAGGCACTATTGCAGGTTTGATCTATGCTGAGCCTTCCTACGGCCAGATGTTCAAGAGCCAGGACGGTCGACTTAGGAATTCCTCAGGATACATGCGTATGCCGATACATACGTCATCGTTCCCCATAACTCTAGTTCAGTTCGAACAATTGCATCCTTTTAGCCATTTACTTTTTGCAGACAGGGCACCACCATGTATTACTAGAAGTAGCCCCAGGAGCATCTCAGCTAGGTAGATAGCTAGGTAGGTAGGTGGGCCAGGTAGGCTAGGTGGGCTATTTCAGCTAAATAGCAACACCAATGATCTCCTGGTGCCACATTGTGAATTGTGTTATCAGGGGAAAAGAGAAAAGATGGATTCCTGCAATGTACCACATTTCAACACCGATATATGTCACACATGTCAATACATACTTGCACACACACATACTTGCATATGCACACCCACATATACAAATCCATTTGTACCAACCAGCAACCCAAACCAACAACCAACCCAACCAGCAACCAACCCAACCAGCAACCAATCCAACCAGCAACCAACCCAACCAGCAACCAACCCAACCAGCAACCAACCCAACCAGCAACCAACTGAACCAGCAACCAACCCAACCAGCGAAAACGCTGACCTATTCGAACCATGAAGTAGTGTCATTTGATTCGACTGATCTCTGATACAATCACATTCACAACAATCTATCATCAAGTGGTTCAACCGGCTCAGCCGGTTCAAGTGGCGTCTGACTGAATCAGTTGGCACCTCTACTGTTTCATGATCCACGTATCGGTTAACATTCGTACTGTTTACAGGCACGTGATACCGTTGAGGTACTACTATCAGTTCCGCTGCGGCCAAACACCCCATATCACTGTGAATTGATCAGTCGGCACAGCTGTGGGCTCTCCTCACAGACAGGACAGCACATGCACGCCAGGGTGGGCGCAGAGGCGGGCGAAGGCGGCCAGCAGCCAGCTGCCACTCAGGCACCATCGCACGGGATCCGTGCCTGCCATACGTGCCAATCGCACTTACGTGCCAACTGCACAGGCCACTCGTCCTCTGCAGCCGCACGTAGTCCGTGCCTGCCACACATACGTGCCAACCGCACAGGTCACTCATCCTCTGCAGCCTTACGGGGTACGTGCCTGCCACACATACGTGCCAACCGCACAGGCCACTCGTCCTCTGCAGCCGCACGTAGTCCGTGCCTGCCACACATACGTGCCAACCGCACATGGCACTCGTCCTCTGTAGCCTCACGGGGTCCGTGCCTGCCACACATACGTGCCAACCGCACATGTCACTCGTCCTCTGCAGCCTCACGGGGTCCGTGCCTGCCACACATACGTGCCAACCGCACATGTCACTCGTCCTCTGCAGCCTCACGGGGTCCGTGCCTGCCACACATACGTGCCAACCGCACATGTCACTCGTCCTCTGCAGCCTCACGGGGTCCGTGCCTGCCACACATACGTGCCAACCGCACACGGCACTCGTCCTCTGTAGCCTCACGGGGTCCGTGCCTGCCACACATACGTGCCAACCGCACATGTCACTCGTCCTCTGCAGCCTCACGGGGTCCGTGCCTGCCACACATACGTGCCAACCGCACACGGCACTCGTCCTCTGTAGCCTCACGGGGTCCGTGCCTGCCACACATACGTGCCAACCGCACATGTCACTCGTCCTCTGTAGCCTCACGGGGTCCGTGCCTGCCACACATACGTGCCAACTGCACAGGCCACTCGTCCTCTGCAGCCTCACGGGGTCCGTGCCTGCCACACATACGTGCCAACCGCACAGGCCACTCGTCCTCTGCAGCCTCACGGGTGCGTGCCTGCCACACATACGTGCCAACCGCACATGTCACTCGTCATCTGCAGCCTCACGGGGTCCGTGCCTGCCACACATACGTGCCAACCGCACAGGCCACTCGTCCTCTGCAACCGCACGCGTGCCAGCCAGACCGCCGGCCGTGCCACGGACCGCGGGAGGGTTGGGGTTGGGGTTGGGGTTGGGGTTGAGCGGGTTCGGTATGTCCCCCTCTGTGGCGGGGCAGCATTGATTGATCATTGGCCATACCACGGATAATAGTAAACGGATAGGAAACTCCCCGGAATCGGCGACCAAGGACGGGCTATTGCCACCTAGCGGTTGGAGGCCGAAGCTAATCCTGGATAGGATATTGTTTGATTCCAGCAGCACATTCCCGCGTTGGAGAGTAAAGCGTGGTTTAGTTTCGGCCAATTTCCGCTTTTTGGAGAAGCCAGGGAACCGTGATTCTGCTGCATGGAACTTTGTGGCGGTAAGGAATTAATTAAAAACATCTCTGCCTTCATTTCTTTGTTTCAGGGAACATTTAAACGCATGGCGTGGTGTACTACGTTTATGGCGCGTTGTGTGTGTTTCTGGGAGCAACTTATCTGTTTTGGATCAAGTGAAGCATGTAATTCTCCATTGCATTGCCCAGTTATTTACTCTAAATCACGAGAAAATATGAATCAGTGGTATTTAGTCTGTTTGAGCTTTTGCTTGGCTTGAAGCATTGGTCAAAGGGGGCGCCGTAAATGTACCAATTTCCACCTGCATATGCAGCTCTGAAACTAAGGGTTTTGGCTGGAGGATGTCCGATTTGAGGCTGAGGAGCAGTCCGAAGGAGAAATTGTCTGACAGAAATATTGCAATCTTTACCTAAGGTACATGGCTGAATATTTTGAAAGGTTGTAAGTGAAAGGATCGGTGCATCACCAGGCCTGGTGCCAAGGTCAAAGACTTGGTGCCAGTGGTGACACAGGCCACCAGTGAGCACCAGTATAGGGCAGTTGTAGTGCAGGTAGGAGTAAATAACATAGGTGCGAGTGGGGAGCTAGGAGTGAGGAGCTGCTGCAGGACTACAGGGCCCTTTTGGCCACCCTGAAGCGTAGCAATTGTCTGATTCGGTTCTCATCGGGTTGCCGTCGCTACATATTTCAGAAGAATATAATATGATAGAACTTCGGAGTTTTTTTATGGAGATGGGTCAATAGCTTGTTTTTTTAATTGAAGTCATTCCCAATAATATCGCATTATGGGTGCCCAAAATTGAACATTTGCAAACCAGTACTCGCATGGCGTCGTTATTCCGATGGGTCGCGGCACCTAATCTAGCTGCCTCACCCACTAGCAGCCCGCCGCCGACGACCATAACCCTCGCACGGCCGATGCTCCGCGTAAACTTCGTCCGGTCGGGAAGGGGGGGGGGGATTGTTACCTACCCTCCGGCCGGGGAGGTGGGTAGGTTACCTACCCCTCCCCATATACATAACGGCAACAGATAGATTGGGTGATTCTAAGAAGCAATTGGTTCAGTCCTTTTTTGATCCGAGGTCAACGTAGAGGTCATATCAGGTCAAACAAAAACAAATTGATAGCGCAGGCGGCACAAAGACTTCAAGAACTATAGTGCACAATTATTATTATACTGCACGGCCAAAACTGATTTGTAGATCAATTTAGTCCTTGACCTATAATTACCTGAGGTGACGGTTCAAAATTTGATAAACCGGAGGCAAAAGAAGCCAGTTTACCATATTATCACACATGTTATCGGCACTGCATAGGTCACTGACCTAGGATGACCTGCACCTGACATTCGCCACACCAAATATGTATCCAACGCATGGTACTGACAATTTTATAGCTTTTGCGAGAAATTTGTCATGTGATTTCAAAGGTCAAAGTCAATTTTCAGGTGAAGTCGGTCGGAGACCTATGATTACCTTGTTAGGGTCATTATGGTAAGGTATGCTTCAATGTATGAAATGGTTATTGAGAACGATATGCAATCTGTTGATCGATCGTGTATCTATATTGTCACAATATGTGAGATTTTCCGCAGTTTGGTCCGACATGTTGCCACTAAAAGTGTTGTAGGTCATTGACCTGACATGATCTTGACCTGATAATTTTGGAGGATGTGTCAAATTGATGTAGCTTAAGGTACTGCAAATGTCAGAGCTCTAGTGCAAACCGTTTTTTTGGTGTGGTACGAAACGTCATGGGGTGGAGGGGTAGGTATTTACTCACCCACCTGGGCGTGCGAGGGTTAACATAGGAGACGTGGCAGCTGCAATCGGGTCATGCAGGGGACCCTGACAGTTCATCAGAGGGCTCCAATGGCTGTTCCGGGGCCCCTCGGCCCAATCAATGTTCATCATGTGCTCCTATGCCTGCTCAGGGTCCCCTCGTTTGTCAAAGAATATACCTCAGGGGGAAATGTGACTGCCAGGGCCAATCAGCCAATCGGTCTTTGGCCAATCAGCAGCCTTTTTTGTGGGGTGGGGGGAGCATCGGAGTGGAATTGGCCTGCCCCAGACGAGTCCCAGGCATATACGGTTGGAATGGGAGGAGGGCAGATGCTCTCCCTCGTTTTTCATCCGGCTCTCATGACACTCCGCTTCCCTCAGTTAGTCGGCACAGGTTAGTTGGTGACGAGCTTCATGGTTCTTTACGGCGGCCGAAGGGATGGCGGCTACTGGAGTATGCGTCCCCGGCTGGCGCCGAAGGCACAGTTTTTTTTTCAAACGACGCGTGGTAGATGGCCGATTCAGCTATATTTCCCCATCCCGTCAAGCTTTTTCGATGGGGTGTCCTTCGCACCACCTATCCAGGATTACTTCTGCGATCGTCCGATAGATGTCGCTAGTTTCGGTCGGTGGTCGCAAACATCAAAGTGCCGCCCAAGAGTTTCCGATCCGTTTACTATTATCCGTGGCCATACCTTGGTTGGTCTCGCCATCGGTCCCGCCGGCCGGGTCACGTGAGCCGCCAGGGGGCGGGGCACAGGAGTCCGACACAAAGGACGCCGCAGGCGTGCTTTTTTGCGGTTCGCAAGACTCGCCACCTGTCGACCGTCGATTGCGCGTGCTTTTGTTGTCGACTTCCGCAGAAGCAGGAGGAGCGCGAGGTGCGTGGTGCCGACCAGTGGAGACGATTTGCCAGGTGGGTTCACCAAGTGAATGTGAATTGTGAATGATGCCGAACTAGTTCTATAGGACTTCGATGGAAATGGCAGATGGAAATGTTGAGCATGCCTTAAATTACTTAGCGATGAGCATTGGAACACATTCATTATGGCGATTGGTAATGTATGGTTGAGAAATATGTGTGGTATTAAACTATACTCTGTCCCTGTACAATATCAGGGAACTTCAAGATGTTGTATTTCACAAATAATTTATTCGTATGGTATGCATAATGCTGATTACCTATGATGTAATGCCGTTTTGCATTTTATTCATTCTATCTAATTTTGGTGGATAATTGTTCCACATTTTAGGGCGCAGGAATTTTAATAGGGAAAAATCAAAATATTGTATAAACATTCGAACTCACGACTTGTGATAAAGTATCTAGCTCTTCTCATGTTGCTTAAATGTCTGCTAGTGGTTGTAACAACATACGCTATGTAAGCCTTCGATATTCATTTTTTCATCAATTTGACACCGAGGTATATGAGTTGCTTTTTCCCGCTAGCCCTTACAGAATGTATGTTAATGTTCAAGTCAGCACTTGGCATACTCAAATACATTGGTTGGTTCGTTTTGTGACATTCAGTATCTGGATTATCGAAAATATTTGGGAAACCTAAGGTGGGCTGCATTCGCCCCACGCTGGTGAAGTTCAAATGGTTTCAACTGATCTAGAGATAGGAGATCCACACTAGCTCCCTGTCCCCTTCCCCACCAGTCAGGAAGTACAGTAATCACATGCATGGTGGGATTTCTGTTTTGGAATCCTGGATTTGGGAGAAGGAAATTGTGGGACATTTATGTTCGGAGAGGATGTTTTCACTTCCCGACTTAACAATCTCCTCTTTGTGGCTGCAGTTAGTTTCGGCATGAGTTTCAAACAGAAGAAATTGTCATAAAATACATCTATTTTAAGTAACTCAATACAATCGTTTGTCAAAACTGGGTGACTAATTGTACGAAAAGGATAATGTACTGGATGACCATTTCCGGGACAAAGCCATGTTTCCCACTCCTGTTCCTGCTCCTGCTTCTGCTCCTGCTCCTGCTCCTGCTCCTGTTCCTGCTCCTGCTCCTGCTCCTGCTCCTGCTCCCGCTGTTGCTCACAAGGTAACGGCAATGGTTGTTGAATATATTTATGTGTGCAGGTCACAGCGTCCAGCAGTTCTCTTCGTCAAGCCATCCTTCCCAAGATATTGAGACACTGGATTGCTGAAGACGATTGGAGCCGACACTCCGATAACGGAGGGAGACACTGGGCGCTCACGCTGACACACCGGGAGACAGATATTGAGGTGCTGGCGCACTGAAGCCGTCGGGAGCCAACACGCAGAAAACGGAGACACTGGGCACTCAGATGCTGACGTACGGGAGACAGACAATGGATAATTGAGATTTGAAGAGACGACACCCGAGGGTATTCAACCAGCGAGGCACCAGCTGAGGGAAATACTGAATCACTAAGAAACTGACACACTGGGGAACTGATTGATATCATACAAGGGCACAACCATTCGGTGTTTGACTCATCATTCCAATGTGCACATTTAGCGAATCTCCTCGGTTCAGTAATACACGTACCGTCCCTGTTTGTCACCGAAAGCCACTCGCAGCAACGTCGTATCGAACATAAAGTGATCCATCGTCACCCCGTCGGCAGCTGTGCCGCCTCGGAAGCCCGTGAAGCCCTGCTTTGGTCCACCGGCGTTCCTGTCTCTTGGTTGGCGAGAGTAACAGCGAGGCTAGAATTTGAGACCAGCGAGGTTAAGCCATAGACATGTGCTGCAAACCGACATTGCATTCGATCAGCGTTCAGAAGAACCTACTAGTTAGTCTCGCACTACTAGCATTTGGTATGTTCATATTGAACACTCACCTCAGAGGAACTTCGGTAGCGTATGTGCCCGCAACCAGGCACGCTGACTGGATAGAAACACACGATCCCAGCATTTGGCAGACACAAAGCCAAGTTGGTGGTGAGTCGCGACACCCAGGTGGCCGACAAGCTTCCTCCTCGACGACGGCCCGTTTTCCTGTCTTCAAGGTCTCGAGGCCGAAGATCATTTTATTCTGGACCACTTTCTGGTCGTCGTACGCTGACTGGGGCCTGTTTTTCGCGGACCTCCTAGACAACAACTGCGCCGTCTCCACCTGTAACATCAGGTACGACCGTGGATCGCTGCAGCAGGCGGATGCGGTGGTGTTTCACCTGGTAGACTTCTACTTCTCCGACTACGAACTGCCTCTGGAACGCCCACCAGGCCAAATCTGGATCCTGTTCTGTCTCGAATCTCCCTCATATCCGCGAACCAGCCAGGTGAATATGACTCGTCTGAACGGTGTCTTTAACTGGACGATGAGCTACCGCTGGGACAGCGAGGTCACGGTGCCGTACGGACTGGTGTTGCCACGCAAACCGAGCACCATGTCAGAGACTGCGTGGCGTATGTCACTGCCGGAGAAAGTACGTCAGGTGCTGCCGCTGAAGCTGCGGCCGTGGCGAAGCAGCAAGCCGATGCGGAAGCCGATGCGGAAGCGGAAGCTGGTTGCGTGGATGGCCAGCAACTGCGAGGCGATCAGTCGTCGTTCAGAATACATCGCCGAGCTGCAGAAGTATGTTCACGTGAGTAGCGAACGGGATGGACGTGCACGCATGGTTGACGAGGCAGTTCGCCACGCTCCCTCGCTCCACCTGTAACATCTGTGTCCTGTCGTCATTTCCAGGTAAGCATGCAATGTGCGATCAGGTGGCAATACAACGTCCGCTTTTTTGTAGGGTCGCATGTGTCATTCAACTCAAGTAAGTTTGTCGCTTATTTTATGCCTTCATAGCTTGCCTCTGACCCTGGCAGGAAGGGCGGGCACCGCAGGGAGTCGAACTCCGTGTGTCCGGTCTCCTAGACGCTTGGCTTACACATTGAGCTTTCTACGCCCACGGTGGACGGTCCCGCAGGTGGGTGTTGGCATGCCATCACCTGGCGTCCCACGGTGGACGGTCCCTGCAGATGGGCGTTGGCATACCATCACCCGGCGAATGTATCCGGACAGGTCCCCGGTGGACGTGGAGTTCAGCAGACTGCTTCCAGGTGGACGTATACGGCTTCTGCGGGACGCTGCGGTGTGGCACCATTGAGTCGGTGAAGCAGCAGAATGCTCGCTCCAACCTGCCCTGCCATCGTACCCTCAGCACATACAAGTTCTACTTGTCGTTCGAGAACAGCCTGTGCGCCGACTACGTGACGGAGAAGTTTTTCCGCACGCTGACGTTGGGTAAGAACCGCGACGTGCAGCAGCGGATCCAGGGGAGGAGCGCCACCGGGATGATGCCATTGGCTACGAATTCCGAATTTTGGGTACAACAATTCATCACGATTTTATTCAATTATATATTTTTGTGTGTGGGGAGGGTGATATTTTGGTTTTACCCTAACCTGATCTGGAAGGGCTCTCGATAGTTACCGCATATTTTTCCTAGATAACGGCCGAAAGAGCAAATATATACACACGAAACTTTACCTACCTTCTTCTACATCAGTTCTACTTATCTCGTATCTTTCTACCTATATCGTCTCTCGTATCTATCTCCTATATATTTGAATTGCATTCCAAGGCCATCAGAGGTCATGGACCTGATACGGGTCAGAGTGTAATATTCCAAAACATTTTAATGTGCCGCAATGCGGAGTACAAAAGTGAGGACCGTATGAATGGCGAATACAGATAAACTGCAGTATGACAACATGGCATGTTCATGGCAGTGGGAACTTTGAAGGCAATGTCTACAAATTAGCTACTCGTTATCACAACTCAATTCCACTTTCATTTTCCCATGTTCAGCAACCTCATTTTTAATCTTAACTTAACTTAAAGCAGCCCAACCTACAGCAAAATTTCAATGGCCCAAAAATGTCGATCGTTATTTTTTTGTTGGCCTTCTTTTCAAATGTTTTTAATCAATCTAATGTGATTTTTTAAAATCACTTCTGTTATCTTCCCCTGATCCTAGGTTTTCATTGGCGGCTCCACCGGCTGATTTCTGTGGGGGATGAGAACATGGGTGTAGGAACAGGAAATTATTGGAATGGAAAAAAATAACCGAAAGGACTAATTTTCCGGTTGATGCTCATTGGTTTCATTCTTAAAATGAAAATTATTGTCAAATATAATGTGATTTTTGACGATGGAGCAAATAAGTGAAAGCCTCCATATCTACGCCATTGGTTCATACACTCATGGATCGCAATAGGTGTAATGTTAAATTTGATTGGAGGTGTGGGATGCTCGTGCCACACGTCTCGGACGGTGGGGTTGCCCGTGCAGGTTTCTACTGCCAGGGGCGCAACCGTGAGTTGATACAGCAGGGATTTAAACTTCGCTCACCAATACCAATGACCTCTCCCCAAAGCAAAAAGTGTCATATGACACAATTGCTGTGAGCACAAAACGAAACTTGAGCTGCGTCACTTCCCTTTATCTTTTGCGTCTAATGTCAAACTTTCAGACTTGGGCGACATAGAGTCAGTGACCTAGCTCAGGTCAAGGAGGGCCGTCAAAGGCTGTAGTTTCTTTTTAGCACTTAGCGCAATTTTTTGGAGAACGGCTATATTTTTTGTGCCCGAAGCAAGTTATCGGTGTTAAGCTGTACTTAGTTGGGGCCATGATAGTAATTTTGTGACCCCAGCCCGATTTCTGTCCCTCCCCCCTGTGCCATTGTCTAGCCCCAGCCCGCATTTTTAAGATCCTGTTGTCTTTATCTGGTGCCTTGACCGGAGTTTTGAGGGCTCCGACTAGAATCTTTGAAGGTTAGCGCAATTTTTCGGCGCCACGCTGAATTTATCCGTGGTTCTTGAAGCGATTTTTGGAGCTTCGAAATCAATCTTTTTTTTAGCACACAGAGCGATTGGTATGAGTCCGGCGGGAATTTTTTGTTTTGTTTGGGGGGGGGACACGAGCTATCGGGTTTTCCGCTGTGCGGAGCTTGCTTACGACGAGAATGCTGTAATTCCAGCGATATTTTTTGGATGCCTGACACGATTTTCGGCCCTCTGGGATAATTTGTTAAGCCCGGCTGTTTATGTCGGGCGCTCGACTCAAATTGTATGTGGCCTCAGCTTAAATATTGGGTGCCAGGCGCGATTTTGGGTGCCCCAGTGCGATTTTCGTACCCGGCCCGACATTTCGGTGTTCGGGTTTCTTTTATTTGGGTCCATGACCTGAATTTTGGGGGACCCGACGATAACTTTTCTAGTCCCATCACGATTTTTCGGAGCCCCAGACTGATTTTTTTTGGGGGGGCTATGGAAACTTCGGAGCCCCAGCGCGATTTTTTGGGGCACCGTCGTATTTATTTGAGGCTCTCGATGCGATTTGCTTGGGTCCGAAGCAAATTTTATGGCCCAAGTCCGATACTTTGGGATCTCGGTACGATTTTCGGGCTCAAGCGCTATTTTTCGTGCCCCGCTGCCTTTATTTTGGACCTAGTTATAATTTTTTGGGCCCTAGCCGATTTTTTTTCGTGGTCCAGACACAATTTTCCCCAATATCGACATAATTATTGGGTGCCCACCACCTCTCAGAGGCCACCAGTTGTTACTGGTCCCGAGCGGGCAAATAAAGCTAAATTTCTGCGCGGAAAGCGCGCCGAAATGCCTAGTCTGGCACAAGACTGAGAATTCCGCCTGGCAGTGAGGTGAGTGTGCACTTGAGTACCTATCCCACTCAGAGGGAACCCTTTTCTGTGCGAAGTGCGCCTTTGGCTGCACAATTCTTTGAGCGGGTAACGTGGGTGCAACCAAACCCCCACTAAGTGGTGACTTTTCCCGGTCAGAGGGGGGCCACCTTCCATAAGGAGGGTGAAGGCATATGCCCTCAATGCCACTACCCCTGCACCCGCCCATAGTTTGAATGATAGTGTGGTGAAACCAAAGCACATCCACGGGAAGAATAGTAAATTCAAAGGAAACCAGGTGCAAGTTGTTGGATTTTTTTTGCAACATAACGCTGCATATGTATGATAATGAGATAGGCTGGCAATGTTGGAATAGATGATTCTTATTTATTCGTTGAATGCTATATTCGGCCCGATTGTGATGGTTATGTTCGGACCCATTGTGATGTCCGGTGGCTAAACATTTTCAAATGGAAGTGGAAGTTATGGGTGATAATGTGTGTGAAGAGTGGAAAGGCATTTTGGTCTCCACATCATATTCCGTTGGCACGCTTGAAAGCCGCTCGGTCTTCCGCACCAACGCCGCCCAGTGATGAGGGTGCGTGTCGTTGCTTGGCAACAGATGTTATTTCAGTGTTGAGGGGGCTTGTCGTTGCTTGGCAACAAGCGTCGTTCCCGTGTTGAGGGGGCTTGTCGTTGCTTGGCAACAGGTGTTATTTCAGTGTGGAGGGTGCATGTCGTTGCCTGGCAACAGGCGTCGTTCCAATGGTGAGGGTGCGTGTTGTCGCTTGGCAACAGGCGTCGTTCCGATCGTCATGGGCGGAGTCGACTACTCGAAGCTCTCACCCGAACACAGCTACATCGACGCTCTCCAACACCAGCCGCACCAGCTGGCCCAGCTGCTGACCTACCTGGACGGCAACGACACCGCGTATGGCGAGTACTTCCGCTGGCAGGAGAGCCACATCGTCATCGACTCGCACCCGTTGCGGCCGCTCACGTGCGGTCTGTGCAGTCGGCTGAATGACGTCACCGGCGGTGACGTCACGGGCAGCTATGACGCGCTGGAGCGGTGGTACGACCCCACGCAATGCTGGCAGTGGTCACCGAACTCATAGCAGAAATACGTACTGGTAGGATTGATGATGGCGTGATGGACTTCTGATTGTTCTCGTTTACACTTGCGAATGCATTATGCAAGTTGCGATAGCTCTCATCTTATACGGCCATTTTTGTGAGGTTCTTGCGGGAATAGTTGCTCGGTAGTTACGTTTTGTACCTTTGTTTTGCTTAGGCACTCCAGCCCAGAGGAGTCCAACTGTGTGTCGCCGTGTGATAACTCGGACTGAGGGCTGGAAGTGGAACCACGGTTCAGCCACAGATGGTCAAGCCGGTTTTTGGATAAACATCCGCATGGATATAGTTCGCATACATAAAGTTCGTGCGCAATTGTTCGCATGAGATGAAGCTCGTTTGACAAAACTAAAATAGTGCACACAAGTTTGTAGAAAAGAAGTTGATATGTGTTCGTTTGGCATCAAGTTCGGATGTAATATATTCGCAATGACAAAAGTTTGCATGGCAAAAGTTATCATGAATAAAGCTCGTATGGATGAAGTTCGAATGGAATGGTTCGTGTGCGAAAACTTACATACAAATTGTTCACATGCAACCGAGCAACCCAGCTTAACAATGCATGCCTAACCTTGCAAATAGTTTGCATACATCTTAGCCTAATCTAATCTGACCCATACTAACTCAGTGTTGTCTAGCCTATCCTAAGCTAAATATGCTACGTTTCATACACCCTATTAATGTTAGATGTCGTAAAACATATGGATGTTACATGACATAAAACTGATGGATGTAGAATCAAGTAAAACCTATCAATCCGAACTTAGCATCAACTAACCTACACACAACCTGACCCACACATAATCTAGCCTGTACCTATCTCTAACTGCATCTACCTGCAATCTGCATAGCACATGCTCGCATTGCTCCCAAGCTTCAAACAATGGATGCAATGCAAAAACAGTTGGCGAGGGCCACAGCCTCGATTCGTCATGGAATAGGACGCACACTGTGTGGCGGGAGGTGGTGCTGGAGGAGTTACTAATCATGAAGAATATCCAGATGAAAGTTTACTCATGAATACATCATACACAAAACATGTGGAACTTCCTTGTCCAGTGATGACACTTTTACAGCAAAGTTGGAATATTAATTAGGGCCAAGCCGTATACGACGGCCACTATTTGCTTGATCAGCTGCTAAGTGGTTCCATGTTTTTCTCCAGTATTTGAGAATCGTGAGAAATTCAACATTTTTCTAAAAAGTAATAAGTCACAACAAAACCTGGGGAATTAAATCAGAACGTATGTAATTTGCTAAAATCGTAACTTTATTACAATTTAATGTTAAGTTTTAATGCTGATGTTACTCAACAATTTAACCGCTATATTACAGACAACAACGCATTACTTGTTGATAATTATAAGACTAGATTCCGATGTTCACCATTTTGCCCTTGGGGCATTGGTGACCTGATCGAATTGTACTGTATTGCAAAGTGGTAATTTGTTACTGGTTCGGTTTGGATAACCTTGTGTTCTTTGGGTATTCGAGGTTTGTGAAATCTTATCTCGATCACAAGTAAGGTATCCCATGCTTCTGTGTCGCAACATCAATATGCTATCCGCATGGGGCGTAGGAAGGCTAGACACATTACAGGGAGGAACAGAATACGACGTTTTGGCGCTATTCTAATTATTGGTAACCTTCGTATCCGAATTATTAAACCACAACGAGTTCGATGACACACCTCCTGCACCTCCCCCTTCCACACAAACACCAACGAATTAAGAGAGGATCATGCGGTTATCGCCCTTCTTTTGGTCTCGTCGGGGAAAATTGGGATCGTTGAGCACACTGTGCTTTAACGTGGCCGTGAGGAAACACACAGCAAACTGGGCGCTGCACGGGTCCTCCGAACTACAGGGAACGGCCCCCGAGTCGACGTGAAGGGTCCATGAGTCGACGTGAAGGGTCCATGAGTCGACGAGAAGGGCTTAAGGGCAGACGAGAATCTGGACCGATGGACAGGGCGCCGGGCCGATGCAGAAAGCCTCCTGAGCATACGGAGAGTAGCCACGGGCAGACGCTGACGGCATCGGAGTGGGTCAACCTGAAGGGCTCCTAGGCCGACAGAGAGGGCCCCGAGGCGTTGGATGGACCGCAGGCTGACGGAGAGGGTCCGGCCAGGAGAGATCCCGGAGTCACGGCGAGAGGCCTAAGTCAGTGGAGCGGGCCCCTAGCCGCCGAAGAGGACCCGGGCCGTCAGAGAGGGTTCCTAGCCGATATAAAGGTCCCCCGATCCGACGGACGGAGCCTTTCAAGCTGTAGAAAAGTCCCTTGGCCCGACGGGAGCCCAAGCTTTTGAAAGAGTCCTCCGTTCTGACAGAGCAGTGCACTTAATGAGCGCGGCCCCGAGCTGATGGCGATGAATGTACCATGGCGATGTACATTCTCAGATTACCTTGGATGCAGCTTCACTGAGCGCCGGAAGCTAGAATGGCAGCGATCACGAAGTCTTCGCCCGTTCTTGTTTCAACCAGTTGTAAAATCGAAATGACGACATTCTTGAGGTCAAGGAAAAGATCGGCTGCAGCACATTCAACCTCCGATGAAGACTGCTCGCCAGGGATGCTTGAAGATGCCTAATCAAGAGAAGGTGTGCATCGACCAATAGATGAAACCATTTACTGAAAAAAATTATCTTGAAGCAGTTCGTTGCTCGGAAACTCAACCCAGAGGGCTTCAAAATCTATGTACTGGTTTCGCCGAATGGAATGCGCATGAACTTACAAGTGTGTATTGGACAGCTTGGTCGGAATACATTTTTGCAAATTGAGGTGCTAGTGCTGGTGGGAAGATGTATGCCAAGTATCGGTGCGCTGCCGCCCGCCATTTTTCACTATTCATAGACCTTAAGGAGGTGGTAAGCCCCCCCCGTCCCGAGACGTCGCGGGCTGATATGCCTTTTAGAGAAATAGGTACGCAGCATTCGCCGGGGCAAGATCAACGTCGAGGAAAAACTACTGAAATGGAGAAGCGATGCGTGCGACCGCACCACTGATGTGGATGTTTAATCAACGGTACCCAATTGGCAAATATACAAGCATATGTGGAATACATTGTTTTTCTTGGCATTGACAGATTTAAGAAAGGGAGGTTTTCGTCGCAAACGTTGCCTGCTCTCGCCTTCCTGTGGGATCCTGCAAGATTGATCTGCTGGATCCTGCAGGATTTGTACGTTGGATCCTGCAGGTTTTCTACGCGTGATCCTGCAGGATTTCTCTGTGGAAACCTGTAAGATTTCTGTGGGATCCTGTAGGACTTCTCTGTGGAGTCATACAGGAATCCTTGCAGCAAATTACCACAGGAATCCTGAAGGACTGCCCTGCATCATTTGTGCATTACTGTCATACAGGAATCATATTGGATTTTCTTACTAGGGCAACAAAGCATAATCTTAAATTGTGCTAAAATTTCCTCTGTGAGGTCGTTTCGAAACACGAGCCAGCCATCGTCAAATGCATGCGAGGTTGGTGCAATGTCCTGACGAGCGAGGTCACGGAGGCCTGACTTCGACTTTACATGCATGTTTGAGTAAGGAAGTCTGCCGGTTAATACGGCTCCCGCGGCGCAGCACATGTTTCCTGCACGCTGCAGCATTGTTCGTTCTGTGGCATTACACGTCTGCAATGAGGAGAGGTACCAACAGAAATATGATGACTCCACAGGGGATTGGCCGGAAACAATCGATTTGGAACAAGTTAACACGCGCCCTGGAGGGCCTCTGAAAATTACGCGCACTGGAAGGGGGCGGCGGATTCCGCCCCCATAAGATCTCGGCTCTTATTGAAGCCGGAGTAACGAAATTCGCAGGGTGGATGGGTACGATAGTGAACTCTATTGTGTGCTAATTTCATGATTTTAGGTTAATATCTTCAAGTTCAAATAAGGTCACATATGCCAACATTTTCTTGTTTTGCGTAGCTTGGCTTGTCAATGTTATGGATCGCTGTGATTGTGTTTAAATGCTCCAAAATGGGACATTACTAATGTTTTGACATACTCCAAGATGTTTTGGACATTACTAATGATGCAATACAGATGCTAGACACGGCATTTGACCTCATGTCACCTATATAGCAGCACTTTATCAGGTCGGTTACCTGTTCCAGTTATCGGAACCTGGTCGCCCGCCCGACTGCTCCGTCGGGCGGCTCGGCGCAATCGGCTTCGCGAAGAAAGGAGTGAAGTACATGAATAAAGTATGGAAACGCTTGGGTACACAATGACAAAAAGTAGTTTTCAGGATGTGTAGGGAGTAACATGCAAAGTGTCATCAATCGCATGACAGTCAATTGCATTTATGACAACATTCCAGTTGACCAAGTTTGGTTCCATTAACCTGTCATGAACTTGACCTGACTTGACCGCGGTGACCTGACATGACCTTGAAACTATATAGCATAACGATATACATGAAATAAGTCGCTAGTGTTGCCAAGAACACTTCCATTTTGCCAATATACGAGAAGCGCATCAGCGCCGATATTTGTGGTCTGGCGCTACGAAATGTTTTGAATTTAACGTCCTCTAACATAAAAATTTTTGCCCGATTTCCGTTTTCCTTACTTTAAACGACGCGACCGACATTTCCAAGCAGGTGCACAAAAAATGGCATATATCGACTGGTCAAATCTGGAGTTATGTACTAAAAACTTGAGGGGTTGGCGGATTTCGCCCCCCATCCAATGCGTGTGTTAAGGAACGAATAGTTTCCCGTCACTCAATATAACGATTTCGTCGGCTATATTTAGAATGAAATGCATTTGTTGTTGTTGTCATTCTACAACTCAGACGAAGGCGAACCAACCATTGGCAAGTGGCAGGCTCACATGCAAGCCCGAAAAATGCCAGAATCAGGTAAACGCTTCTATTGCTAAAAGTCTTAGTTGATTAGCTGATTATGTGACCGACGGGATGATCACTACAATTCAATTGTGGTCACGACCAGTAGTAACAGGTGATCAGTGTGTCGGAGCGGTCTGCTATGAAAACGGGAGATGAGGAAATATCACTGCTGAGCAAACACACCCTCAAAATCGGCTGACTAAGGAAAGGGACGCTACAACTGGCTCAAATGTTGATTAATTTTAGCCTGTCAAGCTCCAAGCCAACCCCCACCACCAATGCTTAACCCTCGCTCAGCCGGCGGGCAAATCTACCTTCGCCTGGATGGGGTGGGGCTCTTAAAAGCCCCCTCTAACTTCCGATATACGTACGCTAAGATGAAATGCATAACACCGTTTGAAAGATCTGGCCATGGAGAATTCGAAGCGCACCTTCGAACCTTCGAAGGTCAGGTCAGGTCACGCCATATAGTCAGGTCGAATACGTTCAAGCTTGAATACGTCCGGAGCATCACCCTTGAAGCATAAAGTTGTGTTCCAAGAAAAACCGATATGGTACTGAAAAATGTTTGTAAACTGTCCAGTTTCGGACCTCGTGGCCTGACCTCAGGTCACGCCGGGACAATGTACAACTTGAAAAGCTCGATTGTCATCAAATGTCATGTCGCACAACTTAGGTGGCGCTGAAACCAAATTCAGATGCCATTTGGCGAAGAAAAGCAACATTGTGGACATTCTGGGAGTGCGCATTTGCCTTCCTGTACCAATACGTTGACCTGTGCACTCTGTAAAGGCTGAAGAGCTATCTGATTGAAACTTCACGGCAATCATATATACATGCTGTGGTTGAATGGCATCAGACACATCTTCATGAAGTAGTTAGAGGGGTAGAGCGTCACACAAATGAGTGTCAGCCTAATAGTCTTATAACACCTACAACTTCTGCTTCTGGTGGTCCATCATCATCCCAAGCATTGCTCAATGCAACACGACATATGCAGCGACGACATTTTATCAAAGAACAAGACTACATGCCCTCAGTCAAACCGAATACAGACGAAAACACCGCCCACATGCTAAAGCAGACAGCTATTCCTGACAAAACACTACCCCACAGGCGGATCGCCACCCAACCGCAGATAAACCGTTTTCGATCCACTCTTCTTCCGTCCACTAAGGAACAATATACCCCCACCACACCGTGATCCTTGGTCTGTTTGGTCCTAGCTCGTTCATTGCCCTAGTGCGGTGGTAAAAAAATGGATCCTTGCTCCACCAGAGATGCCCACATGCATGTATGCAACACTGCACCTACACACGCGTAAGTGATCCACATCAAGAACAAAACAAATCTTCTACTAATATACAAAGGCCTCCGTACTTCAACGGCCATATTTCACACTTCTTGTCAACTCCTCGGAGCCAAAAAATAGCCAATGAACAGAGGAAACCACCCAAGAAATCAGGAACCTCCTACCATTCACAGAAATGTGCCCCAATGTGCGAAATGTGCTACAAATGTGAACTATGGAAACAAAAAGCATAATTGTGTCACCGTCGCTATTATTGCCTTCGCTCATTTGTCTACTAACTCTTGCATACGATTCCCTCCTATAATAATACCATGAAACTAGTACTTTTCTGGTAAGCACGAACCGGTATATCTCGGTCCCACACCGAACCAAGCACTTCTTATTTTGCGTCGTAAACAGCGTTAACACGTGCCCTGGAGGGCCTCTGAAAATTACGCGCACTGGAGGGGGGAGGGCGGATTCTGCCCCCACTAAGATCTCGGCTCCTATTAAAGCTGGAGGAACGAAACTCGCAGGGTGGATGGGTACGGTGGTGAATTCTATTGTGTGAATATTGTATGACATTAGGTCAATATCTTCAAGGTTAAATGAGGTCACATTTGTCAAAATCCTCTTGTTTTGCTTGGCTTGGCTTGCCATTGTTATGGATCGCTGTGATTGTGTTTAAATGCTCCAAAATGGGCATCAATGATGTTTTGGACATTACTAATGATGCAATACAGATGCTAGACCCGACATTTGACCTCAGGTCACCTATATAGCAGCACTTTATCAGGTCAGTTACCTGTTCCAGTTACCAGAACCGGGTCGCCCGTCCGACTGCTCCGTCGGGCAGCTCGGCGCAGGGCTTCGCGAAGAAAGGAGTGAAGCATATGAATAAAGTATGGAAACGCTTAGGTACACAATGACAAGCAGTAGTGCATTTATGACAGCATTCCAGTTGACCAAGTTTGGTTCCATTAACCTGTCATGAACTTGACCTGACTTGACCTCGGTGACCTAACATGACCTTCAAACTATATAGCATATCAATATATATCAAACAAGTCGCTAGTGCTGCCACTTCCCTTTTATCAATATACGAGAAGCGCATCAGCGCCGATTTTCGTGGTCTGGCGCTACGAATTTTTTTTACTTTAACGGCCCCTAACTCGAGACTTTTTCGCCAATTTCCATTTTCTTGCTTTAAACGACTCGCCGGTCATTTATAAGCAGGTACGCAAAAAATGGCGTATATCGACCGGTAAAATCTGGAGTTATGTACGAAAAACCGGAGGGGTGAGCGGATTTCGCCCCCACCCTCCAGTGCGCGTGTTAATGTCACAAAGATTTTGCGTCCACGACCGTTCGCACGCATAGTCTCAGCAGCACGAGCGCGCACGATTTGTGCACCGCGTGCAGACGCGTGTGCAGAGTCAGCGCGAAACAGTGCGAAACGCAGGTGTGCAGCAGCGTACGCTCCACAGTGCACCAGTGCAACGCACGCGCAACAGGCCTGGCGGCTGCACGCATGCACACGCACTTGCATGAATCGCTCATGCAGAAGCGCGGTCCGACCGATGGACCAGTCCATGGACACACCGGCCCCGGGGCGGCCTTAACTCGGCGACGGTCGGCTGCTCCCTGTCGTACCCACTGCAGCTGTGTGTCCGATAACGTCGCGCCGGCAATTACCGCCGTCGTCATGACAACGACCGCGTGTAGATTGTGCGGCTGAGGTTCCTGACGGCATTGACATACTGACAGATTGTCATTAGATTGTTTATTCATTCACCATAGACAGCAATTCGACTGACAACTTAGTGCACGTGCATGAATCGGTTTTGCCGGTGGGTCAGTGTGCTGGTGGGTCACTGTGCCGGTGGGTCAGTGTGCCGGTGGGTCAGTGTGCTGGTGGGTCACTGTGCCGGTGGGTCAGTGTGCTGGTGGGTCACTGTGCCGGTGGGTCAGTGTGCTGGTGGGTCACTGTGCCGGTGGGTCAGTGTGCTGGTGGGTCAGTGTGCTGGTGGGTCAGTGTGCCGGTGGGTCAGTGTGCCGGTGGGTCAGTGTGCTGGTGGGTCAGTGTGCCGGTGGGTCAGTGTGCTGGTGGGTCACTGTGCCGGTGGGTCAGTGTGCTGGTGGGTCACTGTGCCGGTGGGTCAGTGTGCTGGTGGGTCAGTGTGCCGGTGGGTCAGTGTGCTGGTGGGTCACTGTGCCGGTGGGTCAGTGTGCTGGTGGGTCACTGTGCCGGTGGGTCAGTGTGCTGGTGGGTCAGTGTGCTGGTGGGTCACTGTGCTGGTGGGTCACTGTGCCGGTGGGTCACTGTGCTGGTGGGTCAGTGTGCCGGTGGGTCAGTGTGCCGGTGGGTCAGTGTGCCGGTGGGTCAGTGTGCCGGTGGGTCAGTGTGCCGGTGGGTCGGTGTGTCGGTGGGTCAGTGTGCCGGTGGGTCAGTGTGCCGGTGGGTAGGTGTGCCGGTGGGTCAGTGTGCCGGTGGGTCAGTGTGCCGGTGGGTCAGTGTGCCGGTGGGTAGGTGTGCCGGTGGGTCAGTGTGCCGGTGGGTCAGTGTGCCGGTGGGTCAGTGTGCCGGTGGGTCACTGTGCCGGTGGGTCAGTGTGCCGGTGGGTAGGTGTGCCGGTGGGTCAGTGTGCCGGTGGGTCAGTGTGCCGGTGGGTCAGTGTGCCGGTGGGTCAGTGTGCCGGTGGGTCAGTGTGCTGGTGGGTCAGTGTGCCGGTGGGTCAGTGTGCCGGTGGGTTCTGTGTGCCGGTGGGTCAGTGTGCCGGTGGGTCAGTGTGCCGGTGGGTCAGTGTGCCGGTGGGTCGGTGTGTCGGTGGGTCACTGTGCCGGTGGGTCAGTGTGTCGGTGGGTTAGTGTGCCGGTGGGTCAGTGTGCCGGTGGGTCAGTGTGCCGGTGGGTCAGTGTGCCGATGGGTCAGTGTGCTGGTGGGTCAGTGTGCCGGTGGGTCAGTGTGCCGGTGGGTTCTGTGTGCCGGTGGGTCAGTGTGCCGGTGGTTCAGTGTGCCGGTGGGTCAGTGTGCCGGTGGGTCGGTGTGTCGGTGGGTCACTGTGCCGGTGGGTCAGTGTGTCGGTGGGTTAGTGTGCCGGTGGGTCAGTGTGCCGGTGGGTCACTGTGCCGGTGGGTCAGTGTGTCGGTGGGTTAGTGTGCCGGTGGGTCAGTGTGCCGGTGGGTAGGTGTGCCGGTGGGTCAGTGTGCCGGTGGGTCAGTGTGCCGGTGGGTCAGTGTGCCGGTGGGTCAGTGTGCCGGTGGGTAGGTGTGCCGGTGGGTCAGTGTGCTGGTGGGTCAGTGTGCCGGTGGGTTAGTGTGCCAGTGGGTCAGTGTGTCGATGGGTCAGTGTGCCGGTGGGTTAGTGTGCCGGTGGGTCAGTGTGCCGGTGGGTCAGTGTGCCAGTGGGTCAGTGTGTCGGTGGGTCAGTGTGCCGATGGGTAGGTGTGCCGGTGGGTCAGTGTGCTGGTGGGTCAGTGTGCCGGTGGGTCAGTGTGCCGGTGGGTCAGTGTGCCGGTGGGTAGGTGTGCCGGTGGGTCAGTGTGCTGGTGGGTCAGTGTGCCGGTGGGTCAGTGTGCCGGTGGGTCAGTGTGCCGGTGGGTCAGTGTGCCGGTGGGTCAGTGTGCCGGTGGGTCAGTGTGCTGGTGGGTCAGTGTGCCGGTGGGTCAGTGTGCCGATGGGTAGGTGTGCCGGTGGGTCAGTGTGCCGGTGGGTCACTGTGCCGGTGGGTCAGTGTGCCGGTGGGTCAGTGTGCCGGTGGGTAGGTGTGCCGGTGGGTCAGTGTGCCGGTGGGTCACTGTGCCGGTGGGTCACTGTGCCGGTGGGTCAGTGTGCCGGTGGGTCACTGTGCCGGTGGGTCACTGTGCCGGTGGGTCAGTGTGCCGGTGGGTCACTGTGCCGGTGGGTCAGTGTGCCGGTGGGTCAGTGTGCCGGTGGGTCAGTGTGCCGGTGGGTCAGTGTGCCGGTGGGTCAGTGTGCCGGTGGGTCAGTGTGCCGGTGGGTCAGTGTGCCGGTGGGTCAGTGTGCCGGTGGGTCAGTGTGCCGGTGGGTAGGTGTCCCGGTGGATAGGTGTGCCGGCTGAGGTTTGATGTTTGTATATGACATTACTAGACGTTATTCAGACTTATAGAAGAAAAAAGAACAATGGATGCACATAGGGAAATACTTTCGGGAGCAATGTGAGCAATGCGTGTGTAATCCGAGGTTTCGGGTTCACGACATAGGTGAAGATCGTTCTTTCTTTGGGGTCTCCACGTCCCTTACCCGCTGCATTCCCCAAGTTATCGATAAGTTCGGATGGTAAGTATGCTATGGCATGTAACAGAGACCCAATGGTTATTCTGTCCCTAATATGTTATTTGTGTAAAAAAGTATGTCTGTCGTCTTTTGTTTCTTAATTGATCACGATCGTGTGCGAGGTGAACCATTGATCCCACAGTTGTCGTGGTCCCATTGTCCCGTGGTCCCATGGTCCCGCGGTCCCATGATGTCGTGGTCCCATCTGCTTGGAATATTCGCACGCGCCAGATGACTGCACAATGTGCGTGCTCGAACTTCATTGTAGTGGGGCGTGTACTGGGAGCGCGGCTTGCGCTCAAAATTGGCGGGACATTCCCCTTCGTTTAGCATGTGATTTTGAACTGTCCAGACAATAACCGAGACCGGCACATGTTGACACCCGGCTGGTCTCACATCACGGGGAGCCAGGGATGGGTGACGTGACGGGGAGCCAGGGATGGGTGACGTCACGGGGAGCGATGGATGGGTGACGTCACGGGGAGCCAGGGATGGGTGACATCGAGGGAAGCCAGGGATGGGTGACGTCACGGGGAGCCATGGATGGGTGACGTCACGGGGAGCCACGGATGGGTGACACCACGGGAAGCCAGGGATGGATGACATCACGTGAAACGGTCAAATGTCTGCTCACCGTCGGAAACAAGTTCGTTGAGGCCCGGTCAATATGCTGCGCGTGAGCAACATTGGGGTCGTCGGAGAACGACCCCAAGAATGTGTCGCCAGAATCTGCCGTAGTCCATAAGCTTAGCACATGCTTTTCTTTGTGTCAGTAAATGGTCAATTTTAGTACTCCGGGTCGACTAAGTTCCGACCGCTATATCTTGCCAACCAGTGGACAGATAGACACGAAACCAACACAAAGGTGATGCCACGACAACTTTCAATCTCGCCGGGAGCAACCGTTTCCGGTTCAGGCGCCACGCGCACATGGAGGAGGGGTGAAAAGCAAAAGCGGAGTTATTGCACCTTTTCCATGATTTGGATCTGGCACTAGAAAACGGCGAAAATTGAGGACCGCCGTTGCTTGCATTGCCTGGTTTCATGTATCGGTTGGGATCTTCTCCTGGATCATCGCCAGCTGCAGTGTGTTCGGACCAGGCCACTGTGACGAGAATACCTAGCATGCCAAGCTACACTTCATCCTAATGTTGCATTTCCCAAATATTTAGGGACCCCAGCCTTGACCGCTCTCAGCCTTGACCCGTCTCGGGCCTTAACTCGTTTTCTTACGCCCCCTCCCCTCCGGTTCTTCCGCGATAAAGAAAACTGGCGGTAAGCGGCGTCGCCAAATTTTTACTACCTTTCCCGTGAACTTTTTGCGTTTAATGTGGAAGTTTTGACCACAGGTCATGTAAGGTCAGTGACTTAGCTCAGGTACATGAGGACTACATTAAAAAATGTTTCAGGATCGATAATTCATCTAAGTGAAAAGGTATGGATATGAGACTTGCTGTATGAGTACAATTTGGTATTGGTATTGCCTATAAGGTGCATATATTGGAATTTTGCTTGAGGTCCGGTCAAAGACCGGCAATCATGGCAATTTGGTACCAATAATAATATTTTGTGGTATATACGTTCTCCTAACCGGATGTATTCCCTTCAGATGTATGCATGCATACGAATAGAAGTTACTTTTCCAATTTGATTGACCTTCATCAAGTTATCTGAGGTCAGGTAAAGATAAAGTGCGCTGCGTGGGCAAAACCTGTTTAGATACTCCTGTTTGTATGGCTTATTTTGTGTTTTCATGCAGTTTAGCATCAAAAATGCATTGCACGACCTATATTACCGTATGGAACCAAAACCATGACTCATAGTCAACGTCAATATCATCCTAGGTTTTTACCATCTAACAATTTAAAGTTTTTTTTTGTAAGGGTCATAAACGTGAAAATATTTTGAAGTAAAGCTGATCACATTATTACAACTTGGCACTGCTTACAGCAGGTATGTCTTGGACTGGTACTTGAGGTCAAGTCGGTAGCCTTGGACCATCAGTGATGGTCCAATGCGACTATTTTGGTAACATTCCCTGTGTAATTACCTTTAAATGGCGTGTGCTTTAACTTTGTGGCTTTACCAGAAATTCAGATGCAAACTGTGGTTGAAAAGTCAATTGTGCTCTGAAAAAAAAACGTACTTTTGAATTTCAAGGTGATTTTATAATAATCACATTTTCGGGCCATACTTGTAGAAGGTTTGCAATGATACCCGGCTCGCGTTTCTGCACCACTTAGTTTGGAAGTTAATTGGGGTCTTTATCACCCCCTCCCCCCGAGACTGGATGTGAGGATCTGTCTAAATAGTTAATGGTGGTGGAGTCCGTGATATCCAGTAGCAAATCCGGCGATCTTGTGCTGAAATGTGTCTAACTACTGATTAGGTAAGTAGCGTACTCAGATGAAGGCTGGAGATGCCATTTACACCAGCTTCAAGAGCAAAACTTGTTTTTAATATCTGTCGATGTTTAGGTTACCAATGCAAACAGACCCACGTGTTCGTCTTGTCTTTGGAACGCCATTGACCTATAAGAAGGCCCATAGGAATGAACGGAGTCGTGAATATTAGATGCAATGCTGAAGCGACAAGATACTCTGCCGTTCCCACATAATCTTCCATCATCCACGTTGGTGATACCAAAAAATATCCGAAATCTTGTTGGGTGGTTGTATGGACAAATGTCCTATGCTGAGCACAGCTTGCTGCGTGAATCCTGGCCCGACCAACCGATAAGTGAACTCCAGTTCAACGACATATTTTGACTGGGAGTTGAACGTGCTGTCAATGTATCGTCATAGCCACCCAGATAGCCTTACTCACGCCTGATCGAACTTGTTGCCAACTGACCCTCCCAGCCGGGGCTAAATGCGAGCGCGTCAAGCGACTTGAGCCCTGTCTTACCAGGTCAGGGGTACAAGCACATGCCGGAGCTCTCACCAGCTGAGCTACCGGGACAGCAACGAGTTCGCTATGTCGCCGTCGCATATCGATTAAAACCGGCACTACACTTCCGTCGTCCACTCCCACAGACTTGCCGCACCCATGTAACAACCGAACGGCATGCCGGAGTAAAAATCACAATGCCGATCTCTTTCAATGGAAAGCTTTGTCGGGTTAGCTACAATTGTATGTCGTCGAAAACTGCATGCCTACATCTGCACCTTTTCGGGCTCTTCTTTGTAATTTTGTGCTTTATCCTTGAGAAAATATCCTTCACGTTTTCACTCAAGATCATGCTGCGGCTGCGCGTCGGCTGCATTTGGCTGTGAGGAACAGTTGCACACCACACCATCTGCTGTGTGGCATAGTTGCACACCCCACCATCTGCTGTAAGGAACAGTTGCAAACCACACCATCTGCTGTGAGGTATAGTTTCACACCACACCATCTGCTGTGGGGCATAGTTGCACACCACACCATCTGCTGTGAGGAACAGTTGCACACCACACCATCTGCTGTGTGGCATAGTTGCACACCCCACCATCTGCTGTAAGGAACAGTTGCAAACCACACCATCTGCTGTGAGGTATAGTTTCACACCACACCATCTGCTGTGGGGCATAGTTGCACACCCCACCATCTGCTGTGAAGAACAGTTGCACACCACAACATCTGCTGTGAGGTATGGTTGCACACCACACCATCTGCTGTGAGGAACAGTTGTAAACCACACCATCTGCTGTGAGGAACAGTTGCACACCACACCATTTGCTGTGAGGAACAGTTGCACACCACACCATCTGCTGTGAGGAACAGTTGCACACCACACCATCTGCTGTGAGGTATAGTTGCACACCACACCATCTGCTGTGAGGTATAGTTGCACACCACACCATCTGCTGTGGGGCATAGTTGCACACCACACCATCTGCTGTGAGGAACAGTTGCACACCACACCACCTACTGTGGGAACAGTTGCACACCCCACCACCTACTGTGGGAACAGTTGCACACGACACCACCTGCTGTGGGGTATAGTTGAACACGACACCACCTGCCGCTGGTAGGCCGGCTGCCATCCGGCCTTGTGCTGCAGCAGGCTACAGATTCGCCTGCCAGTTGTGATGTAAACCCTATCTTCCGGCCTGCTCACACTACAAGGTGTGATACAAACCCTACCTTCCGGCCTCCTCACACCGCAAGGTGTGATGCAAACCAACCCTACCTTCCGGCCTGCCCGCACTGCAAGGTGTGATGCAAACCCTACCTTCCGGCCTCCTCACCGCAAGGTGTGATGCAAACCAACCCTACCTTCCGGCCTGCCCGCACTGCAAGGTGTGATGCAAACCCTACCTTCCGGCCTGCCCGCACTGCAAGGTGTGATGCAAACCCTACCTTCCGGCCTGCCCGCACTGCAGGTGTGATACAAACCCTACCTTCCGGCCTCCTCCACCGCAAGGTGTGTGCAAACCAACCCTACCTTCCGGCCTGCCCGCACTGCAAGGTGTGATGCAAACCCTACCTTCCGGCCTGCCCGCACTGCAAGGTGTGATGCAAACCCTACCTTCGGCCTGCCCGCACTGCAAGGTGTGATGCAAACCCTACCTTCGGCCTGCCCGCACTGCAGGTGTGATGCAAACCCTACCTTCCGGCTGCCCGCACTGCAGGTGTGATGCAAACCCTACCTTCGGCCTGCCCGCACTGCAAGGTGTGATGCAAACCCTACCTTCCGGCCTGCCCGCACTGCAAGGTGTGATGCAAACCCTACCTTCCGGCCTGCCCGCACTGCAAGGTGTGATGCAAACCCTACCTTCCGGCCTGCCCGCACTGCAAGGTGTGATGCAAACCCTACCTTCCGCTGCCCGCACTGCAGGTGTGATGCAAACCCTCTTCCGGCCTGCCCGCACTGCAGGTGTGATGCAAACCCGACCTTCCGGCCTGCCCGCACTGCAGGTGTGATGCAAACCCTACCTTCCGGCCTGCCCGCACTGCAAGGTGTGATGCAAACTACCTTCGGCCTGCCCGCACTGCAGGTGTGATGCAAACCCTACCTTCCGGCCTGCCCGCACTGCAAGGTGTGATGAACCCTACCTTCCGGCCTGCCCGCACTGCAGGTGTGATGCAACCCTACCTTCCGGCCTGCCCGCACTGCAGGTGTGATGAACCCGACCTTCCGGCCTGCCGCACGCAGGTGTGATGCAAACCCTACCTTCCGGCCTGCCCGCACTGCAAGGTGTGATGCAAACCCTACCTTCCGGCCTGCCCGCACTGCAAGGTGTGATGCAAACCCGACTTTAGTTAGTTAGTTATTCAGGCTTTAGGGCGCGTCGGCAACTATGGCCATATTGCGCCCAGCAAACCCCACCTTGCGGCCTGCTCGCACTGCAAGTGGTCCAGTTCCGCCACAGGACGTGCAACGGTGGCGTTTTCATGTCATGTCATGTTCGATAGAGGTGCACGAATGTCAGTGATTCTGTTCCGACAATAGGTGGTAGAGTCAGCGGAACAGCTGTGGTGTCCAGCCCACCTACCAACTTACAGTGTCACGTCGCGACCTCCTGCTGTGCTGACCTATGACACGTGGCAAATGTGAAGAAATAAATGAGTTGCGGTTGCGTGGGCGACATTTGATAAAGAATGTTGATGATATTTTATACCAATTACAGTCACATTGATGGTCCTTCAAAGTGTGAATCATTGACAATTTAATAACCACTAAGCATCAGGTGATGTTACAACACGTTTATTCATATCATGGATGGCTTGATTTATCGATGCTCACCGGTCCACAATGTATATACACTGCACCTTGCTCCGAGTTGACTAATAGGTAGATTCGTGGTTTTGCGATATGAGCTATCAGCACAGCCTATGAGATAACGTTTTTCTTTTTTAAGCATGCAAATTTCGAAAAGTAAGGCTAAAACAGGGACCTTGCATAATTGAATGCGTAGGCTCCTAATTATACTGCAAGTGTTTATTTAGGCAAGCTCATTTGCTTTCCAGTGGGGCAAAATAAACCGTAAATTGCTTCATCAGGTTCGACAATTATCTCATTTATCAGTGCATGACGTCGTTGGTTTTGAGTTCTGGACATTGAAATAAAATTGGAAACATTGAAACAAAGCTTTGTCGTTTGCATCAAGACATACCTGAAAGGGACTGCCGTGTCGTTCTCCTACCATCCCTCTGCACCAGTTCAGTAGATGTGACTTACTTGCAGCGATGTGCCACGCAGGGGTAATGTCAGTAGAACCTCAGCAAATGCAACACACTCCTTGGTTGGGTGAAACTGCAGACCTCATAATTCATTAAGTACTCTGTATCATCGACTCGGTACCCAGTCAGCTACAACGACACACATGAGCAACATAATATAAATAATCGGCATAGCAGATACGCATATATTGCAAAACAACAAATACCTATGCTGGAGAAGAAGAGCAGTGCAGGATCAAGTAGGCAGCCATGACCCCATCCAGGAATGGGCAGTTGTTCGTGAAGGTTCCAGTACCGGACTTCCTACATCTTAGAATCGGAGGGGAGATCATCATCTGCAGAACAGCTCTACTCTAGGCCTACGCTCGTGAATTGTGAATCACTGTGAATCACATATTGTGAATTCTACGCTCGTGGATCTACGCTCGTGAATCACTGATACAAACTCATTTTTTTGGTGAGAACTAAAAGCACCAAGAGGGCTTAAACACCAATATTCTGGCAAAACTCCGCCCCAGGAAAAGCCCTACCGACATCTTAGACCATGCCTATATAACTATTTAATATTGATAGAACCGGGCCAGTTTTCATCGCCTCCGGACATGCCAACTACTATGTAATGGTGCAGGTCAAGGTTGCAATTATTCACAGCTGGTAGAGCAGCTGCCTAACGCCCTTCATGCTTTCCACTCACATAGCTAGTTCCCTCCGGGTGCGCCCCAGAAGAAGGTGCCCGAGCTAAACACGCCCTCTCACATGATTACTATTGCATAGCAGAGAATGAGATGAAAAGTGCACACATGGACGAATCGTCTAAAGGACTCATTGACTAATGGTCAAACGGACATCGTGAATTACAACAATTGGCATCGAACACATAACTCGTGATCACATTGTAGGACAAACAACACATAACATATACTTAGCCACACTGTCTTATGCCTCGTCTTACTTGGAGAAACACATAAATGCTCATAAATGTTTGCAGTTGTCAGCCTAATGCCTTTGATTGTAGTGGCACTTGCAGCTGGCCTGTTGAGGGCCAATGTAGCTGTAGCCCCACGGGAAGTACGTCCTCTTCGAGGCACGATAGTAGTCGTCGTCGTCATCGTCGTGATCATCTCCATAGCTAGCGCGACCATACTGCTGGCGGTCATCACCGGCAACGCCGTGCAGCTTGTAGCCGTAGCCGGACTGGCCACCGTAGTCGTCGTCGTCGTGCCGGTGCTGAGCGACCTGGACCGGCATCGCGGCGTAGCCGCAACCGGAGCCGGGCTGGGTCTGGTGCTGCGGCTGCGGGTGCACGTTCATGTAGCTGTACCCGGTGGCGTAGGTCGGCCGGACGGGCACGTACGGCTGGTAGGTGACCGAGTGCGGCGCGTACCCTGGCTGCGCGTGCTTGTTCGGCTCCGGGTACCTGGCCACGCCGTAGTACTTGACGTTGGCGTTGAAGCCGGAGTCGCCGTCCACCCAGTAGGTGACGATCCGCTTCCTGCCGTCGGGCTGCAGCACCGAGTAGGAGCCCTCGGTGCGCTTGCCGTCGCGGCGCTCGTTCGCGTCCATGTCGACGCCCGAGTAGGAGTCCTTGACGCCGTAGGAGTAGTAGTAGCGCGGTTTGTGCGTGGGATAGTATTGGTAGTCGTCGTCGTCCTGCTCGTGTGAGTAGGACGGAGATGGCGAGTAGGACGGCGATGGCGAGTAGGACACATGGGGCGCTTGGGAAACCGGCACCACGACCGGTGGTGTGAAAGGCTGGCGCGTGGGGCTAGTGTACGCCTTGGTGGGGGTGTGCACGGGCGCGCGCGGGGGGCCGTACTGGGAACGATCGGGCACCGTCACGTGGTAGGTCCTCCGGTTGTCGTCGTCGTCGTCTCCGTAGCTGTCGCCGCCTCCGTAGCCGTCGTCGTCTCCGCCGTAGCCGTCGTCGTCTCCGCCGTAGCCGCCGTCGTCGTCGTCGTGTTGGCGGTATGGCGGCCAGCCGGTGCCTCCATGCACGTAGGTCAGGCCGTGACTTGACGCCGCCTCCTGCAGCACTTCGCCGCTGTCGTCCGAGCCCGAGTCGAGCAGTTCGTTCACGCTGTCCTTGACGTCCGGCACATCCGTGACGTCCTGCACGTCCCCGATGTTCTGCACGTCCGCGACGTCCAGCACGTCCCCGACGTCCTTAACATCGTCGTCGTCGGCGAAAGCCAGCGCCAGCAGGGCGAACACGACAAACAGCTGGAAGAATGGAGAAAGGGTTGTAATGTGTGGGTTTAGGCAGCGGCGATATCGTCCCGGAACATGGCCGTGGAGTTGGTCTTGAGAACGCTCCAATGACCAAACAGTACTTTGGCACCTCGTGAATAAATCGATTTCCATTTCTGGGCACGTGCGATCGTCGTAAATAGATCAAGTTTGGTTTGAAAAGGATCTTTAGATATTCATATACCCCTATCAAAAAGAGCTGCATGATCAGTTTTAAATGCCACGCTGATTGGCTGCAATAAGTGGTCCGCTGGCCTCCTACTGGTGCGAATCATTCCGCATTGACATGAATATTTGTCTAGGGGATTAGACGGATTTATAGGGGATTAGACTAGGGGATTTAGACTAGGGGACTAGGGGATTAGACGCAATTCCCCCAGCCTTCAGCTTGCCCATAAGAACATGTGTAGCTCAAGAGATCTTCTGTAACGCAATGAGATGTTAGACGATCCTCTACCTGAACTTCAACGGGGGAGGGCTCTTCTCTCCTTTGTCCCGGAGGACGAAATCCCAACGAAACATCTGTAATGTAACGGGATCATCTGCAGTGCATATCATTTAGGGCTTGATTGCCACCCTGAAAGTTGCATTATGATCTCGTCGCATAGCCAGCCTATGGTGTGTTGTGGTTTGAATTCATCTGAGCATTCGTTTATTTTTACTGCACGCTGTCACACAAGTAGACATTCTTCCTCCTTCAAAGCATTTAACTGTTGGGTGTAGTATAACTTAAATTCAGCTTCTCATTCTCTCTGGAGTACGTAAGTCTGAACCAAAGCATGTTACCAATGGTCTTATCATCATCAATCATCTCATTTTCTGAAATGCGAGCACGCCCAAAATATATAATGCCAGGGCCGTTCTGTGAACTCACAGACTTGTGTAGTTCCATCAAACCTTCTGTGATCCAAACCATCTGTGTGACGGCCGGCAGCTGCTGCTTCAATACGAGTACTGCCTGAGACGGCCGGCAGCTGCGGCTTCAATAAGGCCGTGCATCAAACATATTTGAAATGGGGGCACGAACTAAATTCCGATGGATAGAATAGATCGGCACACATTCATCTATATATCGTTTAATTTATTACGGTGCTCTGTTAGCAGGTTATCGCAAAGTCAAACAATCACACATTACGATACGTGTAATACCAAATGGCTTGCAAAAGCTCCGAAACATTTTTTGCTGTATTTTTTCTGGGGGGGGGGGGAGGGGGGGAAGCTTCAAAGAACAAAGATGTTCCCTGATGTCGAATTCAGGCAAAGCAATGTTACATCATATGTAGTTTGTGAGAAAATTGGTCATCCGAAGCCAATTGAATTAATGACCTCATATGACCCTCAGAAGGTCACCGGTAGTAACACGTGATTCAAAAATGTCAAAGCCTGAATGTTGACAATCTGATCATGTTAAATTCAGGTAAACAGCGCAAACTATTGGTTCGGCAAAATTCACCAAGCTGGTCTCCAGGAACGACATCATTACTAGGTGAGCCGACATAACCTCACCAAAAACCACAGGAAATATACGCAAGGGATGTGCAATCAGTCACACCGGAAGGCAGCAGGCCAGGGCCCAGTTCCGCCAGTGTGGAAACCGCTTGCGATGCAACACTTCATTATCGATCCGTGACGACGTGACCTACGTGACGCCATGTTGCGGTGTTGTAGACATGCTGTAGACAAGCTGCGATGCTGTAGACATGCTGTAGACAAGCTGCGATGCTTTGTACATGTTGTGGACATGTTGCGCTGTTGCAGACATGTTGCGGTGTTGTAGACATTTTGTATACATGCTGCAGTGTTGTAAACATGTTGTAGACATGTTACGGTGTTGCAGACATGTTCCGGTGTTGTAGACATGCTGTAGACATGCTACGGTGTTGGAGACATGTTGTAGATATGCTGTGGTACTGTAGGCATGTTACAATCATTATATGGACATGCTGTGGACATGTTTTGAGCTAGCGGGCTATTTCTTGCCACATGCATGCTCAGCTACATCCGAGACATTACAAAACAGCTCTGACAATTTCGTCGATTAACCTCATTTCACCTAAGTTGATCCGACAAGCATAACTTCATCCTTGATGTATGGGATGTTTTGAGGTTTCTGTGCTCTGAAGCAGCCATTTGTTAGTAAGCAGGAGCGAAACTCGAGAAGATGCAGATAATTTGTATCGAAGAGAACTAAACAAACTTGACATGTTCCCGGTGCGGCTCGGCGCGGCGCGGCGCTCATGCAAGAACACCAAGTGCTGCCACCTACATTACATTGGCGAAAGCTTACTGGTTCTGAGAATGTACACCAGGTGTCCAGGCAGCGGAAGGCAGCATCGGCGTAAGCATGGCCTTGCTTATCGGGTGCATGTTGGCGCCTCGATATAGGCTATTTGCTTTTAGTTTCGGAACCAAGTGCCATACCTCAGCATACGAACGGTCATCAAAACCCCAGGACAAGACAACCTACGCGTGCAAGCTTCGTAAGCTCAAAGTTTACGTTACAATTCAGAGGAAGCCGGCAGGTTAAATGAAGCTATTTCGAGCATTTTAATGCAATGTACATATCCCGCAGCATGGAGCATGCTTAAGGTGGATTTTAAGCACTTCCGACGCATATCAGGTGGTCAGATGGCACAACAAAAACCAGAAAAACATCGGGAAATGCTTGAGGTAAGATTGGGTCAGTTGGTTTGTTATTGGTGTTTGGTGGACAGTCGGGGCAAGTAAAAATCATAGGATCGGGCCAGTATCATCAGGTGAGTTTGGTTCAAAATCATGAGCTGAGATCGGGTCAGAACCATCAGCTGAGATCGGGTCAGAATCATCAGGTGAGATCGGTTCAGAATCATGAGCTGAGATCGGGTCAGAATCATTCGAGATCCACTTTAACTTGACTTGCCTGCTTTGCTATCAGATGACTGAGTTATTCTCGGAGCCAATTTCTACTCCTCGGTAGGGATTGTCCTTTGTTGATTTTGAGTGATTTTTAATACTTAGGAATACACGAAGTTTTTTACCCGCAAATCCAGTGAAGTCGTCCATGTTGCTCACGACATTTTATAACGATAGCTTTGTGTAAATATGATGTAGGTTCTTTCAAAGAACTCATGAACTTTATTTCATCTCTGCTGACACCTACACCCGAGTGTGGCATGCAATCTCAGCATCAATCATGCAACAAAGATGGCGTTCAAGTGCATATTTCAAGTATATATCACGAATAGGTAAGTTACAGCTTACACCTGAAATTCAAACTTTTGAATTTCATGCGATTCTGACCATGGACCTGTACTGATAGGCTAAACAATAATCCAAACTATCCAAACATTGGATCAGTCCAGAGACCTCATCACAAGGAACTATGGTACCCGATCTGGTGTTACACGCTCCATTTAGTAGCACCAGCATCATGCGATTATTTACACTGGATCACATGAATCATAGCATCAAGAACATCATCTGTGGTTGTTTCGAGCGATACATTGTATACACAATCGGAGACACAACATGAATAGCACACGGTTTGAAGTTGGTCAGATTCCAACGGCCCCAATTTACTTGGTAGACTGATGTACTGAACGAATGCCACCTGTTGTGGACATTCTCGCTCCATGCGATGCGTGACTGTGCTGTTGATGAACACCCGGAAAATCCGCGTCCTACGTCGGCGTCTGTCACCCTATCCGCAAAACAAAAGATGCTTGGTAGACACCGACCTCCCTCCGTGGTACGCTTGGGGGATAGTGTCGATACTTCAGCAGGTTGCTAACTTTGCGAGCAATGATCGAAACCATTTCACAAGGACGTACCACTGGTACGTCACTGGTAGGTATGATCAATATAGTGAGTCGTGGCTGCGATTAAAAGCAATGCTTCATTGATGTTGGGTGCTGACGATTTTCCGTTTCATAAGTAGGTGCAATAACATATTCATTTTGTAAGCAGTGGCCGTCTCAATATATAGAGCATGGCCTAAGTTATTACCACTCGTTTATGTATATTCAAGGGTTCAAGGGAGCACTAGTACGCCCAAATGGGTCCCTCCCAGTCTCGACCTTGAATGACCTAAGCTGACATACGATGACCTTAGCTGGCATTCTTTCAGCTATAAAATAATGTGTGATACAATTTACAATGCTGAATTCTATTTTTTACATCCAGTGATACCCAAAATAAGCAAAGCTTTACAAAAGGTCGCCAAGGGTTATGCAAGGTCATTGACCTATGCTGATCCGCCCGATCTTCCCGGTCAAACCCTCACATCCTGTCTGGGGAAGGGACATTATAAGCCCCCTCTAACCTCCAAATTAAGCGTTGCACGAAAACGAAAGTAGTGTCATCGGAAAGCGCTCGATGGGTCGGTGGTTTCGGGTCAGAAACCACCTCCAACATTTTCTCCATGCAAAAAGTGACGTCACTAAGGGTCTTTGAGATCACGACTGACGTCATGTTTTGGGTTCTGGGAAGTTCATTTTGGGGTACATGAGACAAAAATATATTTGGGATGAGAAAGAGAAGGCGAATTCGACCATGTCTCCAAAATGTTTGCTTACCCAAACATCAGCAGTTTAATTTTTGGAAATATTCAAAGCTTTGGGCTTTTATATATTTAGTTTATTTTTTAATGGAGAGAGCGCACCGGGAAACGTTGTTTTAAGTCAATTTTTGCTCATAAAAAGTGCTTACTTTAGCAAGAATCGTCCATTTTAGCACCAATGGGCAAATATGCAAAACCAATAAGACAAAAAAATCTGGTGCGTTTTCTTGCATCCATATGCTTAGTGTTCGAGAAGATCTGGGGTGACGTGGCGAAGTCTCCCCCAGAATATTTCCGTCGCACTCCGCACTCATCATTATGCACAGTGCCTTGCTAAATATTTACCCAAAGTTCAACTGATAATGTGAACGAGGGAAGATATCATATTAAAACCGACCGCATTCTGCAAGCTATTGCACGAGAAGGTGACATTCAGTAAAGGCGTGCATCACGTTGCCAAAGCGTGTCATGCAATGCAGGCATGCATCGCGTTACGAAAGCAAACACGTGAATCAAATTCACTTAAATATAACTAAATGCGATAGAAGTGGGAAGATAACAGCCAACCCCATGGCACAATGCAATTATTGCACTGTGGAAAACAATCCGCTAAATTTCAATTAGCGGTGCCGCCCCCGCACATTGATAATTCCACCTTGTATTAGCGTTACTGGGGAGGGGGGGGAGGGCAGTTTGGTTTCCTCAGATGGTGCCTATCCTGTCGCCAATGGCCTCCCCATCCAAATTCCCTTGATGAAACCCTGGTTGCATGCATATTAAATATCTGCAGAACATTTTCCCCGATACGTTGTGCTAATTTTAGCAAGTATCAATTGGATAAAATCCTTAATAATCGTCATTCATCAATTACTTCGTGGAAACTCCGGTATTCAGGACCATCATACTCCGTTTTTGTAGGAATATTTCCATTGGACTATGTTATTTATGAGTATGTATGCATTTATTATGCATTTATCGCCAAAGCATCAGATGACCGTCGAGGGAACCACAAACAGCCCCACACCGTCATGAGCGGACCACAAACAACCCCCACCGTCATGAGCGGACTACAAACAACCCCCCACCGTCATGAGCGGACTACAAACAACCCCCCACCACAATGAGCGGACCGCAAACAACCCCCACCACCATGAGCGGACCGCAAACAACCCCCACCAACATGAGCGGACCAGCAACCCACCAACACCCCACCACCATGAGCGGACCGCAAACAACCCCCACCAACATGAGCGGACTACAAACAACCCCACACCACCATGAGCGGACCACAAACAACTTCCCACCACCGTGAGTGGACCACAAACAACCCCCCACCGTCATGAGCGGACCACAAACAACCCCCACCGTCATGAGCGGACCACAAACAACCCCCACCGTCATGAGCGGACCACAAACAACCCCCACCACCACGACGCGACCCACCTTCATCGCGGCGCCGCCGGGCAGCTCCCGAGTCGCCGGATAGAGTGCACAACCACAGCACCCGAGCCCGGTTAAATACGTGTCCGGCCGGACAATCGGGGCATTGTGACAGCGCGCGTGACACGATAGGCACGTGACGTGACGGTGCCCGGCTCGTGCCGCGTCACGTCACAGCACACTGACGACAATGCTTTCGAGGCCGTCCGCCAAGCTGAAGAACATGGCGCCGGCAGCGCAGGTTCCGGCTCGTAATTCGCCCCGCGGCCAATCAGTTTTCCCCTGCCTATGTTTGGCAACACGTGTGATATATTGCCTTCTTTTGCGGTATCCGTGCCCTGCACTATGCCGACTATTTTGCCTATTTCCCAGACACGTTGCTTCTTGGAGAATGGTGACGTATGTGTACGTTGTCATATAAGGCACATAGGACATATAGGATGGAGAGGCATCAGACACGGGCTTGTTAGAATATCTGCAGATACTCGCAAAATAGCACAGGTGAAAGACAATAGTAAACATGTAGTGTATTTAGCACACGATAAATTGAAACCCACTCGCTGCCCGGTCGGCAACTCGCCATGAATATAACACCAGAATCTGAAGTGACATGTCTCGGCCAGCGGCATCCAACCATAAATTCAGAATCAAGAGTTAAATTTCCAGACCAATGTCATGCTGAAGTAGTTCCTGATCCTGCAATAAGATTATGTGCTCAACATATAGCTCCTGAGTATGGAGTAACATTCTTGTCTAACATCATCCAGATATAACTCGAGTCCGAAGTAATATTCGGATCTAATAACATTCATACCTAATTGACGAATCGAGAGGAATATCATTGGGCAGCGGCATGCAGGCATGCCTCCAGCACCTGTAGAAGTAGTCTTGTCCAGCAACATGCAGAGGTAACACGTGAAGGTGGAGTTATATCTGGAACGAACGACATCTCGGTGCCCCCTGTCTGGAAGTCGACATGTCTGTCCTGTCCGGAAGTCGACATGTCTGTCCTGTCCGGAAGTCGACATGTCTGTCCTGTCTGGAAGTCGACATGTCTGTCCTGTCCGGAAGTCGACATGTCTGTCCTGTCCGGAAGTCGACATGTCTGTCCTGTCCGGAAGTCGACATGTCTGTCCTGTCCGGAAGTTGACATGTCTATCCTGTCCGGAAGTCGACATGTATGTCCTGTCTGGAAGTCGACATGTCTGTCCTGTCCGGAAGTCGACATGTCTGTCCTGTCTGGAAGTCGACATGTCTGTCCTGTCCGGAGGTCGACATGTCTGTCCTGTCCGGAAGTCGACTTGCTAAGCTCGGGCGTTCAGTGTCGACACGAAAGATAATTGTTCACAATTGTCAAACTTCGCCTGTTACAGATAGCTATTAATGTGGCGGATAATTAAGTACTTGATTGGGTAATAGTTCTATAATAGGTGCAAACATCTCGAACTTACAGGGGTCCAGCAGCAATAATTATCCTCCCATAATCAAAAACTCCAACCTATAATGAAGAGACGTCAGTTTCGTGGTCCTCTAAGTTAATCCAATTAATTGTGGTGCATTTCTGTTCATCTTTCCTTCCAAAGAAACCATTTTCCAAGGAGTGCTCAGGGAGGGGGCTACCACGCTAACCTCTCGGAGTCTCCTGTCGCCGAATCTTCCAAACAGGCCCTATAAACTGTGCATTTTTACCTTACAGTACCTTCGTTGTCAAAAATATTCGTCCCATGTTGTGTGAACACGCCAAGTTTGCTTTTATTCCGGGAAATGGAATGCTATTATACCGAGAAATGAGATGCTATTATTCCGAGATTGAGATGCTATTACTCCGATAATGAGATGCTTTTATTCCGAGAATGAGATGCTGTTTTTGGAAGAATGAGATGCATCACGATAAATGCTCAGCGAGATGTTGGAAGACCGTTATCTGACTGCCTCGAGCCCAGGGTTACGACACCTGAATCCAATTCCCATTGTGCAAGGTGCAATGCTACAATGCTACCATACTTTATTAGAGATATGACGAAACTTACAACTGGAGGTGCGCTAAATTACCCTAACAAAATGGTTTAAAAACTGATAATTATTTCGGGCAAACAGAAGACCTTCATTTGCTTTTTCAAATAGCATTCCACAAATGTCAACTCCACAGACTGAGAAGAAATTTCGGAAATCGTCGGTTTTTAACAATTTTAACCATCGTAAGCTATGAAAGCTAGGAGAAAATGCAAAACACCATTGGCAAGCCCTGGGCATAGAGGGCACGAAGATACCATACATTTGCATGGTGCTCGATGACGAGGTCAACTGAAGTCATATTAGATGGATATATCGACCCCGATATAAATACATGCTTTTAAAGAGCATGGTTTGTTTTCCTTCGTCATTGTTCCTTAATATATAGCATAACTTAATTTATGTATGCTGATCATAGCACAAATAGGGCCAGGACAAAGTAAGTCAGGCTTGGTCAGAATCAAGCTTCAAAACCAGCTGACGAACTAGTCATGTTAGATTCACAGGGAACTAGCCCCCTCCATCAGGCCAGGAGCCCTTGTACGGCTTGGGCATCGTCCGTCAGCCTAAGTGCCTTTCAGACGGTCCGAGGTCCTCTTTGGAAACTAGGGCCTCCTCCGTCAACTCAGGGGCCCCCTTTGACGACCCTGGGCCTTTTCCGGCAAACCGGAAGGCCCCTTTTCAAAAGGGTTGGCCCAGTCCATCAGGTCAGGGGCCTTTCTTCGGCTTGGGCTCTGCCATCAGCCCAGGGGCCCTTCATATTGGTCCGGGGCCCTCTCCGTTGACTCGGGTCCTTCATCGACGCGGGACCCTTTCCGTCAGCTCGGGGCCCCTTTCCACCTGAAGGGCCCCCTACGATCCTCCAGGGGGCTGCCCCTTTAGCCACCTGGCTACGTCTCTGGTGACATGATCTTCGTCTTGGAAATGGCCGGGAACATATGAATCCATGCATGAGGTATGCAAACACATACATACACACACATACACACACACATACATACACACACACACACACACACATATATATATATATATATATATATATATATATATATATATATATATATATATATATATATATAGATATCTATATTTATTTATACTGGTTAAGATGAAATTACAAATTGTGAAAACACAGAGCAATGGAATCCCATTGTTCTGTGCTAAAAGCCGAAACGTTGCTAATAATATATGTTCGAGCATAGTTGTATTAGCAACGTTGCTGCTCACGCCTTTCTCAAGCTACCGACGATTTACAGGCACGTTAATATTTAACACTTGCCGTTTTTTTACACAGGTCGCGAGACATCAATCACACAGCACTTCGCATGCGCTGACACCGAATAAACCAAATAGTGAAAAACAGTAAATTTGAAACAACCAAATAAGTACGACAGTGATGTTTAACGTATCCTTTTTCAACATGTTCCACGATCAGTTCCGCTACAACACTTGCAATTTTGAACCTACCAGAAACACAATTGATATTCTCACATGTGGCAATATACGCGGATTCCACCGTCTTCCGACACCCCTTTCCAAGTCCGCCACTAAGAACAGATGCTCCATTCCAATTTGGGAGATGACATTCTTCATCGGCATGCGCCACCATATCATTAGAAAGTCTATGGTATCTGAGGTCTGAACGATGCTCCCCAATTCTAGCCACTCTCCCCCGCCCCGTTTCCCCATAGTAACTTTTTCCATATCCTCCTGCAAAAGGAATTTTGCAGCCTATATTTTTTTTTTGTTCACGTTGCGGGCCCCTTTATCGATTATGCCTTTGATTTTGACCCCTGCTGAGAGACTGATGTTAATATTGTCTTTTATGAATCGGGAGATGGTGACTGCTTCCTGTGAATACGGTACTGATATGCACCTCTTTGTCAAAACTCGTCGCTTGGCCTTTTTCATGCACATCACCTTTTCAGCTTTTTGGCGCAACTTCACTATCAGACCTCTGGATATTTCAGCAACTTGAAAGACTCCTTGATGAAAGGCAATTCTTCTGCGAGGCACTCAGGACTGCATATTATATAAGCCCTTAAGAAAAAAAAACCCATTAGGACCCCAGTTTTTGTGTCATGGCTGTGACCCGAGAAGGAGTGCAAAATATCGTGTTTGTTAGTGGGCTTTCTGTGCACTGAAAATGTACCTCTAGTGTCACAGCGCTTGGTTAGTGTGTCCAAGGAAGGAATCTCGGCCTCATTATTTTCATATTTTTATTTTTTTAACATGAATTGAATGGATGGATGCACAGCGTTAATATTTGTGTTGACCGCATCGAGATCAGTATCTTGATCAGCAATCACCAGTACGTCATCTACGTATCTCAGCCAAAGGGAGTTGGGGCCAGTCATCGATTTGTAGTTGTCCGCCTCGAGGGTTTCTATAAACAAACATGCCAGAACAGGACTCAATGGTGAGCCCATGGTGAGGCCGCTCAATTGACGATATTCTTCTCCCTGAACCTGTAGTGCTCCAAATTCCACACATATGCGCAGGAGCTGTATGAAATGACTCTTGGGAACTGGAAGCTCCAAATTATTTTACTTGTCTAAGGTCCTAGAAACCGCTTCCATGGCTCCCCGATAGGGACATTCGTGAACAAGGATTTCACGTCAAAATTTGCCAGCTTTTTGCTGGTGAAGTCTATCCCTCGGATTCTACCTAGTAAGTCGCCTGAATTCCTTAAGTGGCTACCACTTATCTGCCTTAGCATTTCTGACAAAGGTTTTGCTAGATTTTTCGCCAGCTTGTGTGGAGTACTTTGTATACCCGAAACAATTGGACGCCTGGGTACGCATGTGTACGCTGAGCAAAGCCGGGAAAGGAAAAGGACTTCTACACCTAATAGAAGAGTCTCCAAGGACGCCTTCCATGAGAGATCTGCAAAAAACTCACAAATCTTGTGTACCAATGCGTCCAATTGTTTCGGGTATAGGAAGTGCTCGACACAAGCTGGCGATAAAAAAAACTAGCAAAACCTTTGTCAGAAATGCTAGGGCAGATAAGTGATAGCCACACAAGGAATTCAGGCGACTTACTAGGTAGAATCCGAGATATAGACTTAATCAGCAAAAGGCTGGCAAGCTTTGACGTGAAATCCTTATTCACGAATGTCCCTATCGGGGAGCTATGGAAGCGGATTATAAGGCCTTGGACAAGTCAACTAATTTGGGACTTGCAGTTCCTAGGCGTCATTTCATACACTTCATGCGTATATCTGTGGAATTTTTAGCACTACAGTTTCAGAGAGAAGAATATCGTCAAATCAGCGGCCTCACCATGGGCTCACCATTGAGTCCTGTTCTGGCACGTTTGATATGGGAGCCCTCGAGGCGGACAATTACAAATCTATGATTGGCCCCCAACACCCTTTGGCTGAGTTACGTAGATGACGTATTGGTGATTGTTGATAAAGATACTGATCTCGATGCGGTCAACACAAATATTAACGCTGTGCATCAATCGATTCCATTCACGTTAGAAAAAGAAAACGAAAATATAATGAGGCCGATATTTCATTCTTGCACACACTGATCAAGCGCTTTAACAGCAGAGGTACATTTTCAGTGCACAGAAAGCCCACTAACAAACACGATATTTTGCACTCCTTCTCGAGTCACAGACATGACACAAAAACTGGGGTCCTAATAGGGTTTTTCTTAAGGGCTTATATGATCTGCAGTCCTGAGTGCCTCGCAGAAGAATTGCCTTTATCAAGGAGTCTTTCAAGTTGCTGAAATATCCAGAGGGCCTGATAGTGAAGTTGCGCCAAAAAGCGGAAAAGGCGATGTGCATGAAAAAGGACAAGCAACGAGTTTTGACAAAAAGGTGCATATCAGTACCGGAATCACAGGGAGCAGTCACCATCCCCCGATTCATAAAAGACAAAATTAACATCAGTCTCTCAGCAGGGGTCAAAATCAAGGACATAGTCCAGAAAGGGGTCCGCAACGTGAACGAAAAAAACATTGTGTACAAAATTCCTTGCGCAGGAGGATGAGGAAAAAGTTTCTATGGGGAAACGGGGCGGGGGATAGGGGCTATAAATGGGGCGCATCGTTCAGACTTCAGATACCATGGACTTTCTAATACTATGGTGGCGCATGCCGATGAAGAAGGCCATCTCCCAAATTGGAAAGGAACATCTATTCTTAGTGGTGGACTTGGAAAGGGGTGTCGGAAGATGGTTGAATCCGCGTATATTGCCACATGTGAGAATATCAATGGTGTTTCTGGTAGTTTCAAAATTGCAAGTGTTGCAGCGGAACTGATTGCGGAACATGTTGAAAAAGGGTAGGTTAAACACCATTGTCGTCCTTATTTGGTTGTTTCCCATTTACTGTTTTCCACTACTTGGTTTATTCGGTGTCAGCGTATGCGAGGGAGCTGTGTGATTTACATCTCGTGACCTGTGTTAAAAAAATGACAAGTGTTAAATATTCACATGCCTGTAAATCCTTGGTTGCTTGAGAAAGCCATGAGCCGAAACGTTGCTAATCTAATTATGCTCCCATTGCTCGGTATATTCAGACACACACAAACACACACACACAAACACACACACACACACACACACACACACACACACACACACACACACACACACACACACACACCATATATATATATATATATATATATATATATATATATATGTATATATCCCCCTCCAAACCTTCAAATATCTCGGAATTATCATCGACAAATGACTATTTTGGACCCCGCATTATTCATCTTAAACAACGCTGCGCTGTGCGTCTAAATCTCCTGCGCTGCATCTCCGGCCGCGACTGAGGTGCAGACAGGACAACCCTTAGCAAAATGTACATCGCACTGATTCGTTCAATCCTCAATTCTGGAATACAATGCGTTTATCTTCGATCATATATCTCCAACACTCACCAAATCACTAGTATTCATACAAAATTACGCACTCCGCCTCATCACCGGAGCACACGGCACCACACCTACCACCAGTCTCCGGGGTGAGGCCAATCCCTAGCCTACAACACCGCAGAACATTACAACTCGTCAGATACCACTTCAGGACAACAGCACAGCTAAATCACCCCCCTCCACCTGGGCGCCGCCTGGTGCGGTGGGCCCGACACTGGCCAAACCAAATTAACACGTCATCATTCGGTACACACAGCAGAATTAGTCGCCATACTCACTTGCCTCCAACACATCATTGCACAACACATCACTGCCCCTACTACAATATGCACTGACTCACGATCCTCCGTGGACGCCCTCGCGGCCATACACAACACCACGCACCCCACACTCCACGCCATCCGACACCTCTACAATGCCAATCACGCACGCCTTCAGCTCACTCTCCTCTGGATCCCTGGACATAGGGGTATCCCGGGGAATGATCGAGCAGATGGTCTGGCCCGAACGGCGATGAGGGAGTTCCGGTACCACCCGGGGATCTCCTAGCCCTGACCAATAGCCTATTTAAGAAACATATCCAGGACTGCTGGTCACACAACACCACACACCTACACGCTGGGGGCCCACACTCACCAACTGGCCCTCTTGCAACCAACACTCCCGTCTGAACGAGATGATGCTCGCCAGACTTTGCCTCGGACACACCAGACTGACACACAATTATATTTTTCATCGCCTTCCACTTTGTACCACATGTCGTGTCCGCATTACTGTCGCCCATGTCTTACTTACCTGTCCAGCATATGCTCCTCATCGTCGAGCTATTGCCCAGTATTTCACCAACAACCATACGCACATTTCGCTTCGTGCTCTCCTCGGGGATGAACAACCGGCGCTCCTCCAGTTACTTTTCCGCTTTCTACATGACACCCAACTTTCCGAACGGATCTAATTTCTCTGTTGTACGTTACCTGGTCCAAACCGTATTGATGTGAAGTTAAAAGCTATGACACGAGCCGCACTCCTCGTTCGCTGTATGACTCCGCTCCACACATCTTCCTCTCCGACGCTGAAAACACATACATGTAGGTTATCTCACACTAGGTAGGCAGGGACCGATCCAATTTGGTCAAAACGGACGGTTTCCCTTGTAATATTGTGCTTGGTTTTTACCTACGGGTTTTCCAAGCAGCTTGGGTTTTCCCCTTCTCAGGTTTTTCCAAGCTTTAACTTAAACATACACCTACACATACAAGGTTGGGCCTGACGTCCACGACTCGCCCTGGACGTCGGGCCTCCGCTTCGCCATTTCAGGTTGCAGGTGGGCAGTGGAGCCTCTCCGCAGGCAACGGAGCTGCCCACCCTCCATTGGCGTGGGTAAACAAAACATAACGAGAGACCATTAGTGAATAAGCAACCTGTTTTGTTGTTGATATGTTGCTTTATTTCACTTTGAAATTCCGTCATTTCAAATAAAAACATACATAAATCCTACTCTGGAAACTTCCACCTCTAAGATAAAACTCAGTAATCAATTGAACAACATGTCCAATAACTGACTATGAAAAGTGTCTGTATCAAATTTTAAGCAATTTTCTATCAAACGAGTTTGTCATGGCTTTAAGTGTAGCTCAGTATATGTAACGTGGGTACGGCCTGTGTAGCTCAGTGTATGTAACGTGGGTACGGCCTGTGTAGCTCAGTGTATGTAACGTGGGTACGGCCTGTGTAGCTCAGTGTATGTAACGTGGGCACGGCCTGTGTAGCCCAGTGTATGTAACGTGGGTACGGCCTGTGTAGCTCAGTGTATGTAACGTGGGTACGGCCTGTGTAGCTCAGTGTATGTAACGTGGGTACGGCCTGTGTAGCTCAGTGTATGTAACGTGGGTACGGCCTGTGTAGCCCAGTGTATGTAACGTGGGTACGGCCTGTGTAGCTCAGTGTATGTAACCTGGGTACGGCCTGTGTAGCTCAGTGTATGTAACGTGGGTACGGCCTGTCGCTCACAAGCCGCCTGCCGCCTTGCCATTGGTACGGACGAGCGGCAGCGGACACAGGAGGATCATTTTACGGTACGGTGCGGTGCGACGGTGTTGGTGGTGTCAGTGGTGGTGGTGTCAGTGGTGTCAGTAGTGGTGGTGTCAGTGGTGTCCGTGGTGGTGGTATCAGTGGTGTCCGTGGTGGTGGTGTCAGTGGTGATGGTGTCAGTGAGTGGTGGCGTCAGCGGTGATGGTGTCAGTGGGTGGTGGCGTCAGCGGTGATGGTGTCAGTGGGTGGTGGCGTCAGCGGTGATGGTGTCAGTGAGTGGTGGTGGTGTCAGCTGTGATGGTGCCAGTGGTGTCCGTGGTGGTGTCAGTCTTGTCCGTGGTGGTGGCGTCAGCGGTGATGGTGTCAGTGAGTGGTGGTGGTGTCAGCTGTGATGGTGTCAGTGGTGTCCGTGGTGGTGGCGTCAGCGATGATGGTGTCAGTGGGTGGTGGCGTCAGCGGTGATGGTGTCAGTGAGTGGTCGCGTCAGTGGTGATGGTGTCAGTGGGTGGTGGCGTCAGCGGTGATGGTGTCAGTGGGTGGTGGCGTCAGCGGTGATGGTGTTAGTGAGTGGTGGCGTCAGCGGTGATGGTGTCAGTGGGTGGTGGCGTCAGCGGTGATGGTGTCAGTGGGTGGTGGCGTCAGCGGTGATGGTGTCAGTGGGTGGTGGCGTCAGCGGTGATGGTGTCAGTGAGTGGTGGCGTCAGCGGTGATGGTGTCAGTGAGTGGTGGCGTCAGCGGTGATGGTGTCAGTGAGTGGTGGCGTCAGCGGTGATGGTGTCAGTGAGTGGTGGCGTCAGCGGTGATGGTGTCAGTGGGTGGTGGCGTCAGCGGTGATGGTGTCAGTGAGTGGTGGCGTCAGCGGTGATGGTGTCAGTGGGTGGTGGCGTCAGCGGTGATGGTGTCAGTGAGTGGTGGCGTCAGCGGTGATGGTGTCAGTGGGTGGTGGCGTCAGCGGTGATGGTGTCAGTGAGTGGTGGCGTCAGCGGTGATGGTGTCAGTGAGTGGTGGCGTCAGCGGTGATGGTGTCAGTGAGTGGTGGCGTCAGCGGTGATGGTGTTAGTGGGTGGTGGCGTCAGCGGTGATGGTGTCAGTGAGTGGTGGCGTCAGCGGTGATGGTGTCAGTGGGTGGTGGCGTCAGCGGTGATGGTGTCAGTGAGTGGTGGCGTCAGCGGTGATGGTGTCAGTGAGTGGTGGCGTCAGCGGTGATGGTGTTAGTGGGTGGTGGCGTCAGCGGTGATGGTGTCAGTGAGTGGTGGCGTCAGCGGTGATGGTGTCAGTGGGTGGTGGCGTCAGCGGTGATGGTGTCAGTGAGTGGTGGCGTCAGTGGTGATGGTGTCAGTGAGTGGTGGCGTCAGCGGTGATGGTGTCAGTGGGTGGTGGCGTCAGCGGTGATGGTGTCAGTGAGTGGTGGCGTCAGCGGTGATGGTGTGAGTGAGTGGTGTCGTCAGCGGTGATGGTGTCAGTGAGTGGTGGTTGTGTCAGCTGTGATGGTGTCAGTGGTGTCCGTGGTGGTGGTGTCAGCTCTGATGGTGTCAGTGGTGTCCGTGGTGGTGGTGTCAGCGGTGATGGTGTCAGTGGTGTCAGCGGTGGTGGCGTCAGTGGTGTCCGTGGTGCTGTCAGCGGTGGTGGTGTCAGTGGTGTCCGTGGTGGTGGTGTCAGCGGTGATGGTGTCAGCGGTGATGGTGTCAGTGTGTGATGGTGTCAGTGGTGATAGTCAGTGGTGTCAATGGTGGTGGCGCCAGCGGTGATGATGTCAGTGGTGTCAGTGGTGGTGGTGTCAGCGGTTATGGTGTCAGTGGTGGTGGTGGTGTCAGCAGTGATGGTGTCAGTGAGTGGTGGTGGTGTCAGCAGTGATGGTGTCAGTGGTGTCAGTGGCGTCAGCAGTGGCAGTGGCGGCTCGATAGGTCGCTGCGCGTCTGCATTGTGAGGCTGCTCGCCAGCCCGACTACAAACGTCGCCGTTCGCATGTGCGCAGTTTGGACAAGCGACTCAGAGCCAGAGGTGCATCCGACGGTGGGCGGGGCGGGGGTTGAGGATTCCCTGAACAAAAACAAGTGCTCTAAATCGAAGAAGAAAATACGAAAGTTGCACCACGTCAAACCAGACATTTTCGTCGAGCTTCGCATGCCGATAGCATTTTCCATCAGAATAAATACTTTTTAGTCCTTCCCCCCCCCCCACACTTTGGGAAATCCTTGCTGCGCCGCTGCTCAGACAAGATGTAAGTGGCTGACATGTGAGCTGTGTCACACGTGTTTGTTGTTTACTGTTTGTATGCATTGTATGTTCGATGCGCACATGGCAGGCAATAACATGTATGCGAATGCTGTACATGAATGTCCACTCCACAACGGATATATTATCACTATCACTGCAGTTGATACAATATCGCATGTCATAAAGCTGTCGCATGCCGTTTTGTTGATTCAAATCATCCCACTAGTGGTCGAGCTATGCATTTTTGATAAGGTTGGCCTAATACTATCTTGACATTCCTGTCCCTACCCTTCACCTGAACAGGTGAAACCTATACACCTGCCCGAATAGCAGTTGCCTGTAGCACATGTGAATAACACATACCAATTGATAGTCTGGCTTTCCATTGGAAGCCATGATATGCACGTGGATCTATCCGCTTATTAACTACCAACGTCACCCATTTGATCTTGACCTTATGCGGATCATGCAAAAGCAATGGCGCCTGGTCACGTTTCTGATACTCGAAATTACGGCTAAGAATTTCCACTACACGTTTAGATGGTTCGAATAGGAGAAACCGTGGCCGATATTTCAGCTCTCATTTCGACTGCACTTGACCTTGACCTTGACCTGCACCTGGTGCGGCTTGACATCAGGTACCACCTTATGCAGTGTGCTTAGTCAGTGTGCAATTATTTCACACCGTGAAATATACGTTTGAATACAGCACGTCGTCGAGTGAATGAAATTTTCCAAGGTTTCACCTTGTAAAGTTTTCACCGTGACCTGTGTCCTTAATACGGACCAAAAATATAAAATCATTGTTCTGAGATCGCACGACACGGAGCTATTCATTGCCGTTGGAAATATAACAACCGGCCCAGTCGTTCTTGAAATACGAAAGGGAATACATTCGCCCCAGGTCAATGGTGCTTGTACTTGTGTGCTTCTGTACTGCACGCTTCCATGCTCGGTGGCAGTCTATTAAAAGCATCGGGTGATCTGTATGCGAATCTTCATCTCCTTCAACGTGAACCAATCATTATGGGAGATATATTTCTTCTTCTCTTCTTGCCTGGTTTGACAGCCAGGCAATTATGCCAACATGACGCCGGGTACTCTGGAGTACCTAGCGCACGCGGGAATTCCGCCGGGAGTGTCGCACTTGCAACTGATCGACAACATGCGGGGCATAGTCAAACAGCAGGCGCGCCGACGGGGAGAGATGAGGCGCGGCACACCTAATCCAAGGGGCACCTGAGTGAAGGATCAGACGAACGATATCAGATCTGCTGCTGCAGGTGTCACAACACGTGATGAAGCTGAAGGTGAGGTCGCTCGGTAGGTTACAACTCACCATTTGTGTGTCAGATCTGCAGCTGCAGGTATCACCACACGTGATGAAGCTGAAGGTGAGGTCGCTCGGTAGGTTACAACTCACCATCTGGGTGTCAGATCTACAACCGCAGGTATCACCACACGTGATGAAGCTGAAGGTGAGGTCGCTCGGTAGGTTACAACTCACCATCTGTGTGTCAGATCTACAACCGCAGGTATCACCACACGTGATGAAGCTGAAGGTGAGGTCGCTCGGTAGGTTACAACTCACCATCTGTGTGTCAGATCTGCAGCTGCAGGTATCACCACACGTGATGAAGCTGAAGGTGAGGTCGCTCGGTAGGGTACAACTCACCATCTGGGTGTCAGATCTGCAGCTGCAGGTATCACCACACGTGATGAAGCTGAAGGTGAGGTCGCTCGGTAGGTTACAACTCACCATTTGTGTGTCAGATCTGCAGCTGCAGGTATCACCACACGTGATGAAGCTGAAGGTGAGGTCGCTCGGTAGGTTACAACTCACCATTTGTGTGTCAGATCTGCAGCTGCAGGTATCACCACATGTGATGAAGCTGAAGGTGAGGTCGCTCGGTAGGTTACAACTCACCATCTGTGTGTCAGATCTACAACCGCAGGTATCATCCACGTGATGAAGCTGAAGGTGAGGTCGCTCGGTAGGTTACAACTCACCATCTGGGTGTCAGATCTACAACCGCAGTATTCACACACGTGATGAAGCTGAAGGTGAGGTCGCTCGGTAGGGTACAACTCACCATCTGGGTGTCAGATCTGCAGCTGCAGGTATCACCACACGTGATGAAGCTGAAGGTGAGGTCGCTCGGTAGGTTACAACTCACCATTTGTGTGTCAGATCTGCAGCTGCAGGTATCACCACACGTGATGAAGCTGAAGGTGAGGTCGCTCGGTAGGTTACAACTCACCATCTGGGTGTCAGATCTACAACCGCAGGTATCACCACACGTGATGAAGCTGAAGGTGAGGTCGCTCGGTAGGTTACAACTCACCATCTGGGTGTCAGATCTACAACCGCAGGTATCACCACACGTGATGAAGCTGAAGGTGAGGTCGCTCAGTAGGTTACAACTCACCATCTGTGTGTCAGATCTGCAGCTGCAGGTATCACCACACGTGATGAAGCTGAAGGTGAGACCGCTCGGTAGGGTACAACTCACCCTGTAGGCTGCATGTAGGATAATCGCGAAGGTCGCCAGAATTGTATGAAAGAAACACGTGCGTAGTAAGTCATATTCTGAATACAACAGCTAATCCTACCTAATTTTACGTTCATGCGTTTGCCAATCTGAAGAGGCAACTATTGACAAAATATCGCTACGACAAGTGTAATAGCTCCGAAAGCTTGGGAACTTCCACTCACCGACAACTTACCTGAGGTACATGGCCCAAGTTTCTGCCATTCGAGAATACGCTAGGTGAGCATAATGACAAACGTCCAGGGATATTTAATGAACATGGACTGAATGCATTTCCGGATAACATGGGCGAAATATATATACACTATCATCAGGCATGACCTTCACTCAATCGCACAGTTTTCATCCCATCTTGGCATCACAACAAACGCCACTCTACCATAGGAGCGTTGTTTGAATGGGAACAATACACTTTCACAGTCCTCCCAGGGCACATGCAGATGCGGCATTGCCCAAATTATTACAGGCGAACCTAACCTCAGAACCCCAGGCGTTGGGTGGCAATTCGTAGTGGGCGGCAGGCGTAGCTCATGTCCTAGCCCGATACAATCTCTGATGCCCGCCGGCAGCGTTTCTGGGGGGGGGGGCGGCTTTGCCCCACGCGCACCACTGTGACCGGGAGGTGACCTTGCCACCCCCGAGTGGGGCCACGAGCCGGCCACAGGCCACACTTGGCGGGTCTGGCCTGTCCTCAGCGGGCAGGTGGACACGCGGGCTGCAGGCTGTGCTGGTCCTGGCGGAACGCTTTGCATGCATGACATGGGCGGGGTTTGGGTGGCCGGAATACAACTTCTTGACAGGCGTTGACTCATGTCGCAGTTATCGTGCAACCTCGACCGAGACATGAAGGTAGGGACGGAGGGCTCTGGATTATCTTTCTTTTTGGAGATGTAATCGATATTTAAATATTCTTTAAGAGCGAACAATATTTAAATAGATAAATCGTCATTTACTTCAAAGAAAATACATGAAGTAATAAATATATAATATATTATGTGTAATATATGTAGTAAAATGCAATTTTGTAATGTGTATATGTGACTTCATAATTTTCTACATTATACACATTTTTTCGCTCTTAAAACCATTGAAAAGTATATCTTTCAGGTCTATGAATAACAAGCAACTAAGACGCTTCTTGGACAATATTAAATATCTTTGCTTTTCTTTATCGGAAAATACGCCGCGGAATAAAATACTTACGTAAGTCTGATATAACACCCGGTGCATCCATGACCCTTTGCTATGGTTGTTAGATTATACCAATTTTTTCCATAACAATGGTAAAAATGTGCTTAAAAATTGCCCGATCGGAAGGCTACTAAAGTCGCACAAAATTGGTCATGTAAACTCATGATAGGCATGCCAAAATATGATGCAATGCCTTTGCAGTTCCTTGCAAAGGCATGCGTTCCTTTCAGAACATCAGGCTAAAGTGCGACGTTGCATGCAAATAGTTCCGACATCATGTCTATCAGCAATCACACACAGAAAAGTCCGGCTCTTCATTGGCGCTTCTGTTGAACCTGAAATCCATCCACATTTTCCCAATTAATGTGATGTCATCGATTCTCACTGCATAGCATTATGTTCAAAATCTTGCATTGACTATTTTCATTAACTTGCATTGGTTCATCTTCATTATTGTGCATTGGTTATCTTTATGGCCTTGCATTGCGTTATCTTCATAATCTTTCCTTGCATTATCTGCATTAGCTTGCATTGCATTATCTTCATATCCAGATAATTAAATGAAGTGGAGCAAAGGCTACTGAAGAATGCAGAGGGTCTTCAGAGTTGAAATGCTTGCTGTAACTGCCAGTAACGCACAGCTCATTCATCAGGACATAAGATAGCATCGTTGATTGTCAGGAATCAGTGTTTGACACATCAAAGTCTGCTAATGATGCATCTATATACATATATATATATATATATATATATATATATATATATATATATATATATATATATATTTTATATTATATATATATATATATATATATATATATATATATATATATATATATATATATATATATATATGTCGGTAGCTCGTCCCCGACCTTATCGGGCCAGCTGCCAACTGACCCTCCCAGTCGGGGGCTAAATGCGAGCACGTGAAGCGACTCGAACCCTGTGTCGCCAGGACAGGGGAGACCAGTGCAGGCCAGCGCTCTAACCAACTGAGCTATCGGTTCGACTATTGTGGGAGGTCATTGGTGAATATGAACATGACTTATGAAAATGACTGGGCCCAAGATCGAGCCCTGTACCATCCCGTGTTATCGGCAGAGGGCTATAATCCTTCATAACTTGTGAGCGGCCCTCAAACCACGCGCGGAACCAATCGGAGTTGACACCGTACCATCCGGGCTTGCCCATGAGGCGACTATGCTCCACGCTGTCAAACGTCTTTGGGGTGTCTGCTGTTACTAGTGGAGTGCGAAGTGATACCGCCGGGGTGCGACCATTGCCGCTTCCCAGAACGGTGGCAGCCCACAGCTCGTAGAACATGAGTTGATGATGTTTAGCAGGTGCGGCCCCACCACACTAAACGTCATCTTCAGCATCTGATTGGTGATACCATCAGCTCTGGGCGCTCGTGAGCCACCCATGCGCTGCAGCGCCTTTGACACCTCTCGCATCGTCATAGGTTACGGTGTGAATGAGCCGTTACAGACACGTGGTGGCCTCGGCCGGAGGGGTTCTCCGGGCGGCGCCGTCACTAGACCGGCAGCTACCGCGGACCAACGCTGGGGAGATGTCGGCTGAGCCGTTCACGCCAATCAGGCGGTTGAATAGTTGTGCCGGGCTCTTCTGTCGCTAACGGAGTTGCAAGCGCATCTTAGTCGCCTCCTTCACTCAGGCGCAAGTGTCTGTCGAGATCCCCCTGAGCCCGTGCTATATTGTCTCTTTGAGCTTTTTGGGACTTCTGGAAATTCTAGCAGATCTTCTTCCTGAGGTAGCCCCATAGAAGGACGTCCAGAGGTGTCAGGTCTGGGGAATGAGCTGACCAGGGGGTTGCGTTCCCTGAGTTCATTAGACTTGCGGCTGATGAAGCGCTCTCCCAAGTGTCGCTCCAGTAACTGAAGCGTCATGGTGAAAGTGTGGGGCGTCGTTCCCCCTCTCTAGAAGCGCATGGTGCTCTGGGACGCTCCGTAGTGCTTGCAGACGTTGCTCCATAAGCAATTGAGCATCTTGATGTAGCGCTCCTTGTTGATAGTGACTGTGCAGCCGCTGCAGATCTAGAACAAAAGGGGACCGATGGTCCCTTTCGAGCTGAAGGGGTACCATACAGCAGCATTGTCCGAGTTCGGGTTTTTCCATTGCTGTGCATGGGGTGTAATTGGCCCAGATCCTGTCATTGTGGTTGTCCGCCCGCCATGCAGCGGTAAGTGTGCCGCGTCATTGAACTGAATGTTGACGAAGTGCGCGGCAGCGGCTCACGTACCGCAGAACCAGCTTGCAAAAGCAACTGATGCAGTATTGTCGCTTCTAGCCAATGTTTCATGAATCAATACTTTGCATCGTGCTATTCTGAGCCTTTGTAATAACCACTTTCATCCTGCTGTGGATGGTGTCAAAGTGGTTTGCAGTTCTCCTGAACCACCTCGTGGCTATTTTGATGTGACGACGACCTTAAATTTGTCTACATCTTCTGTAGAGCATTTTGAATGTATTCGCCCCCTGAGCCCTCGGTTCAGGTTTGCAACGTTTACCCCAGCCAAAAACTGTCCAAAATGTTTTGATAGCTTGGGATCAAGGGCGCAGCGAACAGCAAAGGCGAACTGGAACGAACACCGAGTTGCTTTCATTGATGCTGTTTTGTAGTATATTGTTACGACTTTAGCTTTTTCTCTTCGCTGAGTGGCGTGTTTTGAAGAATGAGGAAAAGAGCATCATGCAATTTTCCATTCCACGTGCTTTCTAAAAATTGAACTTCCTGCATGGTGAATTGATTTTCGAAGATGTGTTCTGCTCAATGCATGCGCATCCTCCGCGCGTATTATTTGTATTCCAGTTGTGCGTGCTTCTGATGTTGCAGGTAATTTGCAGCGCGACGGAGACTTAGCAAGCATTCCTCCATCGGGATGATTTGATCGTCTCTGTTACGGCATCATGTGCTCACTTCAGGCCATCACATCAAAATCCTGAAAGTTCGTCGCAAAACGGCACCTAACTGAAAACGTGCTTGCATCCTAATTAAAATACCTCGGTTCTTATGCACATCCTAAACTTGCTCACCTAAGTTTCATCCTGAACATGAGCGAACATGTGTACACAGCCAACAGCAACTCCTTTCAGCGTCAAACCAATGTAGCATTGCTGACCACCGTATAGAACTAAGCTTGCATGATGCAACTGCGTGCGAGTTATACGTGCATAATTTCCGCTTGATGTATTTTACAGGCCAGATCTTTATCTGTACCTGACACCCAGCCCACGATGAGCTTGTTCACAGCCACTGGCACCTCCCCAGGCCGGCATCCTGATCGCTCTCGGAGGTCTGGTCCTGGGCCGTGTCCACGGCTACAGCACCCGCAACGACACCCGCAACGACGTGCTCATCGGCGTCGGCGAGTCCATCGCCGACGGCCAGGCGGCACTCTACAGCGCGCCGGACTACAACTACGGCTACGGCGTCAAGGACCCGCTCTCGGGGGTCGACCTGTCGGCGGACGAGAACCGGTACGGCGACATGACCCAGGGCTCCTACTCGGTGGCGCACCCCGACGGCAGTTACCAGGTCACCACCTACTGGGTGGACGGCGATTCGGGCTACAACGCCGACGTCAAGTTCTACAGCCTGGCCGAGCGTCCAGACGTCAAGTACTACAGCCAGGCGGAGCGTCCAGCACCGGCGGAGCGTCCAGCACCGGCGGAGCACCGCCAGAAGTCAGCCAGGCTGAGTCACGGAGCAGAGGACGGCCGGCACAAGCGTGAAAGAGATGGTGATAAAGGTGATGCAGATCATCAAGCGGCGAAGTCGCTGCATGAGGCGCCAAAGCAGGGCGATCACACCAAAACAGAACAGCATGACACGCCGCCAGAGCGGTACCTTGTCCCAACAGAGCGGTATCCTGCCCCAACAGAACAGTATCATACGCCGACGGAGCGGTACCTTGTCCCAACAGAGCGGTATCCTGCCCCAACAGAGCAGCATCATGCGCCGACAGAGCGATACCTTGTCCCAACAGTGCTGCATTCTGCTCCAACAGAACCTACGCCGCCAGAGCGGTACCTTGTCCCAACAGAGCGGTATCCTGCTCCAACAGAACAGTATCATACGCCGACGGAGCGGTACCTTGTCCCAACAGAGCGGTATCCTGCTCCAACAGAACAGTATCATACGCCGACGGAGCGGTACCTTGTCCCAACAGAGCGGTATCCTGCTCCAATGGAACAGTATCATACGCCGACGGAGCGGTACCTTGTCCCAACAGAGCAGTATCCTGCTCCAACAGAACATGTGCCGACAGAACGGTATCTAATTCCAATAGAGCGATACTATGTCCCGAATGAACAGCATTATGTCGCAGCCGAACAGGATGATACCATGCCAACTCGGTATTATTCCCCGGAAGGAGAGGCAGCAGGGGCAGAAAATCAGCTCGAGATAGTCGCTCAGCAAGTCGTGATTTCTGGCTATCAAGCGGAGGAGAATCGTACTCCAAAAGAACACCAGCACGGTTCAGCAGGACAATTTCAGGCGTCGAATCCGACGCATCACGCTCCAGCTGCACCACCACACATGAACGCGTATTTCCCTCCACCCGCGCAGATCAATGGACAGCTCCCTCCACCACCGCAGATGAATGGACATCTCCCTCCACCACGGCAGATGAATGGATATCTCCCTCTACCACCGCAGATCTATGGATATCTCCCTCCACCACCGCAGATCTATGGACATCTCCGTCCACCTTCAGACGGACCCCAACGAGCCAAAGGACCCCATATCTCCCCACCTTCGATGAGCCTCGTTCCTGGCGTGCATCCAGCGCTCGGTACGGCATCACGTCATCCAGCACTGAATGGCCAAGGCCGGCTGCTGTCAGTGCATGCACGTCCAAGAGGCTTGCATTCGATTCGAGGTGCAAACAATCGCTTCCGTATGATGCCAGGTTTCCCAGGCCAGCAGATCCGCTTCCATCCAATCCTACGTCTCCCGGGCAATGGACAACGTTCCAGATCGATCCCGAACCACAAAACTCAGCCCACCCAGAGGCGCGTTTTCCCTGGAGTTCCGATCGATGCAACTAGTCGTCACACACAACGCTTCCCAAGTCCGAGACTCCTTGTTCGCCCCTCACCTCCGTACATCCAGTCCACGTATCTCCCCCTCTCCCGCGCGTACCCGCCTCCACCTTCCCGCGCGTATCCGCCTCCACCTTCCCGCGCATACCCGCCTCCACCTTCCCGCGCGTATCCGCCCCTTCCTTCTCACACGTACGCTCCTCCTCTTTCTCCAACGTACTCTCATCTTCCTTCTCCCACGTACCCGCCTCCTCTTTCTCCCACATACCCCCCTCCTCCTTCCCTCGTGAACCCCCCTCCTCCATCTCGCACATACTCTCCTCCTTCTCCCACGTACCCGCCTCCTCCTTCTCCCACGTACCCTGCTCCTCCTTCCCTTGCGAACCTTCCTCCTCCTTCTCGCACGTATCCTCCTCCTTCCGTCGCGAACCCTACTCCTCCTTCTCGCACGTACCCTCCTTCTCGCCTCGCGAACTCCCTGGTTATCTGAAGTGCGTGCCACCCTGAGGCGCCAACCTCCGGCTGGCTGGATTCCACCGAGCGACTCTGGCGTATCCGCGACTGCGCCGCGCATCGTAGCCACAGGAGAACAGCATCGTTCTGTTGATGATGAACCACGTGCGGTTGAGTGATGAGTGATGAGTGAGTTGAGAACCATGTGCGGTGGAGTGATGAGTGATTCACTTCGCATTCGCTAAACCGGCACTTGTGTCCAAGCTGCTCATCCCCACGCTGTCGCGCGTAGGTGTGCTCTTTGTCGCATGAAGCCTGTCGCCTATATGCTAGAATACAAAACAGAAGCCACACTTGCATGTTGATTTTGTGGTCGTGTAAGATGCTTCACCATTTTCCGTCATCTATCTAAAGATAATCGCGACATTTAGCCTGTCACAGTTCGGGTATAACTTGGCGGAGAGTGATGTGGCTGTTTCAGTTTCAGTTTCAGTTTCAGTTTCAGTTTCAGTTTCAGTTTCAGACTCAAAATTGCGGCTCTTCAGAACAGCTTGACTTCTCAAGAACAATTTATAGCTTAGCTGAATATGGGAGCTGAATATGCAGCGAAAGTTGAAAAAATAGTCACATTGGTCCATCATGGGCTAAAATCGGCGGTGACCTAAGGTCATTGGCCACACCACAAACACATGTCCAACGCATACATGCTGTAAGCAATGCCATTGTAATTATGCGGTAGGCTTCATTTCAATATATTTCCACTATGAGCCTTTAAAAATCCATAAATTGTTATTGGACAACAACCTAGGATGTCCTTGACTTTGACTGTGATTTATAGCTTTTGATCCATTCGGTTACTCAGGACAAGCAATGCAAGTTTGATATTTTTGATTTTAGAAATAAGCTATAAAACAGAAGTGTCTAAATAGTGTTTGCCCACTTAGAGCACTTTATCTTGGTCTAGCCTCAGGTCACTCGACGGAGATCAATCAAATTAGAAAAGTAACTTCTTGCATGTATGCATGCATGGTAAAAACTAGTTAGAAGAGCATGTATATCACCAAAAATAGGAACATGATCCAAAATTGGCCTTGACTTTAAGTCCCTGACCTGACCAGGGCTAAAAAATAGCACCGTCCTGGCAATAGCGTCGGCGACCAGGTGCAGACTCACCAGGCCGCAGTGGCGACCAAAACCAGAATTTAGTTTGATATGTCCGTAAACATTTGAACCATAAATTATAGAATTAGTCGATGTATCAGATATTTTCATTTAGCAGCAATGATCTTTTTCCAGATCAAAAGTATACTAGGAGCGTACCGCTAATGCTATCAAATATTCCGTCCCTCTGACCTACCATATTTACACTAGAACCTCCCGTGGGCACAGGACGGCGCTTTTCTGACAACCACAAGGCTAAACCAATGGCATACCGTGGTCGCCAAAACCGCCGACGAACGCCGACCCGCCGACCAATGTGGTCGTCGCCTAGGAATCTAGTTGTAAATGAGGAATTGGAAATCAGGCAACTCTTGGTGGCTTGTTCAGTCGTTCGTTCGAAAATTGGTTGTTTACGGTACTTGTACCTAATCGTGATGGTGAATTAATGTCGCGTTTTCGTGAATTGATTGCTTGACTTCCTTGATTCATATTGACATTGCCGAGGTAGGTACCTAGTTAGATATCCAGGCGTGGACTCCATTCAACCATTCAAGATACTTACAGGGAGCCAGTTTGCTACTGGAGGTCAGAGGTCATATTGGATCAGGATAATACAGAAAGGTATGTTGATGGTTTTACCTACTTAGGTACCTAGGTAGGAACCTACCTAGGTACCGAGGTACCTTCCTAGGTACAAGGATATGATCATGGGTAGCAGTGTCCAGAGTGTAAGCATTGGTAAGCTTGTTTTTTTACTTTGGATATGGCATTTTACGACAAAAATATTACAAGAACACGTTTCATAATGGGATTAGGATCATGTAGCATGTTGCCTACCTAACCATTTACCTATTACCAGCACAAGTGCGTGCATACTTTTCAGTTGGTAACAGATAATATCAACATATTGATATTTAGTTGGGGCAATATATAATGAAGAAGAATGTAATATGTCAAATAAATCCTAATCTAACATAGCTGCTGCCACTAGGTTATTTCATGCTTTATCCCATGTGTTATGTCAAGCCTTTCATTCTAACCTGGTCTTTTTCTATCTTGAAATAAATATATCACAGTCGGACACTATCTTCAGAAAAAGGAAAAATCAAACATTTGCTGCAAAAAACAAGAAAGCAAAACATAATTGCATTCCATTTTGAGCAGGAATGAATGGTTCCATTGTCTTAATCATGTTCAGAAATATGATCTCACAATATTGGGTATAATTGCACTTTAAGGTATGCATGAGGCAAGTTTTGCACACATTTTACCTCCATGAAGCAAACAATAGGGTAAGGACTGGTTAGGTTAAGCTTTTCTTGTAAGTTAAAAACACTGCTTTTTAACCCTTTTCAACAAAAAAGTATTTCTTCAAAAACAGATTGAGCTAGGGTAGGCTATGTTAGGTTTTTCAATTTGAAAAATGTTTGAGAAAAATTGAAATTTTATTTTTGCAAGGAATGTATTTTCTTACATGAAAGGTTAAGCTAGGCTAGATTAGGTTATGTTATGTTGCATTTTTTTCTTTCTTTTGCACATTATTTTTATGCTATATTACCCAACTCCAAGCCCATTTGTTGGTGTTATTTTGCCTACTAACTGAAAAGTATGCATATGCACATGAAATGAGTGGTCACATCATGTTGACCACATTCATAGAGATTGCATTGGAAAAAGAAATTCCAAGAATTCAAAAATTACCTTAAGGTGCAGATTTACCTAATATTGTCCTGAAGTGTCATGTCATTCTGAAAGTTAAAAATATATCTAGTGTAAAATTTTGGGTATTATTGTGCTTTTAGGTATTCACAGGACAAGTTTTACACACATTTTACTGCCATGAAGCAAAGAATGTTGTTAGGTTTGGTTACATGAGGTTAGTTTAGCTGTTTCTATTGATAACAATTTTCCTTTTTATGAAAACAAATGTTGATTTTTCCTTCAAAAGCAGGTTAGGCTAGGTTAGGTTAGGTTTTTCATTTGATGAATCTTGAGAAATAAGTATGAAATCTTTCTATTTTTTTATATTTCTTTTCTCATGGTAGCTTGGTTAGGTTATGCTATTTCTTTTGCTTTTGAACATTATTTGTATGCTATATTACCCAATTGAAGGCCACCTTTTTAGTGTTCTTCTACCTGCCAACTGAAAAGCAAGCATTTGCAGAGGAAATGAGCGGTCACATCATGTTAACCATGTTCATAAACCGTTGGAAAAGGAAGGTCCAATAATTCAAAAATTACCTTAAATCATAAATGTACCACCTTTTGTGGGGACAAAATTAACTTGTACTTTTTGTATTTCATTAAATTAGAAATCCTAACATAAGATATCCTATGATAACACCTTTGCTTTACAGAGGAAAAGCATGTGATTACTGATTAGTATGTCTTGTATACAGTCTAAACTACAAATTACTGAAGCTCCTGAGATGGCAAGTGGAGAAGGTTTAGATAAAGATACCCATATGGAAGAACATTGGAATGTAGAGCTGGTGCTGATTTGGTCTGCTTACTTTGCTTTCCTTTGCCATTCACCTTGCCATGCCAGAATTTGCTGTGCCATTTCCAATTATTTATAAAAGAAAAAACGGAAACTCTAATATGCACACAGATTACAGCACAATGATGGTACTTTTCTTTGTATAGGTATAATCCAGGTACTTTGAATAGGATATATCTAGGATAGATGGTATTTTTCCACTCTGGCCAGGATATGGGTCTTTAGCATCCAAATCCAGTGTGAAAACAATACATGCATATTATGCTGAATTTCAAATAAAGTAATTGTACCAGAATTTTGGTGCACTGTACAATCATTCCAGGACATGCACAGATGTGTAGAGTTTGGCTTGAAAAATATGCTTTGTTCAGGCCTATTTTGTTCCCAAGTTACTTATCCAGATATCTTGAATAGTATATATCTAGAATAGATGGTATTTTTCCACTCTGGCCAGGATATGGCTAGGATATGGGACTCCAGCATCCCAATCCAGTGTGAAAAGAATACATGCATGTTATACTGGACTTCAAACTGAAATAATTGTGCCAGAATTATGGTGCACTGTATAATCATGGCACAATTACAGATGTGTTGAGTTATGCTTGAAAGTAATGCTTGGTTGAAGCATAATTTTTGCTAAGTATCCCTGGATATGTAACATTATTTCATTTTTTTCTGGAACTATGTTAGATATGTCTAGAGTAATATGCATTCTCAAGTTGCTTCAACATGGGCAACAACTTAAAACCAGTAAAGTTTGGTTAAATGCATTTCCCTTCAATAAAGCTGTCATGAGCTGTAGCATATCTGTACATGTGATGTAAGTTTGGTGCTGTGTGTAAAAATTCTGATGGAATTCTTCAGTTTCAAAGCAAGGAGGGTTGGACATGGTTGAATTTGTTATTTAATGTTGCATTTCGAGAGCAAAATGTTTAACATTCCATTCCAAAATTGTATTTTTTTATTTCTGATCCATTAACTCCTTTCTGTATTTTCCAGTTAGCTTGGGCATGTCAATCAAACAGGAAGAAGTTTGCAGTCATTTGCAAACATCTCAAATCTTTTGGTGAAAAGGTCCCATATATTCCAGATAATTCCCCATGGAGGATAATTGTCTGGATGACAAACATCCAGTACAGGAACATTCTTTCAACCCTGGTTGGACAGAGTACATGTCAGCAGTCAGCAGGCTGGATTTGTGCTTTGCAATCCTGGATGTGGAGAGGAAATTTTTGTGTGTAATTGAATATGGAGAGGATATTTGTATTCCAGCTTATGGCATCAGAATCTCGGCTTGTACTTTCCAGTAAATCTTGAGCACATCACAGAGCAGTTCATTGTCAAGAACCATTATTGACCTACAAGTGAGACAAATGAAGAAGATTTCCTCAAGAGGATGATGCTTTGGATGCACCAAATCTAGGTTTAGCCAATTTTTCCAACCCGGCAGTCACTGATCTGGTTGTATATGTACCCCCACCCTTTCTGATTACTATCGATCGCATATTCTTCTATGCTCAACTGAGTGGGTACAAGATTTGGCTTGTGGGTGCAGTATATTGATATATTATGGCCAGCCAAACATTTTAATTCAAATTAGCATTATTCGCGTTGATCTCAGTTAACCCCACTATCGCCTATTATTATATTCCCTGCATGCATTGCGTTTTGTGTGAACCCATTTCTCTTTCACCAAGGTAAGCGGGATATCGGCCTTTACTTCGGTCCTGGCTCCGCACTGCAAGAGCCAAACTAAGAGCATGGATTCGCGCGGCTGCTTCAAGGACAGCAACAAGAAGTTGTCGTACAAGATGGACAACATCCGCATAGTCAGTGACCTGCGCGCCATCCAGGCTTCGCCGACCGAGAGTGTCGTCGGCGCTGTACTGGCGGCTGCGTCTCGCCTGCATATTAGCGGGTTGATTTCCAACACCGTGCCACCAGAGTCCGTCCGCGCCGCTTACCACGTCCTGAAGAAACTGCCGTGCTCGCAGTGCAAGTCTCGGCACTGGTGGTACATCTGTGGCTTATCTACATCTGTTTGGCACACATCGCGTGCTGACCACCAAAACGTCTCACATCAGTTGATCGTTCGGCGGAACGCCCCTGACGTGGCACGCAGACTGTATCACAGAATGAGTGCTGCAAAGAAACCCTTGCTTGAACAATTGAACAACTTTATACTTGCGAACATTGGGGAGGGGGGGGGGGGCGATGGAATGAACTGTGATCTCCCGCTGTAGAGATGTGGCAAAGTGGTAGCAACTACTTGTGATACTTGTGATGACTATTTGAGGCGTCCGCTGCCGCACCTGTGAGGCGACTACTGCCACGGCTGTGAGACGGCCACTGCTACAGCTGTGAAGCGGCCGTTATTATGTTTGTGAGGCGGCCACTGCCACGGCTGTGAGACGATGGCTGTCATGGCTGTGAGGCGGCCACTGTCACGACTGTGAGGCGGTCACTTACCACACCTGTGAGAGGGCCGCTGCCATGGCTGTGAGGCGGCCACTTCCGCACCTGTGGAGCGGCCGTTGTCATGACTGTGAGGCGGCCACCCCCTTGAGCGGCCGCTGTCAACTGTGAGGCGGCCACTTCCGCACTTGTGAGGCGGCCGCTGTCATGACTGTGAGGCGGCCACTGTCATGACTGTAAGGTGGCCGCTGCTCTGGCTGTGAGGTGGCTGTTGTCAAGGCTGTGAGGAAGCCGCTGCCGCAACTGTGAGGCGGCCACTGCCACGGCTATGAGGCGGCCACTGCTGCGACTGTGAGGGGGCCATGGTCAGGGCTGTGAGGAGGCCGCTGCCGCACCCGTGAGGCGGTCACTGTGATGGCTGTGAGGTTGCCGATGCCGCGGCTGTGAGGCCGCCACTCCCGTGGCTAAAACTGATCGGCAATGGTGTGAAATGTTATCTTAGTTATGCCCAATTTTGCATTGTCTAGAAAATTCTTTTTTGATAGGACGCTATTTAGAAGTGCACCACTGAAATTCATATACATCAGGATTCCATCCATATCAGCGTATTTTCATGTTTCTTCCACGAAATATATCCAGCTGAAAAATGTGCTGAAGAAGATGTTAAAAGAAAAGGCTTATGCCTACTAGTTCTGTTACTACCGTCCAAGTGTAGAAGTACTGTACCTATCAGTAATTAGTAATTTTTCGTTGTTTTGTATCTGATGTAAGATGACAGCTAATGGGAATTAGAAATATTCATCTGGACTAGAAATGTAATCTATTCTATACACGGTAGAAGATTGCGAGTAATTGATGTCCGATTGCCGAAGATCGCTTGGGATATTTCACCTTTATGTCCTGAACTCCGGATTGTGTCATTCTTCGCTATCTTCGAGGGAATTTTGTTCATCCTGCACTGTCTCCGAGCGAATTTGCTCTCCGAGCGACATTCATGAGTTCCTATGGGAAGGGCGACACTCCTTTTGGTGCGCAAAAATTTACTCAAGGCGCCAAGCGACACCTATTTCTGATGAAACAATCGAAGAAAGCATGGAAGGCCGTCATATCTGCAAAAGGTGGGTAATCATGAAAAAATAATGCTTCGGAAATTTCATGTTATCCAATCCCGAGGGACAACCGCCCCTTTCACCACCCAACCCCACCCCCTCCCCATTGAACCGTACCTGATTGGCGACCAATTTCCCAGAATTGTATCTCGTCGGCGACCACCGAAAGGCTTTTTTGAGCCCTGGACCTGACCTCGAACAAAAAACAGAGATATCCCGCATTGTAATCACTGCCCAATTGTACTCACATACCAAGTTTAATTTCAACACCTTTTCATTTAGACGAGTTCTCGATCCAAAAACAACTTTGGAAATGGTCCTTTTTCACCTGAGCTAGGTCAATGACCTTACACGACCTGAGGTTGTACCTTCCTTGCAGGAGCAAACAATGATTGCGGAATAGGCACTGACAATTTCGTGGCGCTGCGGGCTCGCGTATTTTTCTCTATCACGGAAAAACATTGGGAGAAATACACTCTGGTTAACACGCGCCCTGGAGGGCCTCTGAGAATTACGCGCACTGGAGGGGGGGCGGATTCCGCCCCCCCCCTAAGATCTCGGCTCCTAGTAAAGTTGGAGGAACGAAATTCGCAGGGTGGATGGGCACGGCAGTGATCTCTATTGTGTGCAATTTTCGTGACCTTAGGTCAATATCTTCAAGGTCAAATGAGGTCAGATTGACAAAATTTTCCGGTTTTGCGTGGCTTGGCTTGTCATCGTTATGGATCGCTGTGACTGTGTTTAAATGCTCAAAAATGGGCATCAATGATGTTTTGGACATTACTAATGATGCAATGCAGATGCTAGACCCAACATTTGACCTCAGGTCACCTATATAGCACCACTTTATCAGGTCAGTTACCTGTTCCAGTTGCCGGAACCGGCCGCCCGCCCGACTGCTCCGTCGGGCAGCTCGGAGCAATCGGCTTCGTGAAGAAGGGAGTGAAGTACATGGATAAAGTATGGAAACACAATGACAAACAGTACAAATGACAACCAGTTGTGCATTTATGGCAACATTCCAGTTGATCAAGTTTGGTTCCATTAACCTGTCACGAACTTGACCTGACTTGACCTTGGTGACCTAACATGACCTTGAAACTATACAGCATAGCAATATGCATCAAACAAGTCGCTAGTGTTGCCTAGAACACTTCCCTTTTGTCAGTATACTGGAAGCGCATCAGCGCCGATTTTTGTGGTCTGGCGCTATAACATTTTTTGATTTTAGCGGCCCCTAACTTGAAAAATGTTCGGCCGATTTCCATTTTTCTTACTTTAAACGACGCGCCGTTCATTTCTAAGCAGGTACGCCAAAACTCGCGTATATCGACCGGTAAAATCTGCAGTTATTTGCGAAAAACCGGAGGGGTGGGCGGATTTCGCCCCCCCCCCTCCAGTGCGCGTGTTAAGTCACGCTCAAACAAGTCTCTGACTGCTCTTTGTTGTCATCTACTGGTAATGCAGTATCCGTGGAGAACGTTTGTTCGTCATGACAGCACCCCTGAAGAACAAACCTCGTTCCATTCTGTTTCAGTCCAGCATGGGTGCAGCGTACTGCCCAACTCCCGGTGCTCCAGCCCAGAATGGGCCAAGGAGCGGTCGTAAATATCTTTTCATGTTTGGGGGAGACCAAGCTGATTTTAGAGCAATCATTTCCAGTCAACACCGTGGTTCACACGTGCACAGGCGAGGGGAGGGTTGCCGGAATGCGCTCACCCCTCGTGTTTTTCGACGATATCTCATGAACGGGGCGAGATATTGTAATGAAATCTTGTGACGTTGTTAAAAATTGATCAGCGCAACATATGCGGGGACACAAATCGATATCTGTTCGGTAAATATAGGAGCTGCAGGGGTGCAAATGCCGGCCACCCGGACGCCGAGTATTCAACGTCACAAAAGGCTTCGCCGGTGCGGTGAAGCGGTGGCCTCGACCTCATTTGACCATGAAGACCTAGGGTCACGAAATGCACACTGAAGCGAATTCACTACAGCCGCGATCTGTCCTCCAAATTTTGTGCTTCTATCTTAGAGATAGAGATCTTAGAGAAGTTGTTCCAGGTGTTCCAGTCCAGAGTACGAACAGTATACTGCCGAACTCCAGGTGTTCCAGTCCAGAGTACGAACAGTATACTGCCGAACTCCAGGTGTTCCAGTCCAGAGTACGAACAGTATACTGCCGAACTCCAGGTGTTCCAGTCCAGAGTACGAACAGTATACTGCCGAACTCCAGGTGTTCCAGTCCAGAGTACGAGCAGTGTACTGCCGAACTCCAGGTGTTCCAGTCCAGAGTACGAACAGTATACTGCCGAACTCCAGGTGTTCCAGTCCAGAGTACGAGCAGTGTACTGCCGAACTCCAGGTGTTCCAGTCCAGAGTACGAACAGTATACTGCCGAACTCCAGGTGTTCCAGTCCAGAGTACGAACAGTATACTGCCGAACTCCAGGTGTTCCAGTCCAGAGTACGAACAGTATACTGCCGAACTCCAGGTGTTCCAGTCCAGAGTACGAACAGTATACTGCCGAACTCCAGGTGTTCCAGTCCAGAGTACGAACAGTGTGCTGCCGAACTCCAGGTGTTCCAGTCCAGAGTACGAACAGTATACTGCCGAACTCCAGGTGTTCCAGTCCAGAGTACGAGCAGTGTACTGCCGAACTCCAGGTGTTCCAGTCCAGAGTACGAACAGTATACTGCCGAACTCCAGGTGTTCCAGTCCAGAGTACGAACAGTATACTGGCGAACTCCAGGTGTTCCAGTCCAGAGTACGAACAGTATACTGGCGAACTCCAGGTGTTCCAGTCCAGAGTACGAACAGTATACTGCCGAACTCCAGGTGTTCCAGTCCAGAGTACGAACAGTATACTGCCGAACTCCAGGTGTTCCAGTCCAGAGTACGAACAGTATACTGCCGAACTCCAGGTGTTCCAGTCCAGAGTACGAACAGTATACTGCCGAACTCCAGGTGTTCCAGTCCAGAGTACGAACAGTATACTGCCGAACTCCAGGTGTTCCAGTCCAGAGTACGAACAGTATACTGCCGAACTCCAGGTGTTCCAGTCCAGAGTACGAGCAGTGTACTGCCGAACTCCAGGTGTTCCAGTCCAGAGTACGAGCAGTGTACTGCCGAACTCCAGGTGTTCCAGTCCAGAGTACGAACAGTATACTGCCGAACTCCAGGTGTTCCAGTCCAGAGTACGAACAGTATACTGCCGAACTCCAGGTGTTCCAGTCCAGAGTACGAACAGTATACTGGCGAACTCAGGTGTTCCAGTCCAGAGTACGAACAGTATACTGGCGAACTCCAGGTGTTCCAGTCCAGAGTACGAACAGTATACTGCCGAACTCCAGTGTTCCAGTCCAGAGTACGAGCGTGTACTGCCGAACTCGGTTTCGTGTACAATCTGAGGATACTGCCGAACTCAGGTGTTCCAGTCCAGAGTACGAACAGCATACTGCCGAACTCCAGGTGTTCCAGTCCAGAGTACGAACAGTATACTGGCGAACTCCAGGTGTTCCAGTCTAGAGTACGAACAGTATACTGCCGAACTCCAGGTGTTCCAGTCTAGAGTACGAACAGTATACTGCCGAACTCCAGGTGTTCCAGTCCAGAGTACGAACAGTATACTGCCCACTCCAGGTGTTCCAGTCCAGAGTACGAACAGTATACTGCCGAACTCCAGGTGTTCCAGTCTAGAGTACGAACAGTATACTGGCGAACTCCAGGTGTTCCAGTCCAGAGTACGAACAGTATACTGCCGAACTCACTGCGGCGGCAGACAGGGGAAGAGGCGGTATATCCTGCACTGTACCTTATTCGGTATCCTGTACCTTGAGAGAGTACAATCGAGACAAAGTCTCCTACAAAAGCAAAGGCATCCTAGTGATCATAGTACGGGCAGAACTCGCCGTAATCAGAGCGCAAAGTAGGAATGGATTGGCTAAGTAAAGGAATGGCATGGAAGTTGATGGTCTACTGGACGGCCAGTTTGGCTCGTAGCCGAACGGTCTCGGGTTGAGATCCCGCTGGCGGCGTGCGACTTCGGCTTCCCGAACATAGAAGAGACAGGGCGGTGATGCTACACCCCTATGCAGCTGCATGTTCGGTAAGAGCCCAACGTTTTCTTTTCGCAAAAGAAACTCATGGAAACTTCATGTCCACGCGTATTAGTTTGTCATGTGACGCGCACCACAACCCAAACGCGTAACCGATCGCCGAGCCTGACGGATATGTGACATGTTAACTTATTAACATGTCACATGTCGTGTTGGCGGCATTTGCCATGTCGTTTTAATGTGCTACTCTATGGCGAACGCTCTGATGAAGGTGACTCGTCAGTACCTGAGCTTGCCTTTCTCTTTTGGGGAATCAGTGAAAATTGTTGTCTGAACTTTTTACCGGTTAGTTGGATGATGATTTGGCTCTATATCCACTCATTTTCAAATACATTTGAAGAATTGGCCATCTCGCGGTACTATTTTTGTGGCAGTATCATAAGCACTTAACTGGTCAAATTGCAACATTTCCGCATGCTTGAGCTCTTTTTTACATTGACAAATGGGAAAGTCAGTGACAGTTATCGTATCAGTAGCCAAAGTCGTGTTAATTTGGTGCAGATTTTCCCGATGTCCACTCAATCTCGTGTGCACCAACACATTGTCTGTCACGTGGCATTGATTGTGTAGTGGTGCCGTTGGTACTTAACGGTCCACATTGCGACATGTTGTTGTTATGTGCACAATTATGTTACCACCTTTAGCTCTTGGGACAACAATCCGTCCATTTTAGAATGTTTTGCCTTGCATTTTAGAGTCCAATCTTTTTTCTACGAAGTGATCTCAACACGATGCGACAATGTAGATTAACATCTGCACATTTAGAATGTTCAAATGCCGAAATTTTCCAATGGCGAAATCAGGAGACACATACATAGGCGAAATTGGGGGAAACCATTTTGGAATGTGTTTGTATTTTACATCTGTAATACTGTGCGTGAATGGACATAGCTCATTTTTGGTGATCTAAAGCACCATTCGATGTCCATATAGGCACGTGCAAAACAGCCAATGGCGAAGCCAAGTACCTACGGTCGGGTAGGCCTCCTTTGTCCTTCTGGGCATCAATGGCCATTGGAAAAACTCATGACTTCACCACTGAATGCCATTCGTTTTCATATTTTGTCCTGACTTCACTTCTTCTCTCCTTGATCACCCACTGACAAAGTGTCGTCGCCCGTCGCGCCATTATTTGTAGTGGTTTGAGTACGGCATGTCCTAAATATCTCTTGTCATCTCCTGGATTCGCCATTGGGATTGTCTCCGCCTTTGTTTGCGATGCATTAATACCGTTTGCTCTGAATTCACCCCACACTCCCAACTTTCGGATGGCAACATACATGATGCTGCCTTGAGAAAACTGGGCACATGTTGCCCATTCCCCTCCACCTGGATCCGCCCCTGACATGCTGAGGCTCAACGAAAGCATTTCCGTTCATAAGCAAAGTTGTATTATCAGTTGAATTGCACACCATATTCGCTTGAACGGCAACGCAATGAGTGTATTTAGATGTGCGTGTTGTTCCTAGGTTTTCGCAAACATCCGCAGCAGATGCCTCCCAGTATTTACACCTGGAGCCGCCTCTGATATAGTCACGAAGCTAAAATGTTTACGAAAGTAGAAGAAGAAAGCTATGAAACACCACCGAGTTTCACGCTCACGCCACAAATCGTTAGGTAACAGCAGGCGAAAAACCACTGGGATGGACTGTGAGCATAGGCGAATACGCCCCCCCACACCCCCACCCCCACACTACCGAAATGGAGTTAGGCTTAGATATTAAGCTGGATGCGTGCAAGTCCGGATACATCACAGATAACCAAAACACCGCAGATACGCTTAGCACGTAAAAGTACGCCTTCCTGCTATATTACGCAATTTCCAGTCCAAAGCTATACCATCCCAAACAAAAACTTTGGGAACCAAATATTTCACGGATTAACTCTTGTGATGCGGTGGTGGGCACGAATAAATTTTACTTCCGAGAGTAAGCCAGCAGTTACCAGGAGACAAAAGCGACATCAAGTTACATGTAACAATAGGCCTCAACATACTAAACCAATACAACAGCCTGGAGCCACCCATCAGCCTAAAGACGGCTAAATATATAGTAATTGTGACATGCATCGCACCGTAATGACATGCCCATCATTAGCCCGGGCACAAATTCGTCGGCGGATGATTCATATTCCTCTTTGTCCTATTTTTGAAGGACTTCAATGGCCTAAAATATGAGGGAATGGGGTACATGATGGCCTCACAAATTTCGAAAACTAAACGGCCGATTTTCTTGCGAGAACATGAGGCGATTCTCAGTGATAAAATCTACATTAAATGAGACGAAGGTTTGAACCGTTGGACAGACATGATGCTCGGATCAAGCAGGCAGAAATACGTATATCCGGAAGTTTTCCCACACCAGACTGACCCTATGCTTCGCAGCCAATGCAATCATACTCAACCCTGTTTTACAGCAGGCGAAAGGTCTCTTAGCTCAAGTGAAAACACCTTACTTTTTATGCAATCATGCTAGTGTGGCACATCAAATTGATGCACACATCAGACATGGCACTTACAATTGATGCACACATAAACCATGGAACATAAAATGTATGCACATATTAACCATGCAGGCCAAAATTGATGCACACATAAACCATGGCACATCAAATCGATGCACACATAATACATGGCACACCAAATTTGTTGCACACATAAACCATGGCACATCAAAGTGATGCACAAATAATCCATGGCACATGAAAATGATGCACACATAAAGTATGGCACACCAAATTCAGCGCTTATTTTAGGAATTTGTATTCACTATGATACCTCAAATTGCCAGCAACAAAGCTATGTTAGTATGGGGAAGGATAAACCGGATGCCAATGTTATGTGACGTAAAGATCAGACAGTGACAACGGCTGAACCAAGAAATTGGAACAAGACATAAGTCTGATGAAAATAATTCGTTGCATTTATTAAGGTTTCAAAACCCTGGTGAACAACACGCAGAAAACGGCATTGAGACAGCGGAAGTACAAAGCCAACTCAGCGAGAGTGACCGACTGGCTATCAAAACATCTACATGTCGGAAAGATCGTGACCTCGAAATGCAATATAATGAAACACCGACATGGGGAACGCATCATTATTTTTACCAAACATCGAGCTACACCCAAATTTCACGATGAGTACGTCAACACCTAATTTGAAACCTTTCACCTAACCTTTCAGATAGGGCACTTTCTTCATTAAAATGTTCATTATAGGCGAAGTCAGGTACCTTAGGCTGTGGGAAGCATTGCCTAACAATCGCATATGCATACAGTATAAGCGAGCCAAATTAAGAAAAAGGAAATTGAAGGAAAAGAGTTACTGTAAAACGAGCTTCGCCTGGAACCACCCTTGACACTAAACTACATTTATTTGGCGAAAGGTCTTGACGACGCTAAAGCGTGCGCTCATACCACCAGGCAACAGCTTGGCGCCTTATTTGCTGTACTTTGATAAAGCTGCAGACTTATGCACTTGTTTAAAAGCCGTTCCTAATAGAGCAATAGCAGTTCTTAGTTACTATCAGGGAACAGTCGTCCGTATGCGTGCTCTTGGTGAGCAGACTGACTTTAAGCAAACCATGGCTCATTCAAGCACGTTATAGAAATTACTGCTGGCGGAACTGAGGCAAGACCCGCGAATGTTGACACATGTTGACACATGTTGACACATATTATGGGAGTATGGTGATCGTTATAAGCATGCATTCCGAAAACTTCCTGGGAATCGTCTCTCACCAAAATATTATTCGTAAACTTCTAAAATGTTTGCTAAAACATCTTGAGCGTGAAGGGGAAAAATATCAATTTAAATGAATGCACCAGAAATGTCCAAGTCATTTTCCCCTACATTTGACACAGACTCTGCATCCATTGCTGGAATGCATGGGTAACCATATCATAGCTATTTTGCAATTAGTATCCTAGTGGTAGTTGCTGCAGTTTCCCGACAATGCCTGAGCCCTGAACTAAATGTCAGTGACCAAGTACGAGCATGGTCATTTTGGGGTCTATTCTTTCCATGCAAATCCCATAAGCGTAATTACAATCTGCACAATGATTGGGTGACACGTCCTCATATCCTCCCCCCCCCACACACACACTTGGCGCCGCCCCTGGTTAAGGATCTGCAGACTCCCCACATGAGGCCATTAGTAATCTGATAAATCAGATGGAGACATGTCTGAACCAACTATACGACTACTTCCTGGATAACGGTTTGAAGGTAAACCCGACCAAAACTCAGCTTCTCACGTTCGGATCGCGTCAGAATCTTCGCAATATTACCCCGATACGAGTGTGCTTTAGGGACGCTGTGATATATGAAAGTCATTCGTGTAGGAACCTTGGGGTGACATTTGATCGCCACATATCGTGGGATTCCCATGTAGCTGTCGTGGTCCGCAAGTGCACTGGATTCCTTATGGCCCTGAACCATCTGCGTCACCATCTGCCAACCAGTACCCTCTTCACTATAGTCAATAGCCTAGTTATATCCAATATCCGCTACTGCATATCTGTTTATGGGAACGGGTCGGCAGCAAACATCCACAGACTAGACAAAATCATTAACTTCGCCACTAGAGTCGTGTCAGGTCTACGGAAATTTGATCATATTGCTGATGCCCGTAACGAGTTGGGTCTTCTCACCGCAGCTGATCTGCATCTATTGCACAGCCTTACTTTGCTCCACAAGATCATTCTGACGGGTGAGCCAACGCACATTGCCGGTCAAATCTCTGCAAACTCTACCCTGCGAAACCGTCATACGCGTGCAGACGACCACCTGCACCTACCAGCCATACCCAGAGAGGCGGGCCGCAGGAGATTTCTCTACTCGTCTGTCTTCCACTACAACAAACCCCTACTGAAACAAAAACATTGAAGCTGTCTAACTTCAAGAAGCGTGTACGAGCTTATCTCCACGAGCAACACTAGTCACAAAAAAACTTACAAAATAGATTTGTGTACACCATGCACTCACATTTAGGCCATCGCTTTCATATCACTTCCATAAACCACTCGTTTACAGCTCGTGTTGCAAGCACGGTGTGTGTAGTGCAGAGTGATATGGGTATTGTATTATGTTGGTGTATGAATGTTTGTTGCGCATGTGTTCCCACTATTGACCACAAATCTATCCTTTCTTTGTAAATATCTGAGTTATACCCAGACTGTCCATAATAGCCACTATACGTGGAGGGCATGTATTGTGAAATAAATAAATAAATAAATAAATAGTTCTGATATGTAAAGACTCCTTTACTTTATCAATATTCTATGACTTCCCGAAGTGCCTTACATACAAGTGCTATAATCGAGGGGGACACTGAGAGTTATACGCTCTGTGCGCACACGTGACGCACCCCCCCCTCTCCAGTAGCCCAGGTAGCCCAGCCGGCGGAACCTCGCTCAGCATTGGACTCGCCACAGAAGCGCAGTGCTGCAGCTGCTGTGTGCGATCACATGCAATTTCTGTCTGAGAGGGTGAGAGCGGTGGGACCTGCGCCGATATGGTCGGAGAAGCTGGCGACAGACCGGTGTCCTACTATTGACAGCACGCCAGCCACTCGGCTGTCATCGCTCCTTTAGGTGATCGGTATCGCATGTGTGCTGATGTTCATGCTGATGGATCATATTTGGTTTTGTTCCGGTAATGGATGACCAGTGCCAGTGCTGGCCTGTGGGTATGCAGCTGCCCTGTATCCTAGTTCTCTCTCTCTCTCTCTCTCTCTCTCTCTCTCTCTCTCTCTCTCTCTCTCTCTCTCTCTCTCTCTCTCTCTCTCTCTCTCTCTCTCTCTCTCTCTCTCTCTCTATATATATATATATATATATATATATATATATATATATATATATATATATATATATATATATATATATATATATATATATATATATATATATATATATATATATATATATATTTTATATATATATATATATATATATATCTCTCTCTCTCTCTCTCTCTCTCTCTCTCTCTCTCTCTCTCTCTCTCTCTCTCTCTCTCTCTCTCTCTCTCTCTCTCTCTCTCTCTCTCTCTCTCTATATATATATATATATATACATCCATGGGAAGATATGGTACATTTGTTTGCCGCTCCATTTGTTTGCCGCTCCGTGCCCACGGCCTCCCCGAAGTCGAGCCCTGACTACGCTGCTGATTGGCATGCCCCGCCCGGGTACTGCTCCAGTTATGTGCCGCACCCTTCATCTACGTGCGTGATGAAGCCGCCGCTCGTTATTGCTCACACTTCCCCAACGGAAGGGAGATGAAGGAAAGTCCAGAACTGTGGCGGGCGTTTTCCTGACTGTTGGGTGCGGTGCGTAGTCGCTGCAGTATATAAGTTGGCGGATAATGGGAGCAGCATCAGTTGCCATCGACAACCCAACACAGCAGATATGAAGGTAATCCAAGCTCGTTTTATTGTGTTCTGAAGCGTGTAAGCTGTGAGAAGTGGTCCAAGCTAGGACAGTTATGATTATCAGTTTTATTGTGTTCTGAAGCGTGCTATGCTGTTGAGAAGTGGTCCCAGCTGTGGCAGCTGTAGGACAGTTCACATGATTAATCCAGTTTTATTGTGTTCTGAAGCGTGCTATGCTGTTGAGAAGTGGTCCCAGCTGTGGCAGCTGTAGGACAGTTCACATGATTAATCCAGTTTTATTGTGTTCTGAAGCGTGCTATGCTGTTGAGAAGTGGTCCCAGCTGTGGCAGCTGTAGGACAGTTCACATGATTAATCCAGTTTTCATTGTCAGCCTTAAAAAGCGCATTGCCGTGTGGAGTAGAGTGGCATGCCCGGTGATATTTGCTCAAACAGCGTACATACATCAGACTATGTCAGAAAAAAACTAACCTTGCAAGGACCATGTTGCTCATGTGTGTGCTACACGCAGAATAGCAAGAGATAACCAGTAATTCATTGAATCGACAAGTAGCGATCGACAGTAGCGACTATTTCGCAAAAATGCTAAATTTATCGAAACTGAAGAACCATGGTGGAGTTTGGGGGTGGCGATAAAGTGAACGGAAATTGTGACATGTCAGTGGAAACTACACCTACTAGAAACCTGCCCTGTCCTCCAGATAACAGTATTTTCACGCTCTGGATTGATATATGGTCCATTAGTAAAGTTCACAGCAGTCATATAGCAACAGTTCCAAATTTTGCCGCAGATGACCTATGATTGCAATGATTCCGAAATATGGTCAATAGCGTCAATCATCTATGTTTCACTGTCATCTTACGCCTGCTATGCGGCAGACTTCCTGTGACGCCATCGGGGTCTCTGATATTTTTCGTCGATACAAACGATTTCGAGAAAAATGAATTTTATCACATAATATAATTGTCTATGCATACAGCATACGAGTTTGTGTTCACCTGCGGTACGAGACGAGCTCATTCGCCATAACGTGCCGGCTCTTGCCCCCAGCTCATCATCATCTCGGCTCTGGTGGCGGCATTCTCTGCTGGAGTCATCGCCTACGGCAGACCCGGCTACCACGGCAACTACGCCCTCGGAGGGCCTCTCGGCGTCGGCGCCGGCTACTACGGCAGCTACGGCCTCGGAGGGTCTCTCGGCGTCGGCGCCGCCTACCATGGCAACGCCCTCGGAAGGCCTCTCGGCGTCGGCGCCGCCTACCATGGCAACGCCCTCGGAGGGTCCCTTGGCGCCGGCGCCGCCTACTACGGCGGTCGCTCCAGCTACGGCGGTCGCTCCAGCTACGGCGACTACTACGCCGTTCCCAACTACAACTACGGCTACGCTGTGAAGGACGCCTACTCGGGCGTCGACATGGACGCGCAGGAGAACCGGCTGGGCGAGCGCACCGAGGGCTCCTACTCGGTGCTGCAGCCCGACGGCAGGAAGCGGATCGTCACCTACTGGGTGGACGGCGACTCCGGCTTCAACGCCGACGTCAAGTACATAGGCGTGGCGCACCACCCGGCCACGCCCATCGCCGTCGGCCACCACGGCGGACTGGCGGGTGGGGTCGGCGCTGGTCTGGCGGGAGTGGGCCTTGCGAGCGGCCGTTACGGAGTGGGCTATGGTCTTCACTGACGCCTGTAACAGTGAATGATGGATTTCGCGGCAGTGTCCACGGCCTCCCCGAAGCCGAGCGCTGACTACGCTGCTGATTGGCATGCCCCCGCCCGCGTACTGCTTCAGTTACGTGCCGCACCCGACCTCTACGTGCGTGACGAAGTCGCAGCGCCTTATTGCTCACACTTCCCAAACGGAAGCGAGATGAAGGAAAGTCCAGAACTGTGCAGGGCATTTTCCTGATTCCCGAGATATTTGACGGCGGGCGTCCTGCTCTGCCTGGGTATATGTGGTATCCATGAAATGTGAGTGTCTGTCTGGAGGAGTAGGAGTCCAGCAATACATCAACTTTGCCTCGCACCGTTTCTGAAGCAATGGAAAACAATTTGACGTTCACACTCCGGAATCAGAAATCGAACTTCAGCGCAGTGACGTGACATCAATTGTTGCGTGACTTTTTCGTCGCGCTTACATTGAACTTGCCTCCCCATCTTTGCTACCATATCGTCAACACTGAGCGAAACATTAGAAACCATTCAAAGCAACAGCATCAGAGCAGCCACAGGAGCCCTCGGCTCCACATAGATAGCCAGTCTTCCAGTAGACTCAGACGCGCCTCACCTCCGCTTCAGGACACAACAGCCTCACCGCTACCACATTAAATCCCAGCCAATTGAAAATCACCGGGCATAGCGATGCTTCCAGCCTCACAGATACGACAGGAGCACAAATTCCGATCACTTGGTGTTGAAATTGCCACGTTTTTTCAGGGCTTAACCTAGCAATGTCAACCACTGCAGCTCGATCGCCCACTAAGCAATTCTAGACCAACAGTAAATAAATGGAACTTGCTCTTGGAAAAGACATTCGCTATCACATTGGTAGAAATTCTTGGCATCTTCAACATATTATCCGACCTTCACAGTCACAAAACTTTCGTATTCACTGATTTGTCCAAACACTAGGTTAAATGATACATAGCCATCACTGGACTCGGCCTTAGGCGGCGCAAAAAGAGCAGCGCAGTAATTTATTCGGATTCCGAAGCAGTCCTTCAGTTAATTGGTAACACACACAACTGCCAACACCCAATCATGGATCAAATCCAATAAGCCGTCGCCCGCAACGTACACCAGTTTTCCTTCCTCTGGATTATGGGCGCGTCAGCATTCAAGGAAAAAAACAAGGGGACGGGCTGGCATGGCAAGCCTTAGCATCTGGAACTTATCCCAACATGGAACATTCGGTAGTCGATTGCAAAGCACTCCTGCAACGCCACATTCGCCAACGTCACCAGAACACATGGACACAACACAACTCTACATTTCACCGCTCCAACCGCACCGACATCAAACAAACGCTAGGCACATGTAACACTGACACCACCAAAAGGACACCGCCAAAAGGAAGTCATTCTCACAAGACTTAGGACTGGTTGCTCAAAACTAACACAGCCTCAACTATAGTTGAGGATATCTTCTATAGAAGATGACCATTATACAACACCTCACTGACATCTGCAACACCACATTAAGCATAGGCACATCCTGCTAGATTGCATTAGCTTTGACGTCCACAGGACAACCACTTAAGGCCTTCTGTCAAAGAGGGCAGCACCCTCTCGCTTCCATCGCTTCTGGGTGACACGCACCCTGAACTCCTCCAATTACTATTTGGCTATCTGTACACCATCGAACTAGCAGGTGCATTGCAGGCGCCACCACCAACACACACTTCAACACCCACTCCAACATGCACTGCATGTCCGCTCATGCAATCGTAGTTATAACGTAAATAGCCGTCCATGAATGGCGTAAGATGTGCATGAGCCTACTCGCTTTCCCATTCGAAATAAATGGATACCCGGCGGTACCGTCGGGCGTAAGTGAGACGACTTGCCTTACAATTCACAACGTAAAACGGTTACCGAGAGATTCAAAGGACGTAGATCAGCTGGATTGCGAAACACCGTACTTACCTCACGCACAGCCCTGCATGGCATCATGCTGCTACTAGCCAGTGCTAACAAATAACGGGCGGCGGCCGGCCTCGCGTGACAGGCGGTGTGGACAATTACCTCCTTGCCCGCACGGTAAAGATCCCTTGGTGCTTTTCGCAAAGAGAAGGCTGATGCCGACACCATGGGAAAATCAGCCTTATTGTCATCCCTCCTCCATCCGAACTACACATTATCGTGCTGAGGAGTAAAGTATGCTAAATATCCGGGAGATGTCTCCGCCCAGCCCCCTCCTTCAACACATTAACGTCACATAAACTATAACGTAGACTTCTTAAACGTGAATGGATACTTTCCTTAGAGTTGCTTGTAAAGCCCATTGGCTTTAAGGGCGGCGCAAATGACCTCTATGGTTCGGCAAGTCTCTTAGCTTACTCTTCCTCTCCATTATGCGAGATGACTATTGCTGTATTTACAAATAATTATAACTGTGTATGTGAAAGAGTATATGTGTATATGAATCAAACACGAAGCAATACAAATAACAATGTTACGTCGTCTCCAGTGCTACCCATAACCATAAGAGTACATGACTTCTTTATACATGATGCATTTGAGTACCTTAAGCGTGACAAATACGCCGGCTGCTTTTGAGCTGTGCGCCATGTGTCGCCTGTCAGCGCACTGCGCTGAAATCGTCGGTGCATTTGTAGCATCTTTCCACTGCGCCACACATGAATATTAATGTACCGTTGACGGTTGTTTAGTGAACTATTTGTAATCACAGAAACATGCAGAACTTGTGGTACAACAACGCCAGTATGGAGGAAGTATTTGATGAAGATGCATTTCTTGCAACCTATGATTTCAAAAACCAAATATTATATTAATCCTAAGATGACAATTGTGAAATAATACCCACAATTTTGACTTGGAATGAGGTAGATAGTTTTTTTTTTACAGTTCGCGTTATAACATTGATTAGGGGGCGTCAGTGTCTTTTTATTGTCGTATAGTGATTTCCCTTCATAGGCTTAACCCAGTTGCTTCGTAGGCTCCCAGTGGCTCCCTGTGTCTCCAATTAAGCTTTAAGTCTGTATCACTCCTTGACTGTATCCGTATACGACACACATTTGTTGATTTTTGGCGGTCGGCAGAGTAAGCATTCCCATAATCTCGCCATACATCTGCAACATATGCATTGCATGCCTTGACATATACATGAGCATCGTATAAACCCAAGCATGCTTTTGCATACAATTATAGCACTACTCAAGTATTGCGCAACCGCAACCAACACTGCATCTAGCACTACCGTTATATCATGGGCATACCAGCGCAATAGGACAAGTAGTATGCCTGGGAAGTTATAGCAGGACAGGCGAAGCGCACTCCTTGCCAGGCCACGCGCAAGACGTGCTGGGTTCCTACGCACCACACAAGATGCTCATAATCCCCACAACAAATACTGCGAGAATAGAAGCACACGGTTAGAGAACAACCAAGCTGTACCGGCTGCTGTAGCGTGGGTACCGGCCTCAGTAGACCCTCTGTTGTAGCGTGGGTACCGGCCTCAGTAGACTCTCTGTTGTAGTGTGGGTACCGTCCTCAGTAGCCTCTCTGTTGTAGCGTGGGTACAGGCCTCAGTAGGCTGCAGCTGACATGCGCATATGTTCTCATGTTATTCGCAAGGTATTACATAAAGCTGTGGTACATACGGTTTCACAAAAATTAGTCCTGTGAACTAGTCCTTATTAAATAAGCAAGAATGGTGAGCTACGTTCAACACCGGAAGTCAGACTTCATTTCAGGGGGGGGAACCCCCCCCTTTTTAAAAAATTTAAAGTTTTTAAAAAAAAAGGTTTAAGGAGAAAAGAATTTTTAAATGGGGGGAAAAAAAAAAATTTTAAAAAAAAACGTAAAAAAAAAGTTTTTTAATTAATTTTATAAAATTTTTAAAAAAAAAAAAAATAAAAAATTTTTTTTTTTTTTTTTTTTTTTTCTTCTTTTTTTTTTTTTTTCCTCTCCAAAAAAAAGGGAAAAAAAAAAAATTAAGTAACTTTCAATTGCGCCAACATTAGACAAGTGAAATGAACCAATTGCTTGGTAGTGAACTACTCACCCACTGTATGTTTCGGTACCCATATGGAATGGGGTGGTGACAATGTCGTGAATGATGTGTGGTGACAATGCGGCGTATCGGGCGGTGATAACTAGTTAATTATATATATATATATATATATATATATATATATATATATCAACTTATTTCATCACGCGTAATATATACGCACGTGTGCCCATGCATCTACGCCCTTATGTTTCTCTCTTCCTTTTATTATGCCATATTAGCGAGATGAAATGAGCTCCTTGTCAGTGACTCCTCCTCCAGCCCCAGTTACCAGTTCGCCGGACGAAGAATTGCTTGGCACGCCTCAGTCAGCAGAAGCGGTGGACATGGTTCACTCACAGCATCCATGCAATGAGAAACCGCAGAGAGCGTCACAGTCACTCACTCCACTGCACCACGAAGAGCAAACCAATGACGTCATGGTGTGACGTCACTGTGTCCGGAGCAGCATGGTGCAGCTCGTAGTCCGTGGGAATATTACCGCACGCGTGCAAGCCGTACCCCGTGGGAATTTTGGCCGTTGTATAAGCTGACACCGTGCAAAATCTTTGCCGACATAAGGAAGAATTACGACATTCGTTTATCTGCAAGGAGGTTATTATAGTATTTCTCATCTAATCTACGAATGTAATTTCTGATAGCGTCAGAGTAGGGCCGAAGCCATGATTTCGTTAAGGGGGCCCGATCCCCCACCTCAAAAAGACAACCTAACTCAGATGGTATTCAGCGCGCTTCACGAGCAGTAAAACCGCTTGTCACTCTGCAAGTTGCAAAATTTCTGATCGAGTTTAGTGTATTTTTTGCTAAGAGTTGGACCGCTTCCAGTTCAGAGCTAGGTTGAATATGTTGCTATTATTATTGGATGGCGCTCTCAACCTGCCATAATTTTGTTTCATATCTTGCTTTTGACGAATTCGTCAATATCGAGTTGTACTGCTTTTGCTTTCAGAACCACTTCTGAAATATCTTTAGGAATATCTGAAGCATCCTCTTCTCACAAACAATGAACATTTTTTTTGTAACTGGGTTTAATATGACAGTGCACACAAGCTAATTGAGCACACAAACGTATGGGCCCAAAACCGTCCCTGGTGGCTCTGAAATCGTGAAGGTCCTTTGCAAGTGCATTGAATGACCATTGTGTCTTTACAAAGTTGGATACAGGTGACCATAGGGGAGGGAAGCAATATAATGAACAAGCGGAATAAGAAAAAAAACGAAACGAAATCGAACAAAATTAAAAGCGGGACAATGATAGCCGACGGAGTACTTGCATAGAACCAAAAGCTGCGTCAAATTTACAAAGGCAATGGTATGAGATGACACGTAAATATAGATGAACATAAACAAAATTGTCTTCGACTAAGATGTACGTAATTGAAGAAGTGGCATAAACACACCACTTTTTCATAAAACTAGACTGTACTGCTGCACTTCTCTAAAATACATGCGCTTGCAGACAGCATGCATTCCAGCCTATGTCCACAATGGACGATACACCAGCCCGCAGCATAGTGGATGTCGTGGGGGAAGGTGTGAGGTGAGGTAAGCTGAGTAGGAGTACCTACAGGAAGTAAGCTGATGCTCCAGTGGGATTTCATTGATTTAAGTTGTTTGCGTTATCGTTTTTTCTGAACGTATCCACCTCGAAGGCAAAGCAATAAATCAGCATCGGTGCAGGTTACGACGAACTGTGGAATAAATCATGAAAGCCAACAGGAATGTGAACCTCACTTCAAACAGTGCAATGCAACTTCATACAACCGCATCAAACTGGCATGAGAGCATTCCAGTGCGTCACGACAAAGTGGCGCTGTTTCGTTTCCAAAGCGCCTCATTGATTGAACCACAAAAACCTAACCACAAAAACTCGAGCGCGGAAAAACAAACAGGTCCACCTGCAGTCGGAAATAGTCAGTTGACGACTGGCTTTCGGAGCGACCAGCAGTACAGTCCACGACCGGGTCACGAGCACGGAAGCGGCGGCCAGGCGGTGTTAAGAGTTTTATCAATTCACGTCAGGTGACGGACATGTGAACCGAATAATTTTTATTGAACTATGCGCATCGAAGTATACACATGGAAATAACGACATGGAGTAAGCCCCCCTTCAACTTCAATCATATTCGACAAGTTCCGACCGTGACCTCTGACTTCCTAGAACATTCGGGTTTGTGTCGACAAAAACGTAAGGTCAGGATAGACTTATATGTTGTAGTGCCTATGTTGGCATCTAATTTCATTGATATCCGAAAGTATTTATTCCCTTAAAATAGCTAAACGGCTATGAGGGTACCCAATACGCGAGGTTTCAAGTTTGTCCCTACCTTTCGAGCAAATAATTTGTGTGCAAAAGTTGGCATCGATCCGTCATCCAATCCATATCCGCCTGTTATCGCCACACTTCATACAATCCGCTCCGTTAAACGCACCGCGCGGATATTCACACAGATCTCCGTGCGGACGTCCGGTCAGTGCCACGCGCAACCACAAGGCGACACAGAACTACGCGCCAGTACGGTGTCAGAGCCGATGGTCAGCTGATACTGGACCGGCTTCTCACGGTGCGGGCCGGTATAAAACCGGCCCCGGAGGCTGCGGCGACAGCATTCTCCCGACCACACGCCGCCGATCATGAAGGTAAGCGGCCGCAGAGTCCCACCCGCATACACCGTCGCCCGCGCCTCCACGCTGACCACCCGCGCCTACCGTGGCACCGGATATTTCGGTGGTTTGGACGATCGCGAAATTGTCGTTCAATTATTTATGTGAGCGTGTGACATCCAATCAGGACATCCAATCAGGAATGTGACAATAAAAACGATGGCTAGGTCTGCCACAACACCAGGGCCTTTGACTCACGCGATAATATTTCCCGTCGGTAAGCAAAAAGTGACTATTTATTAACATAGGTGGTGATAATCCTGGCCTTATGCCAGCACCCTGCATTATCCAACATGTCCGTGTCAAATTCCACCTGACATGTTGGTGTCATATTCCACCTGGCATGTCCGTGTCATATTCCACCTGGCATGTCCGAGTCATATTCCACCTGACATGTCCGTGTCATTTTCCGTCTGGCATGTCTGTGTCATATTCCCCCTGGTATGCCCGTGTCATATTCCACCTAGCATGTCCGTGTCATTTGCCACCTGGCGCATTGAAGACCCTGACGCGCAATTCGGACACATGGATGGTAGCAATTAATTGGCTTCGAGTTAATAAATCCATTCGCTGGAATAGTTGAACGATATAAACAAGTTACAGTTGTCTCGCTGCACTTGATTCTCATGTGGCATACTGCAAATATGAGTAGATCTGGCCATCTGGTGGTCAGCTTCAGTAGCGAATAAGGCGTCCGTGCTCTTTGTGTGGTGGAATAACTGCACAGCCGTTACATAACACACATGATTAAGTTCGTCCTCGTGTTTGGCAATTCATATTAAGGTTACACGGCAGACAGTTCGGCGTACTTGAAGTGTATTTGAACCTCCAGATAAAAGCAGTAGGTTATACAACTACGATCTGAAAACAGCACACTTGTGTTGAAATCTGTCAGGTCAGGTCAACTGGGGTCACTCATCTAACAGCCTTCACCACAGCTGTGGTTACTCATCTAATAGCCTTCACCACAGCTGTCGTCACTCATCTAACAGCCTTCACCTCAGCTGTGGTCACTCATCTAACAGCCTTCACCACAGCTGTGGTTACTCATCTAACAGCCTTCACCACAGCTGTCGTCACTCATCTAACAGCCTTCACCACAGCTGTGGTTACTCATCTAACAGCCTTCACCACAGCTGTCGTCACTCATCTAACAGCCTTCACCACAGCTGTGGTCACTCATCTAACAGCCTTCACCACAGCTGTCGTCACTCATCTAACAGCCTTCACCTCAGCTGTGGTCACTCATCTAACAGCCTTCACCACAGCTGTCGTCACTCATCTAACAGCCTTCACCTCAGCTGTGGTTACTCATCTAACAGCCTTCACCACAGCTGTGGTCACTCATCTAACAGCCTTCACCACAGCTGTCGTCACTCATCTAACAGCCTTCACCACAGCTGTCGTCACTCATCTAACAGCCTTCACCACAGCTGTCGTCACTCATCTAACAGCCTTCACCACAGCTGTCGTCACTCATCTAACAGCCTTCACCTCAGCTGTGGTCACTCATCTAACAGCCTTCACCACAGCTGTCGTCACTCATCTAACAGCCTTCACCTCAGCTGTGGTCACTCATCTAACAGCCTTCACCACAGCTGTGGTCACTCATCTAACAGCCTTCACCACAGCTGTCGTCACTCATCTAACAGCCTTCACCACAGCTGTCGTCACTCATCTAACAGCCTTCACCACAGCTGTGGTCACTCATCTAACAGCCTTCACCACAGCTGTCGTCACTCATCTAACAGCCTTCACCTCAGCTGTGGTTACTCATCTAACAGCCTTCACCTCAGCTGTGGTCACTCATCTAACAGCCTTCACCACAGCTGTCGTCACTCATCTAACAGCCTTCACCTCAGCTGTGGTCACTCATCTAACAGCCTTCACCACAACTGTGGTCACTCATCTAACATCTAACAGCCTTCACCACAGCTGCGGTCACTCATCTAACAGCCTTCACCTCAGCTGTGTTCACTCATCTAACAGCCTTCACCACAGCTGTCGTCACTCAGCTAACAGCCTTCACCACAGCTGCGGTCACTCATCTAACAGCCTTCACCTCAGCTGTGGTCACTCATCTAACAGCCTTCACCACAACTGTGGTCACTCATCTAACATCTAACAGCCTTCACCACAGCTGCGGTCACTCATCTAACAGCCTTCACCACAGCTGTCGTCACTCATCTAACAGCCTTCACCACAGCTGTCGTCACTCAGCTAACAGCCTTCACCACAGCTGTGGTTACTCATCTAACAGCCTTCACCTCAGCTGTGGTTACTCATCTAACAGCCTTCACCTCAGCTGTGGTCACTCAGCTAACAGCCTTCACCACAGCTGTCGTCACTCATCTAACAGCCTTCACCACAGCTGTGGTCACTCATCTAACAGCCTTCACCACAGCTGTGGTTACTCATCTAACAGCCTTCACCACAGCTGTCGTCACTCATCTAACAGCCTTCACCACAGCTGTCGTCACTCATCTAACAGCCTTCACCTCAGCTGTGGTCACTCATCTAACAGCCTTCACCACAGCTGTGGTCACTCATCTAACAGCCTTCACCACAGCTGTCGTCACTCATCTAACAGCCTTCACCTCAGCTGTGGTCACTCATCTAACAGCCTTCACCACAGCTGTCGTCACTCATCTAACAGCCTTCACCACAGCTGTCGTCACTCATCTAACAGCCTTCACCTCAGCTGTGGTCACTCAGCTAACAGCCTTCACCACAACTGCGGTCACTCACCTGGCATAATCATATGTGACTGAGGTCAGTCATCTAACAGACAGCTCAACAACTGAGCTCACACACATGACATCCTCCACCACATCTGAGGTCACTCACCTGGCAGAATAACATGTAACTGAGGTCATTCACCTGGCAGCCTCCTCCGTAACTGAGGTCAATCACCTGGCAGCCTCCTCCTTAACTGGGACCACTCAGATAACAACTTCCTCAACATCTGCATTCAATTATCTGTGAAACTGCCGTAGCTCAAGCCCCTTCCATGAAAGCTTGCTGCACCTGAGATCACTCACCGGCCATCCTCTTCCACTATTGCAGTTGCACATCAGGAGACATGTTGGCTCTCATTCATCCGAGCCCTGCCCAGCTCGCTACAATTGAGGCCACTCATCTGACCACCTTCACAACCGCGATCACTTTCCTGATAATCCGTCCACAACTGCAGTGATTCAGCTGATAATACCCCTACAGTGACAGTCACCTACCTCGTGACTTCTTCCACAGCCATCGTCACACACCGGAAAAGTAATGGTGCAGGCCACAGTAATTCATACGCGCGAAGACGTTTGCCACGGCGGAAACACCTCACCAGAGAATCTCCTCCACAGCTCCTGATTGTGGCCGCTCTGATGGTCACGGCGGTAGCCGGCCAGGGCTACGGCGTCGGCCTCGGCATCGGCCACGGCGTCGGCCACGGCGTCGGCCTCGGTATCGGCCACGGCGTCGGCCATGGCGTCGGCCACGGCGTCGGCCACGGCTACTACGGCGACTACTACGCCGTGCCAGACTACAGCACGGCGTACTCCATCAAGGACATCTACTCGGGTGTCGACGTCGACTCGCAGGAGAACCGGCTGGGCGAGCAGACGGAGGGCGCCTACTCGGTGCTGCGGCCCGACGGCGTGAAACAGGTCACCACCTACTGGGTCAACGGGGACTCGGGCTACAACGCGGACGTGCAGTACTACGGCGTGGCCCACCACCCCGTCACACCCATCCACTACAACCAAGGTCTCCACTAGTCGGTCGGTCCCTCTGGCGTCCCGACGCGACTCGGAGTCTGCAGTCTAGCGTCTCGTCATTGTCGTCCAACTGTGTCTCTGTGTTGTCGTGTCTCTCAGTGTCCGTGTGCTCGTGTACGTGTGCGTCTTTCGTGTGACGATCGGTGTGCCGATGAGGCGTTGAATAATATATAAGTCAGCAGCAGGCAAACACACCTCGGTTTTGTTTTGTTTTGTTGCGTTTTGTTCGGCTTGAGCCGGGGTCGAATTCGGAAGAAACCGAACGTAGAACGTTCTGGCGATTTGCTTCGCCGCAGTGGAAGTTTCGATGTTAGCAATGTTCATGCTTCCAGAACATGCTCCAGCCGTACCTGTTTCACTATGGTCAAGGGACATGTATACGTAATAAGGTGCTCGTCTCTGTGAAAGGAAAGTGCAGAATAATGGTGAGAAACTAAACTTCAACAGTGAATATTGATAACGAAATCCTCTCCTGGTGAGTGGGGACGTTTCAACACACAATCCTTCGCGTGAAACACGCAATCCTGGGTGACAACACGCAATCTAACGCGTGGCAATTATCAATCTGCGTCTCCCCCGCGTGACAACACCCACCTATTTGCTTCCTCCCCATAGACGTAACCATCACAGCACCAGGACTGGACACCAAAGAAAAAGATAAACAAGGAAACAGAGAATACTGGTAGGGCTGAATAACATTGATGAAGAGCAGACCGATGAGACGAAAACATTTCCACGGAGAAATAGATGATAATAATCTGCAGTCGAAGTCCATGGGCTGTTCAAGCCTCGTAGTCTGTCAAATATCAATACTCATGCCAACGACATAGTCGGGTATGTTGTGTTTTTTTTTAATATAAGGAAAGGGTGTAGAGGTTTGCTGCCAGAAAGAGTGCTAAACGGCGGGTTATTCACAATCTACGGATCTCAATATTTCATTCGCAATAGTGGGAGACGGCACATGCGAACAATGAGGACTGAACACTGGACAGCACAATGCAGGCTGATCACTTGACAGTACAAAATGAATATAATTTGTTGCTAAGTCTTGGCCCGCATCCGGTTCAGAGCTAGGTTGCTATGTCGCTACCCTTATTGGGTGGTGCTCTCAAACTGCCATAATTTTGTTTCATATCTTGCTTTTGACGAATTCGTCACTATCGAGTTGTACTGCTTTTGCTTTCAGAACCACTTCTGAAATAGCTTTAGGAATATCTGAAGCATCCTCTTCTCACAGCCAATGACCATTGTTTTTTTTGTAGCTGGATTTAATATGTCAGTGCACACAAGCTCATGAAGCACAGAAGCACATGGGTCCCAGCCCATCCAAGGTGGCTCTGAAATCGTGAAGGTCCACTGCAAGAGCATTGAATGATCATGGTGTCTTTGGAAAGTTGGATGCAGGTCACCATAGGTGAGGGAAGCAATATAATGAACGGACGGAATAAGACGAAATGAAATGAAATACGAACAAAGTAAAAAGCGGGACAATGATTGCCGACGGAGTACTTGCATGGAACCAAAAGCTGCGCCCAATTTCGAAAGGCAGGGGTATGGGACGGCACGTAGATATAGATGAGCATAAACAAAATTGTCTTCGACTAAAATGTATGTACTTGAAGAAGTTGCATAAACACACCACTTTTTCATAAAACTAGACTTCCAAAGGCTGAGACATCTTTGAAGACTCTGCGCCGTTGAACCGCACCTTCTTGAATCCACATACGCGTGTTTGAATTACACCGCGATATGTCGTACGCCTACATAACTTTGATCTGTGATGCCACATTCCAGCTGTAGCGGCACATTCCAGCTGTGGCGGCACATTCCAGCTGTAGCGTCACATTACAGGTGTAGCGGCACATCCCAGCTGTAGCGGCACATTCCAGCTGTAGGGGCACATTCTCGATGTAGCGGCACATTACAGCTGTAGCGGCACATTCTCGGTGTAGCGGCACATTCCAGGTGTAGCGGCACATTCCAGGTGTAGCCGGACATTCCAGGTGTAGCGGCACATTCCAGCTGTAGCGGCACATTCCAGCTGTAGCGGCACATTCCAGCTGTAGCGGCACATTCCAGGTGTAGCGGCACATTCCAGCTGTAGCGGCACATTCCAGCTGTAGCGGCACATTCCAGCTGTAGCGGCACATCCCAGCTGTGGCGGCACATTCCAGCTGTAGCGGCACATTCCAGCTGTAGCGGCACATTCCAGCTGTAGCGGCACATTCCAGCTGTAGCGGCACATTCCAGCTGTAGCGGCACATCCCAGCTGTGGCGGCACATTCCAGCTCACGTGACCGAGTTCCCACGCTGACATGAGGGCATGGCCTCCCTCTCTCAAGTGCAGAAGAGGGAGGCCATGAAAAACGAGATTCGCTCTGGCGATGACCAAACGTTCTTGCACTTCTCTAAAATGCATGCGTTTGCAGACCGCATGCATTCCAGCCCGCGTGCACAATGGAAGATCCACCAGCCCGCAGCATAGTGGATGTCGTGAGGGAGGGTGTGGGGTGGTGTGAGCTGAGTAGGAGTACCTACTGGGAGTAAGCTGATGCTCCAGTGGGATTTCATTGATATGATTTGTTTGACTTTGTCTATTTGTCGCTTTACGGAACGTATTCACGGCGAAGACAAAGCAATAAATCAACATCCATGCACGCAAGGCAGGCTTCGACGAACTGTGAATAATAATACATGAAAGCCAACAGGAATGTGAACCTCACTTCCAAGAGTGCAATGCAACTTCATCCAACCGCATCAAACTGGCATGAGATCATTCCAGCGCGTCACGACAAAGCGGCGCTGTTTCGTTTCCAAAGCGCCTCATGGATTGTGGGCGCATGTACATGTTGACTGCAACGTTTGAAACGACACCGATATTGTGTTACAGACCCTCGTCCAAGAGACTCCTTGTTTCTACGGTGGGGATGACGGTGGGGGGTGGGAGGCTGATCATCTTATTGGCAGATACTAGGAAGTCCAACACAGATGTTTTGCGATGAAGAACTTCAAGATGTTCGTGATAGCATCCAATTGTACTCGTCTTGATGCGAATACTGCTGGACCAAAGCGCACTCAAAACATGTTGGCTCGGGTAGACGAACGAACGCACTAGATGGACGGAATGTATGCTGATATTTAGCATCAAGTGCTGCCCGAACCGGACTGGGATACGAAGGCATGACGACATGAGTCAGACGCATTGGTAATGCAGACATCGAGGATCTCCAGTTAAAGAAAGAAAACCTAATTTCCTGATTTATGATGTCTTAAAAAACTGAGTTTCTTGATAATATTCAAGAACTCTGAACTACGCATTTGCGTCCAGCGCGCACCGACGCTTACTAGTTCATCTGCGGAAAACACAGCTACTGGATCCAAAATGACGGAACAAAAATCAAGAAAAGGAACCACGGGTTCTGCATTGACGGATTTGTTGTTAATCTGTCCATATGATGTTGTACTGAACGAGTTTCATCATGGGTTACTTTCGGCTACATTTGTCATTTTATATGAGAATGTGCATGCACAAAGGGGTGCTTCACTTGTGTTAGTGCCTTGCATTAATATTAATTGCGGAATTTCTATCCGTAGATAGCATGCAAAATGTACCTATATGAATGTTGTAACTTCAAAGGTAATTACTGTCCAGAAGACATTACTTAATTCCCAACTTTTCGTATGAACTTCTGCCTGTATGCCTGTTTGCAAAATAATCCGCTTTGGTGGCGGTACGAGTCCTTTGGACATCAAATGTGCGCGCTTGACGCATATGGCGCTCCTATTGTGGCAGGTAGTCGAGATCACGATTTGTCTACACAAGTACAAACTTGTCATAGGGACCGTACAGATTCACTAAACCAGGCAAAAGAAGGACGTGTTAGTTATCGGATCCCTAGCGGCCTAATGTACTATTACACTGGATTCACCTCATGTAAAATATCGGAACTCCAGCGGCCTAACCAAACCTAACCTAACCTAACCTAATGTACTATTACGCTGGACTCACCTCATGACCAATGAATAGTTTAGGTCTGATCACAAGTTCGCCTTTCGTTCTGAACACACTATGCTATACCGACACCTAATATAACCTCTTAGTGACGCCATATTACTCATGCCTTTCTCACCACCCAGACTTCCATATTGCAGTGTCATGTTCTGGTGGACGGCTGAAAGTGCATGCGTGCTAAAAATATTCTACCAATCCAGGCTTAAGACAATTGCATGTAGCAATCACGCTCCTAACCACAAAAACTCGAGCGCTGAAAAACAAACAGGTCCACCTGCAGTCGGAAATAGTCAGTTGACGACTGGCTTTCGGAGCGACCAGCAGTACAGTCCACGACCGGGTCACGAGCACAGAAGCGGCGGCCAGGCGGTGTTAAGAGTTTTATCAATTCACGTCAGGTGACGGACAACTGAAGCGAATAATTTGTATTGAACTATGCGTGCCGAATTATACACATGGAAATAACGACATGGAGTACCCCCTCCCCCCGGTACCAACAATCATATTCCACAAGTTCCGACCGTGACCTCTGACTTCCTAGAACATTCGGGTTTGTGTGGACAGGCAAGTAAGGTCACGCTAGACTTGTATCTTGTAGTGCCTATGCTGGCATCTAATTTAATTGATATCAGAGTGTTTATTCCCCTAAAATAGCTAAACGGCTATGAGAGTACCCAATACGCGAAGTTTCAAGTTTGTCCCTACCTTTCGAGCAAATAATTTGTGTGCAAAAGTTGGCATCAATCCGTCGTCCAATCCATACCTGCCTGTTATCGCCACACTTCATACAATCCGCTCCGTTAACGGCACCGCGCGGATATTCACACCGATCTCCGTGCGGACGTGTGGGTGCCACGCGCACCCACAAGGCGACACAGAACTACGCCAGTACGGTGTCAGAGCCGATGGTCAGCTGATACTGGACCGGCTTCTCACGGTGCGGGCCGGTATAAAACCGGCCCCGGAGGCTGCGGCGACAGCATTCTCCCGACCACACGCCGCCGATCATGAAGGTAAGCGGCCGCAGAGGCCCACCCGCATACGCCGTCGCCCGCGCCTCCACGCTGACCACCCGCGCCTACCGTGGCACCGGATATTTCGGTGGTTTGGACGATCGCGAAATTGTCGTTCAATTATTTCTGTTAGCGTGTGACATCCAATCATGACATCCAATCAGGAATGTGACAATAAAAACGATGGCTAGGTCTGCCACAACACTAGGGCCTTTGATTCACGCGATAATATTCCCCGTTGGTAAGCAAAAAGTGACTATTTATTAATATAGGTGGTGCAGAATACTGGCTTTATGCCAGCACGCTGCATCACCCAACATGTCCGTGTCATATTCCACCTGACATGTTCATGTCATATTCCACCTGGCATGTCCGTGTCATATTCCACCTGGCATGTCCGAGTCATATTCCATCTGGCATGTCCGTGTCATATTCCACCTGACATGTCCGTGTCTTTTTCCCCCTGACATGCCCGTGTCATATTTCACCTAGCATGTCCGTGTCATTTCCCACCTGGCGCATTGAAGACCCTGAAGCGCAATTCGGACACATGGATGGTAGCAATTCATTGACTTCGATTAATAAATCCATTCGCTGGAAGAGTTGAACGATTGAAACAAATTACAGTTGTCTCACTACACTTGATTCTCATGTGGCATACTGCAAGTATGAGTAGATCTGGCCATCTGGTGGTCAGTTTCAGTAGCGAATAAGGCGTTCGTGCTCTTTGTGTCGTGGAACAACTGCACTGCGGTTACATAACACACATGATTAAGTTCGTCGTCGTATTTGGCAATTCATATTAAGGTTACACGGCAGACAGTTCGGCGTGCTTGAAGTGTATTTGAACCTCCAGATAACAGTAGTAGGTTATACGACTACGATCTGAAAAGATCACACTTGTGTTGAAATCTGTAAAGTCAAAACAACTGAGGTCACTAATCTAACAGCCTTCACCACAACTGCGGTCACTCACCTGGCATAATCATATTTGGCTGAGGTCACTCAGCTGACAGACAACTCAACAACTGAGCTCACTCACATGACATCCTCCTCCGTACCTGAGGTCAGTCACCTTTTTTTCTTCAATTCAATTCAATCCTTGTATTGGTACCAAGAGACACTCAGTATCAAATGTCAAAAACGCTAAAAAAAGGGGTGGGACAGGAGGCTACTAAAACATTAAAAACACATGCATACAATACTCAAACATTCCCACGTACAGCTCTTTTCAGCGCCTCCTTCAGCTTAAACTTAAAAGCCAGTCGCATATTCTCGGCCCTAACTTCCTCGGGGAGACTGTTCCAAAGAACTGCAGCACGGTACATGAAAGAGCGTTGCGCAAAAGAAGTTTTCAGGCGTGGGCGCTCTACTGAAAACGGTGTTGATCGCGTAGATCGAGAGCTGACATCACTTCTCAATGTCACAAGATCACGCAGGGTTTCAGGTGCTCCCGAGTGATGCACTGCAAGATGAACCAGTGAGCAATCCCTAATGTCGACAAAGCGTTGTAAGCTAGGCCAGCCTAACCGCTCAATAACATGCGATATATGACCATAGCGAGAGGTCCTAGTTATGATCCTAGCCGCCCTCATTATGACTTTTTGGATTCGCACGCGCTCGGTGTCACATGCAGCAGACCAGATTGAGCAACAGTACATTACATGGGGGAAAACCAGTGCAAGCACTAACTTCGACAGCGTTTCTTCAGTAAGAGAACGTACATGCTTGGCTAGAGGAAAGATAATGCGGTTACATTTCTTAGCAATATCGCCAATTTGTTCACTCCATGTTAACGATTCTTCCATGGTCACACCCAGGTTTTTGATAGATGAGACACGTGAAATATCCGATCCAAGAACAGAGAGGCTGATGCTAGGCAGCCGCGCGATCATCTGGCGAGAACCAAAAATCACAAATTGCGTTTTAGATGGGTTGAGCTTGAGAAGATTTACACGGTACCACGAGCACATAGTATCCAAGCACGATTCGAGACGGCGTTTGGCATACATTATGTCCTCTAATTTCGATGACAACATCGCCTGTGTGTCGTCAGCGTAAGCAACGACTTTAAAGACATCACCTATGTGTGAGAGAAGATCATTTGTGTACAACAAAAACAGAATTGGACCACACAAACTTCCTTGTGGAACACCACAGGATACGTTGCATACAAGTCTTCCGGGCCGAACTACCTGTCTGCGATTTGAAAGGTAAGATCTAAACCAAGAGCTGTCGATGCCGTACCACTCTAATTTGGTCAAGAGTCGGCTATGAGACACGCAATCGAAGGCACTAGACAAATCTAATGATGCGAGCAGACAAACGCGGCGCCTTTCGATGCAATTTGTGACATAAGCTACTACATCAGCAAGGACAGTTTCAGTAGAGTGAAGTGGTCGATAGGCATGTTGCGAGTTGTTAAGAAGACAATTTCGGTGGAGATACGCAGTGAGCTGGTTGACTACTATCTTCTCGCACAGTTTTGACACGTTACTCAAGATCGAGATGGGCCTATAACACTTGGGATCGTCAGGGCAGCCTTTCTTGAAGATTGGTACGATTTCAGCCAACTTCCACAGTTCCGGAAAAGTACATGACGATAAACTAAAGTTGATTATGTGCAAAATATGTACACACCCCGAAGGAAACGACATATTGAGCAATTTCAGGGACACATTGTCGTTACCACGAGCACTGGTAGGATTTAAATCACGCGGGGCATGAGAGAGTTCGGGAAGAGTGGCGGGCTTCAGCTTGAATGCTGAGCTAACAACGCGCGGAGGGCGAGGTTGATGCGCTGTATTTGGGCCTAAATCCCCTAAAGCCTCCTCCGTACCTGAGGTCAGTCACATGACGTCCTCCTCCGTAACTGACGCCACTCAGATAACAACTTGCTCAACATCTGCATTCAATTATCTGTGAAACTACCTTAGCTGAAGCCACTTCCATAAAAGGTTGCTACACCTGAGTTTACTCACCGGCCATCCTCTTCCACTATTGCAGTTGCACATCTGGAGACATGTTGGCTCTCACTCATCCGAGCCCTGCCCAGCTCGCTACAATTGAGGCCACTCACCTGACCACCTTCACAACCGCGATCACTTTCCTGATAATCCGTCCACAACTGCAGTGATCCAGCTGATAATACCCCTGCCGTGACAGTCACCTGCCTCGTGACTTCTTCCACAGCCATCGTCACACACCGGAAAAGTAATGGGCAGGCCACAGTAATTCACACGCGCGAAGACGTTTGCCACGGCGGAAACACCTCACCAGAGAATCTCCTCCACAGCTCCTGATTGTGGCCGCTCTGATGGTCACGGCGGTAGCCGGCCAGGGCTACGGCGTCGGCCACGGCGTCGGCCACGGCGTCGGCCACGGCTACTATGGCGACTACTACGCCGTGCCCGACTACAGCACGGGGTACGCCGTCAAGGACGCCTACTCGGGCGTCAACGTCGACTCGACGGAGAACCGGCTGGGCGACCGGACGGAGGGCGCCTACTCGGTGCTTCGGCCCGACGGCGTGCTACAGGTCACCACCTACTGGGTCAACGGCAACTCGGGCTACAACGCCGACGTGCAGTTATACGGCGTGGCCCATCACCCCGCCACACCCATCCACTACAACCAAGGCCTCCACTAGTCGGCCGGTCCCTCTGGCCTCCCGCCGCGACTCGGAGTTCGCAGTCTAGCGTCTCGTCATTGTCGTCCAGCTGTTTCTCTGTGTGTTGTCGTGTCTCTCAGTGTCCATGTGCTCGTGTACGTGTGCGTCTTTGGTGCGACGATCTGTGTGCCGATGAGGCTTTCAAGAATATATATACATGTCAGCAGCAGAGAAGCACACCTCGGTTTTGTTTTCTTTTGTTGCGTTTTGTTCGGCTTGCGCCGGCGTCGAAATCGGAAGATTCCGAACGTAGCAAGTTCTGGCGATTTACTTCGCCGCAGTGGAAGTTTATATATTAGCAATGTTTATGCTTCCAGAACATGCCCCAGCCGTTCATGTTTCACTAAAGTCAAGGAACATGTATGCGTAATAAAGTCCTTGTCTCTGTGAAAGGAAAGTGCAGAATAACGGTGAGAAACTAAACTTCAACAGTGAATATAGATAGCGAACACCTCTCCTGTTGAGTATGGACATTTCAACATGCAATCCTTCGCGTGACAACACGCGATCTAACCCGTGGCAATTAGCAAGTGATCTGCTTACTCCCCATAGACGTAACCAGGGGGGTGCGCTCCAGCATTTTAGTCCAATAAAAAAAGGGAGACGCGTGAGCCGACCAATCAGCGTTTGGCGACCTCCGTCGATCGTGATAATGGTAAACAAACAAATTTTGTCTTTAGTGCGGCGAAACCGGTGACACCCACACAAATATCAAATTTTTTCCCTTGTTAGCGGTGACATTGTGATAAAGTGGTATTAAAGATCAGGATTAAAGTAGCAAGAATGCCTTTGTAGAAAATTAGCACGAAAAATGGAACAATATATTAATAATAGTTTCCACAAGTTTTGCCCTACGACCCTATTGCCACAATCGGCGGAGGTCGTCAAACGCTGATTGGTCGGCTCAAGTTTATATAATTGTTGTGCGGCTCAAGCGTCTCCCTTTTTGGGAAGCGGAGCGTTCTACCTGGTGTTCTATAGCCTTGGACGTAACCATCACAGCATCAGGCTTGGGCACATAAGAAAAACATAAATAAGGAAACAGAGAATACTGGTTGGGCTGAATAACATTGATGAAGAGCAGACCGATGAAACGAAAACAATTCGACGGATAAATAAATGATAATACTCTGCAGTTGGTGTCCATGGACTGTTCAAGCCAAGCAGTCCACCAAATGTCAATGCTTATGCCTACGATATATTCAGGTATACTTTTTGTTAATATGAGGAAAGTGTGTAGAGGTTGGCTGCCAGGAAGAGTGCTAAACGGCGGGTTATTCACAATCTACGGATCTCAGTATTTCATCATTGGCAACAGTGAGAGACGGCGCATGCGGACAATGAGGGCTGAACACTTGACAGAACAAAATGAATACTATGACTGCTGAACACTGGATAGTAGAAAATGCAGGGCCGAATTTCGGTTTAAAATACCAGTACAATGCACCGTTGGGCTCGCTGTGCCAGCCGGGGACAAAGGCGGGCTACGGGAGACTGCTTCTGCAGAACCCTGCGTCATTGCGGCAGGAAACTTGTGGACCTGCGTTCCTCTGATATTCCAGACAGTTCCAACACCTTTTTGCAAGGTATCGTTCCATGCATCGGCGAGGAGGAAACACGCACATTCATCTCCAGTCCAGTCGCACAGTACCTTGATGGGGTGGGAATGGGAAGCGGAGCGAAATTCCACAGGATCTCATATTCTGAAGTGAGGAAAGTTGGAAAAATAAATCCTCGATGGGGCACTGACCCATTCAGAAATATATTAAGCAGCATCATTATTTCGTGCAATACTTATTGACGTACAGGAGTTTTCGAAGGAAGCACAGCCAGCTTCGGCTGCTCGGCATGGCTGTCCGAAGTTCGAAGTTGAGCACCTAACCGTTTTCGGTAGAGGATTGAATTATTGGAAATAGCGGCTCAAAACTCAGCATTAGTGCATGAAACAATAATGTGTCCGGACCAAAATTGGCTGCATTCTTGATGACATCGGACTATTCTACTAATTATGGTACACACGTGCAAACTTAAATACATCATGCTGCATTGTCGAAACATTCCAGGCGTCACCGGTGCCGAGCTGTGTCGAGTCATCATCATAATCCTGTCAAGACTTGAGTGGAAAAATACACTCACGTCTCCCTTTTGACCAAAAGAACTCGAAATTGCTACTTGAGCCTTTATCCCGTTTGCTGGATGATAGTTTCACTCTATGTCCACCTAGCTTCATGTGCATCCAAGTATTGTCTATGGAGCGGTGATATTTTATGGCAGTGACATCAGCACTTAACTGACTTTGTTACATAACCAAATGGGGAGCATAAGTGTAATCTATCGTGTCAGTCCATGTCTTGTCAATCTGGTGATTGTTTGCCAATAGCTAGTCAGTTTGATATACACTAAAACATTGCCTGTCACATGGCACTGGCTGCGTAATTGTGACATTGCTACTTAAGTGGCAAATTTGCAATTTTGTTGCATAATTTTGCTCTCTTTGACGACAAGCAGTGTGATTGGTTGTTTTCCTTTGCAATTTAACTTTCAATATTTTTAAGACCGGCACGATGGTCCTACTCTACATATTATAATATACACTTTTAGTAAGCTACGATGTTAAATTTGTTTTTATGGTTAAGTGATGAGGCAAAACATTTTGGGAGGGGAATAATTTTATTATAAACATTTGAAACTTTGTGTGTATTTTACATCGGCAACATGGTGCATGAATGGGCATAATTCAATCTTAATGATCCAAAGCATCATCTGATATCCATACATGCACATCTAAAACAGCTAATGGTATTCCCAGGAGTCTAAGGATTGATGGACATCCTTTGTTCTGTGCGGCTGGTCTTATTCGCTTCCAGTGCCACAAATACCTATTATTTTGTCATTCTTGCATGATATCAATACCTACCATGAGACCAGGAGCACCGCCAGTAAATGATACATGAGAGGATCCAGAAACGTCTGAGTAGAAAGCCGACTACAATCACTGGTCATTGGGAAAATCTGCTGGCTCCGCAACTGTACGCCGCGTATTTTAATCGTTTGTTCTGAGTTCAATTCTCGTACTTTTTGTCCGCCAGTGGCAGTGTCACTCTCGTCGCGCCATTGGCAGTGTCACTCTCGTCGCGCCATTGGCAGTGTCACTCTCGTCTCGTGGCCATTGGCAGTGTCACTCTCGTCGCGCCATTGGCAGTGTCACTCTCGTCGCGCCATTGGCAGTGTCACTCTCGTCGCGCCATTGGCAGTGTCACTCTCGTCGCGCCATTGGCAGTGTCACTCTCGTCTCGTGGCCATTGGCAGTGTCACTCTCGTCGTGCCATTGGCAGTGTCACTCTCGTCGCGCCATTCTTTGTGGTTGTTTGAATGGGTTCTGTCTTGAACATCCCTCGTCGCTTCCTGGATCCGGCACTGGGAAGGTCTTCTGTCTTCGCCACTGCTTGAGTGCATTATTGCCGTTTGTCCCGAATTCAGCCGACCACTCCGACTCTCCGATGACAACGCAAATGATGCCGTAAATGATGCCGTAAATGATGCCGTAAATGATGCCGTAAATGATTCTAGAAAATGGATCACACATTGGCCATGTTTGCCTCCCCTGGATTCGCCTCTGACATGCCTAGGCTAATTTGCATAGGTAAGTATGGTTGTATTATCAATTGAATGATACATTATAGTCACCTAGACAGCAACGCGATGAAAATGTCCAGATGTGCGCACCATTGGTCACATGGTCTTCGAAAAGAAACTCTGTAGGAGGCGCCTCCCAATATTCGCTCATGGAGCCGCCTCCAATGTAGTTACGACTCACAAACTTTGGCACGAAGTAGAAAAAGAAAGTTTGGGAAGGCCACAGAGTTCCATAGTCATACCACAAAGGGTTAGGGTACTACAGGTGAATATCTTCTGCGTGGGGGCCAAACCCGTCCTCCGTCCTACACCCGCTACTACCCAACCATAACGGAATAGAGTTAGGTTCATATATTAAGCTGGGCGGGAGCAAGTTTGGACACATTACAGATAGCCGAAAAGCCACAGATGCTCTGAGCACGTAAAAGTAAGCCTTCCTACCATATTACGAAATTTTCCCACCATAGCTATAACATCGCTGACAAAACCTATGGCACAACTAAATATTTAACGCATATCTTGTAGTGAGTACGGATACATATTACTTCGGAGAGTAAGCTAGCAGTTAACAGGAGACGAAGGTGATATCCAGGTAAATATAACAATTATACTCAATATGATAAAACAATGCAACATCCTGGAGCTATTCCGCTGCCAGAAGCTGCTTACATAGTCTTGCTGAGATGCTTACAAAGATCTTTAAATTAAGTGTTCCGTACCGTTTTATTTTGATGGGAAAGAGAAGACCAAGATCAGCACGACGAAAAAATACTTGAATTTTGCAGCCACGTGATCTGTTATTGTAATCAACCTGAAAACTGCACCGGTTTTCAAAGACCTAGGACGTAGTCTTTTTTTCGAAGACGTAGGAATGGTGCGCACATCTGGACATTTTCATCGTGTTGCTGTCCAGGCGACTATAATTTATCATTCAATTTATAATACAACCATACTTACCTATGTAAATGCATATTTTTAGCCTAAGCATGTCAGAGGCGAATCCAGGGGAGGCAAACATGGCCAAGGTGTGATCCATTTTCTATAATCATTTACGACATCATTTACGTTGACTATGCTAGAGATAACCTGTAATAAAGAAATGAAGCAACCAACTAGAAATTCGATTGAGAACTATGTTAAGAGTGCGAATCTGCGAGCTACGACGACAACTCGCGAATGAGTGAGCAAGCACACCATCATCAATCAGTGCGCCTGTTTAATTGCATAATTTACGTTGACGAGCATTACTACCTTGTCATTAATGTCCCATTACCCTTGCATTCCTGGACTTCTTCTGCATGCCTTGTTTTTGTTGCAGTCTACTGAGCCGGCGTCGAGTGGCTGTAGTTCTATATACTGCAACTTTCCTACATCCTACATCCATTGCTGATCGGCCGACTGATAACATCAGCTGTGAAATAACAGCAACCAGATGCCTGGATGTACTTGTACGCAAATGCAAACACAAATTCGGTACCATGGTCATTTCAGTCCTACAGCTTTACAGTTAGTTCATGCTGCACACAACCGCTCTTCGAGATATCATATCAATAACATTCATCGGGACGGACAATCACCCAGCCCCGGGGCATGCATATCACGTGCCATACGATGTAACCACGTGACCCGTCGGCTGAATCTGCTCGACACCCTGTTCGGACACAAGACGCGCGCCACACCACCACTGTACGTGAACGCAAATTACGGAGGAAATAACGTCCTAGGAAATAACGAAGGGGGAAATATTTTATAACGATAATAACCAGGAAATATTTTCAGAGGAAATAACGTCCTAGGAAGTGGACAAGTGTTGAACGTGAAGTACAGTTTTTTTTATAAAGAGGAATTCAAGTAGGGATTAGAGGATGTACAAAGACAGTTTGAAAATGTCGGAATCTTGGCGGTCTGGGCGAGTTACTCACAAGCAATTGTGTGGTTATATGCATGTACCAGTGTACCGTATGTACCAGTAGGTACCATGCACCATATGTATGTACCATATGTATGTATGTACCAGAGTCCAATGGCGACGCCCGGGTCCACTGGCGGTTCGCCATCGCTTATAGCAATGTCCCGCACCAGTTTTGTGTTGATTACGTGCCACTGGTGATATGGCCCACTGGTGATATTGCCCACTGGTGATATGGCCCACTGGTGATATGGCCCACTGGTGATATGGCCCACTGGTGATATGGCCCACTGGTGATGTGGCCCACTGGTAATGTGGCCCACTGGTGGCATGATCGAATTCTGTGTGCACGTCCGAATCGCCATTAGCCCGTGCCTGCCGCGGGACTGTGCTTGCTGCAGCACCGATCACGCCGGCAGCGGTTGTATGAAATGACTGAAATTGTAGTGTTATTGACACGTCACAGGACCGGCCCACTCCACCAGCCATCACCAAAATTGAAGCAACTTTGCTCTCTTTTTCTTGTGTCGATCCCTGTTTCGTATGCACCAACCTATCCTATTTGGCAACGCGCACTATTACAGGCTCGATTGATATTGGGCTTTCCTATGGCCAGCTATTCAAAGGTTAGGACAGCCAGCTTAGGGATGCCTCAGGATGCCAATGCATATGCCATCTTTCTCCATGCATCCAGTTCAGTACAATTGGTGACATCGTGTTTTGTCCTTCCTTTTGCAGATAGGCCAACACCAGTTATTAGTAGAAGTATCCCAAGGAGCACCTCAGCTAGACAGCAAGCTAGCAACACCAAGGAACTCCTGGAGCTACATAGTGAAACGTGTTATGAGGGGAAAAGGGAGAAGTTGGATCCATGTATATACACATGCACAAGTACACATGCCTTCATATGCACACACATGAAACATGTACATCCACACGTACACATACTTCACATACAGACACATATGCATTCACACATATCATTTATGCAAATATACATACATACACATTTATTAACATGCGCATACATAAACAAGCACACATATACATACATGCAAATGTACACCCATCCATCTGCACACACCTGCATATATATGCAATTAAGCACATAAATGCACATGAATCATCACATATGCATATACATTCTGATTTACCTTTAATGTCACACTTATATAACTACCTACATATAACCCCTCTGTTCCTTTGTATTGTGTGCAATTTATCGGGGTTAATTTTTGCTTGTCAGTTAGTTTCTGATATATAAGTCAATGAAATGAGGGTACATTTTGTCAGTTTCATTTTCCTTACTGAATTCTGAGCCGCGAGATGCAGTGTTCCAATGTTCACTTCGCCTAATATAGACTTATCTGATTGTAACTGCCGGCAGACAACTTCAGCTGGCTACTACATGATCGCGTATTCGTCAGACAACTTCAGTTGCCCACTACATGGTCGCGTATCCTTCAGACACTTCAGCTGCCTATTACATGATTGCGTGGCTTTCAGACAACTTCAGCTGGCCACTACATGATCGCCTATCCTTCAGACAACTTCAGCTAGCTACTATATGATCGCGTATGCATTCGCTTGTCATCATTCCAAGCGTGCGAAAAAATACCCTCGGGTTTCGATCATGCACAGAGAGCTTTATCGAGATGGTTGACGCAACAGTTTCACTCTAGCCGAACCGGTAATTCTGTCCTGAAAAACCCTGCACGATATTCCATCTATGGATAGAAAATACATGATTATTATCATACACCAATGGCGCTCGCCAGTCATGTTGAATATATTTGAAACGACAGCAAATCATCCACTTCTCATCTTATCCTAAATTGATCAATGTCATATCAATGCGCCGATTAAGAGTACGTTTCCAAGTAAACGTATGACTTCTCCGTGCGGTCTTGGCTTCATGTACGACAAATACAATGCACGGTATTGTTGATTGCGAAAATGATGCACAGAAAGACCATAGATGGAAGTGGAGTTCCTCATGTTATTTGCTCTGAAATGAAACAAAATACATTCACATGTTTCAGTGCGGCTGCAGGATGTATGCTGATATATCACAGTTTCATTTAATATGGCATTCAATCGTTAAAAAAAATATTTTCCAAAAATATTATGTTTGTAAAGATGAAGCTATCGTGCACGGCACTTCATCAGATGAAGTGTCGTGCACGACAGCTTAGTCTTTGCAAAATATTGTATTTTATTGGAAATATCTTACAATTTCAAGGAGAAGACAATATTAAATGTAATTGTAAAACATGATAATGTGCATATATTGACGCTCACTAGCATGCATCCGGTTGGATTTCACGGCCGTGTCACCTCAACAAGTGTACCACATTATCTAACAGCGCAGGTCACCGGGTGGCCGTGCTGCTAGACGCTGAGCGGCAGCTGGCAGTCCAGCAGCCAGTCCAGCATCAGCCTGTGCCAGTTCGATAAACCACACGCACATATCCTGCTGTTAAAGGTACTGAAAACCGACTGCCGAGCCATGCTGTACACACTTCAAAAGCTGACGGCAGCTGGTGGCGGTGGAGCGGGGGGGAGGGGGGGTGGCGGGGCTCTAATGACGATGAGATGTTGCGAAATGAGCTTCACGTTATCAATGGCAAGAACTGGCCTGGCCCAACGCAACGGTCGACGTGTGGAGTAGATGTGTGCGTCATGCACATCGATTCTGTGGGGAAAACTAAGAACAAAAACGAAATATTTCTTATTCATTTTTGCTCTGTTTAATGATTCATATGACTTCACGTCAACCGACTTGCCCTAACTTACCCGTGCTGCGAAGCATCAAGTTCATTATACAGGTCATGCCTCTGCCGAATGCATAGCTACGTCGGCGCGATACGCATATGCAGTAGGAGTGATTGGTGTCCGGGATCTCCAGACAGCCCCGAAATATCGGCACGTGCATTGATGCCCCACCGATAGCTCCTCCAATCGCAATTTTATCTTGTTGTTAATCGCTGGGGGGGGGGGGATATAATGTCAACACCCAGGCTGGCTACCAAATGACGTCTGAAGTTCTGTGCTTATGCACGGAGAGAATACGTAGAATTTTCGTGATTGGAATCTTGATGGTGAATGAGAATGTCAGTTTTGAAGATCGCGCACTATTCATTGCTTTTATGTTGGTTTAGTTGAGGAATCACTTTAGCTCCGACATGTAAGCGTTGGTTTCTTCGGGGGAACTTCGAGGACTCTGTCGATAACAGACTATGGTGTGTACTCCACCGAAGAGTTGTTTGCTACCTTGGCGATGTGAGAGCTAGCTTCCTGTCTCCAATCACCACCGGGTGCAACTAAGGCAAACGATGGCTCGTGGACCAAGCTGTGGGACGACCTCATGAGAAAGTCTCGCATGAATGTGTGTCGACTGCCGGACATCTTCAGCTACATCTTCAGCTACAGCTTCAGCTCAGTGAACGGATTGTCGATTTTCGACTGACGGATTGCCAGGTTATGTGGACCTTGAGGTGCAGTGAAGTATTTATTCAAATTTAAGGCAGTCAGTGCAGCAATCAGTGTAATTGAATTGTACGATTTCGTTTCACGGGTGGCATGCACCTGGCGCAGATTCCGTACGTGTCGTGCGATATGGTTGAGGAAACTTTGTGCAGAACTCGAGAGTGCATGGGAACCCTATGTCCGGCCGTCGCTGACTCGAACTATCGTCACAGCCGGTGCCGGGCACGACACTGATCTCACACATTTTCCTCTTCTGACAGCTCTCAGCATGATGTAGGCGGGGGTGGGAAGGCGGCGACAGAAGGGGGCGTGGCCGCAAGTACGACATAGATATAAACCGTCTGCGTCCACCGTTAATTATCAGTAGCCGTCGAGTCTCACGTCGGCAAGCAAGATGAAGGTGAGGTCGCAGGCATGGCAAAGCGATCCGCGTCTGTACATGGCATCAATTGGGTGTGAAGTGTTCACTTGGCATAGAGAGTCAAATTACTTTCAGCTACGTTAGCATTAAGGCGCATCAATTGCTATGTTTATGTAGCACATATTAATATGAAGCACATCATAATCCCCTCCTGGTGCTGCCACCGTCTGTCAGGCAGCAGTTACGAGCATGCGCTGTATGTCAGGACTTTACCGTAGCAGGCCTTTCGCTCGCCCAACGCTATCCAAACCTCGGCATCTCGTGAACGGAGAACAGCCCCTGTGGCCTCACCAGTGGCGTCGAGCCCAGCCGTGCTTGCGGGACGTGTGTCCGGGTCACACGGTCTGTTCGAACGCAGGTCGTAGCTGTGCATTTGGAGCGCGGGCGCCGGCCGGGCAGCGCCGGTCCGGCGCACCGGCCGGCCTCCGCGGAGCCGTCACGTCTCGCCGGTGGAAGTCGACCGATTACTCACTTGCCAGCGCCGTGTCAAACTTGAGCCGTCGACCTCTCGGCTTCGGCTGTCCGCAGCGCCGGCACTGCGACTCACTGGCGACCTGAGACAGGACTCACTGGCGACCTGAGAGCAGCGCAGGACAGGACAGAGCAGGACGCGCGCGCGTCTCGCCGCCGCCGCGCCTCTCACCGCCGTCTCTCTTTTTGTTCCAGCTGATCATCCTGTCAGCTCTGGTGGCGGCGGCAGCAGCCAGCTATGCCCACGGCATCCACGGCGGCGTGGGCGCCCAAGGCATCCACGGCGGCGTGGGCGCCCAAGGCATCCACGGCGGCTACGGCGACTACTACGCCGTGCCCGACTACAACTACGCCTACTCGGTGAAGGACGCCTACTCGGGCGTCGACATCGACGCGCAGGAGAACCGGCTCGGCCACCGCACAGAGGGCGCGTACGCGACGAGCTACGCCGACGGCAGACGAAAGCACGTCAACTACTGGGTGGACGGAAACTCTGGCTTCAACGCGGACGTCTCCTACGTGGGCGTGGCTCACCACCCCACCACGCCCATCCACTCCGGCTACGCCAACAGGGGCTTCATAGGAGCAAACGCCATTGGCCATGGTGTTGGCCTCGGTCTTGGAGGACATGGCCTTGCCGGTAGCTTGGGCCATGGCATTGGAACACTCGGCCTTGGCGGTGGCTTGGGCCATGGCATTGGAGCACACGGTCTTGGCGGTGGCTTGGGCCATGGCATTGGAGCACACGGTCTTGGCGGTGGCTTGGGCCATGGCATTGGAGCACACGGTCTTGGCGGTGGCTTGGGCCATGGCATTGGAGCACACGGTCTTGGCGGTGGCTTGGGCCATGGCATTGGAGCACACGGTCTTGGCGGTGGCTTTGGCCATGGCATTGGAGCACTCGGCCTTGGCGGTGGCTTGGGCCATGGCATTGGAGCACACGGTCTTGGCCGTGGCTTGGGCCATGGCATTGGAGCACTCGGCCTTGGCGGTGGCTTTGGCCATGGCATTGGAGCACACGGTCTTGGCGGTGGCTTTGGCGTCGGGCATGGAGTCGGCATCGGCAGCTCCCACAGCTCGCACACGACCCACGGACCGTACGGTGTCCAGCACCAGCATCAGCACTCAACCCATCTGGGATAATTCCAGCGCACATTTTGCACAAGTACCTTGGCTTTCCGATAGCATTGTTGCATGGGCGTACACTGAAGTAACATTGTGTGTGAGCGTAGTTGCATGTGTGTGCGTGCGTGTGTGTGCATGTCATGAAAGTCGGCATGTATTTGTAGAGAACAAGTTTATGAATACAACTGTCAGCAGGCTGCGTGGTTTACTGATTTGTATGAATAGATTGTAGTTTTAATGCTTAGCAGTTACATCTCAGCATGTAATCGCAGCCCACAAGCTGCTTTCTCCGCGTTGGGGTGACGTATTTTTCAGCAGTTTTCAGCTTAGCCTGGCATATTATTCCTGACGGATTACGTTACCGCCAACGACATCAGGCGAAACACAGACTGAACCGACACAGGTAATTGTGAAGGGCTCTCAATTGGTGCCGGCAAATGTTGCCACCATTCCCTTGTCTGCATAGTCAGCGTCAAACCAGCATGCAGACGTTGACGACAGGCCATTGGTCGCACCTCCGGTTTCAAAGAATACGCATGGCAGCAGAAGCGCAGCCAAGGAAGGGGCACGTGTCCCTTCACTAGCGCCAAGAGGTACCAAGTTGCCTTTTGCCACCAACTTTATCGTCTTTCCCGGCGCCACTGGGTTCGGTGGCTCCGGCGGCCGAAGGCTTATTTGAACAACGGAAGAGTCTTCCACCGGCCTTTGGCCTTACTACCGACCCGTTATGCTGATGCCCGATACCCGACATACCGACACATTATACTGACACCCAATACCCCATTCACCCACCCGATTAGGAGCCATCTTCTACAAAAATGAAGAGGAAGCATTTGGCCCTTACCCCCACAAGCTCTGATGCTAAGCTTGTAGGTGCCAAGTGATAGATTGAGGGGGACCGGGCCTACTGAAAAGTGCACAAAATGACTCCCTTGTGCCCACTCCGGACTAATGCACTACCTCCGCCACTTCCAGACAGGGCAGTTACGCTGTTGATCACACCCTCATCAGGAAGTCGTTCACCAGAGGTAGGCTCGTGTTGCAGAGATTCGCATGAACCGAACTCGTAGGACGGCAGTTCGTTTCGGTCCCGGGCGAAGGTTCGCATTGCCAAAGTTCTTGTGCCAAAAGGTCACGAAGGTCAAGGGTTCGTACCACTAAAAGCGTTAAGGACAAAACGCATTAAAGGGAACATCTACCTAAATAGCATAGGCGTATATTGCAGAAGCTTGTCCAGGCAGGAGCTTGTAAATTCGTAAGCAAAAATGTGCATGTCTGGAAAAGTTCAAGCAACATAAAGTTCGCAATGACAAGAAATTCGAACAGGCATCACAGTTCGTACCGGGATAATGATTATACAGCGAAAGATCGCAGTGGCAGACGAGAGCAAATCATTATCTACTGCCATGTAAGTGCATGCGAGATACGTCCATGGGAGCAATACGACTCTGTCCGGTAGAGCCGATCATCATGCATTTTAACCCTTAACCCGCCCTGTCATTCATGTCAGATCCTCGCACAACTCTCGAGGGAGTCATTATAAACCCCCTCTAATATCCGAACTATGGTTCGTGTGAAAACGTAAGAGATGGCATAGGAAAGCGCTCGATGAGTATGCCCAGAAACCATCCCAAAATGTCCCCAAAGTAACGTCACTAGTTGGGTTAATGACGTCATGATTGCCATTTTGTTTTTCTTCTGAGGAGTTCACTTTGGGAAAGATAAGACTGATTTGGAATAAAAAAGGAAAGCGAAATGGGCCATGGTCCAAAAATATTGTCCAAACAAAACTTGCTTTTAACTTCTCAAAATTTTGATTTTGCGATGTGTATGAATTTTCATTTTACTAATGGATAGAGCACATTGTGAAACGTCGTTTTAAGTAAACTTAGCATCATGCGAAGTGCTTCTTTTAGCGAGAATCCTCGATTTTAACTACAATATGAAAATATGCAACACAATTAAGTCCTGCAAAAATACAAAACAAAATCCAAAATTCCTCTAGTGCGTTTAGTTGTGTCTAACGATAAGTAAACGACGATAGTTTCATTCAATATATTTATCCATTAAAGGGTGATGACCGGTTGAACGTCTTTGGAGGTGACCTCATTTGCTATTAACTAGCTCGGTGACCGTGGATGATCTGACATCACAATTGTTACCTAACATATCAAATTGATGTGGGAAATGTAGGCAAAATTTCGGCACGCTGTCACCGGTCGTTTTATTCAATTCGCGAAAACCCTGGGGGGGGGGGGTAAAAAGACTCCCACCTGAGACAGACAGGTTAATCGTAGTACAGCATTTGAAGACTTAGTGCATTTCTTGAGAACAAGACCTTGTCTAATGCAACCTCCTCCAAGGTTTTTCGTGAATAGCTTCTGAACACCTCAACGGAGCCCCTGGCATTTTCAGTACACTCTGGAATGTCTTTTTCGCAGCTTTTTGTATTTTGTGTTGAGTGATGTCTGGCCACGGAGTTGTGACATCATAGAGTTGTTAACGACTGTTGTTAACGACTGTTGTTAACGACTGTTGTTAACGACTGTTTTTAACGACTGTTGTTAACGACTGTTGTTAACGACTGTTGTTAACGACTGTTTTTAACGACTGTTGTTAACGACTGTTTTAACGACTGTTGTTAACGACTGTTGTTAACGACTGTTTAAACGACTGTTGTTAACGACTGTTGTTAACGACTGTTGTTAACGACTGTTGTTAACGACTGTTGTTAACGACTGTTGTTAACGACTGTTGTTAACGACTGTTGTTTAACGACTGTTGTTAACGACTGTTTTAACGACTGTTGTTAACGACTGTTGTTAACGACTGTTTTAACGACTGTTGTTAACGACTGTTGTTTAACGACTGTTGTTAACGACTGTTGTTAACGACTGTTTAAACGACTGTTGTTAACGACTGTTGTTAACGACTGTTGTTAACGACTGTTGTTAACGACTGTTGTTAACGACTGTTGTTAACGACTGTTTTTAACGACTGTTGTTAACGACTGTTGTTAACGACTGTTGTTAACGACTGTTTTAACGACTGTTGTTAACGACTGTTGTTAACGACTGTTTTAACGACTGTTGTTAACGACTGTTGTTAACGACTTGTTAACGACTGTTTAACGACTGTTGTTAACGACTGTTGTTAACGACTGTTTTAACTTGTTAACGACTGTTGTTAACGACTGTTGTTAACGACTGTTGTTAACGACTGTTTTAACGACTGTTAACGACTGTTGTTAACGACTGTTGTTAACGACTGTTGTTAACGACTGTTTTAACGACTGTTGTTAACGACTGTTGTTAACGACTGTTTTAACGACTGTTTTTAACGACTGTTGTTAACGACTGTTGTTAACGACTGTTGTTAACGCCGAAGCGGCGGAGTGGCGCATCTTCACATTACATTGTGATCTAAGGCGACACATTTTACACAGGTTAGGCTAGTGGATGACTGGATTGATAGTCGGACCTTTGCCCCTGTGCCTTTCCCAGGTCATTGAAGGTTGCCGACATGTGTTGACATTTGGCGACTGAATTTTCTTGGCTAGAATTGTGTATCAGAGTTCGATGATTGTTTCAATTCTGGTACTCCACACACACACGCCGATGTTCATACACATAGTCTTCTTGTCAATTGCTCAGCAATCAGTCCCCATTGTAACCGCATGGCCTTCCATCATGGGGTTGCATGGAATATTCCCGCAAAATGCACAACATTTCCAATATTACCATGATAACTTTTAAATCCCGCTTCACGCAAACCCATTCCGAACTCCTCTAAGCTTCGAGGCGATCAGTTGAGTGGCACAGGCGTCGATCCAAACGAGTCGGGAGTACAGAGATTGCTGGTGATTGATCGTATTATCCTGACACCTACGAAAGCTACTCCCATATGTGGTTGCGCACAGCTGTACATTTTTTTTCGTATTCCGAGGATTACGGGCTTAGAGATACTTGTGGAATGCTACATAAATACAAAATTATAAAATACCACACAGTATGTGAACGGAAAAACGGTTATATTATGAAGATGATTATCTTTGTCCTTCCAAAGGTCACTGATCAGAAGCAGAATGCAAGTGTGGTTGTCGCCAAGAACCAAGTAGCCTGCAACTTCCAGTATGGTTTTCGTCAAACACCGAGAAGCGTGCAACTGCCATCCGCTTGAAACATTTGACAAAAGCAAAAAAACACAAAGCAGTCATTGCAAGCACAGCATATTCTTCACAAGTGTCCAGACATGACGCAATTGGTAGGAAAAACTGAGGTCACGTAGATTGAGATTAGGACACACCATATAAAAAGAATGCTACAGCAGTTACGATAAAATTCGCATGCCTTCGTTTCTTCTCGTCAGAACTCAGCATTAGTTTGTGTGTGCGGAGTGGGGAGTGAACGGCATCCCCAAAGCACGCAAGTGCCGATAGTTTACGTCCGAATCTCATGAGTTGGCTGATATGACTAGCTCTCAAAATCCGTCAAATGAGCATGCCAAACAATCAGCACGGCGACGGGCACACATATATTATCAGCACAGCAGGCACAATGTCACAACACGCCAATATGCACGCGCAATCGCTTCCATTCTCAGTTCAACTGACTGTTGAACCATCAGACCAATTATTGTACGGCGACCAGTGTTCAACATGTCAGATACACTGGATCACCTCGGCGTCCAGCACAACCTCCTCGATAAACGCTCCAAGTCCTACCGGCATCACATCCTCAATACACGCCTGCATGTCCGAAGCCCAATCCCGCCCCGAGGGGGCCAAAGCCGTGTCCGGCCGCCAGCCCGTAGCCAAGTCCTCCGCCCAGCCCGGAGCCAAGTCCTCCGCCCAGCCCGTAGCCAAGTCCTCCGCCCAGCCCGGAGCCAAGTCCACCGCCCAGCCCGGAGCCAAGTCCTCCGACCAGCCCGGAGCCAAGTCCTCCGACCAGCCCGGAGCCAAGTCCTCCGACCAGCCCGGAGCCAAGTCCTCCGCCCAGCCCGGAGCCAAGTCCTCCGCCCAGCCCGGAGCCAAGTCCACCGCCCAGCCCGGAGCCAAGTCCTCCGACCAGCCCGGAGCCAAGTCCTCCGCCCAGCCGGAGCCAAGTCCTCCGCCCAGCCCGGAGCAAGTCACCGCCCAGCCCGGAGCCAAGTCCTCCGCCCAGCCCGTAGCCAAGTCCACCGACCAGCCCGGAGCCAAGTCCTCCGCCCAGCCCGGAGCCAAGTCCTCCGCCCAGCCCGGAGCCAAGTCCTCCGCCCAGCCCCGGTGCCCCGATGCCGGCGTACGGTCCGCGGTAGTACCGGCCGATGTACCCGCTGTTCCGGAGGTACGACGTGAGTCCGTAAGTGCCGTAGTCGACGTTCTGGTTGTGGACGGGCAGCTGGCCGTAGTTGCGCTCGCCGCGGCGGATGCTGACGAAGGACGCCTGGGAGGCAGCCGCCGCCGCCACCATGCAGGTCAACAGAACCAGCTGTCGGTAGCAGGTCATGGGTCACAGCGCGACTGGGGGAGCATGGGGAGCTGGTCAACAGAATCGGCTGTCGGTAGCAGGTCGTGGGTGACAGCGAGACTGGGGGAGCATGGTGGAGCAGGTCAATATAATCAGCTGTCGGTAGCAGGTCATGGGTCACAGCGCGACTGGGGGAGCATGGGGAGCTGGTCAACAGAATCGGCTGTCGGTAGCAGGTCGTGGGTGACAGCGAGACTGGGGGAGCATGGGGAGCAGATCAGCTGGGGATGTATGCCCTAAAGCTCCCACTCCTGTGTGTGTGTGTGTGTGTGTGTGTGTGTGTGTGTGTGTGTGTGTGTGTGTGTACTGACGTATGCTCCGTAGTAAGGACCTGACCCTTGTACACACACGCGAAGTCAGGTCCGGTTTGAGAAGTCGGGACCGATGACCGGTCCTTACTTCGCGGACATACATGTGGTTGTGCTGCTTGCCGCTAGATGTCACTAGGATGCATTTTTAGGGTGGTCCCTGATTCGAAGGAAAAGTCCGAAATTTGTGTGTGTCTGTGTATCAGACATACGCACCTGGATACACAAACTCCTTCGCGCCAAAGCCGATCTTTCTGGCGTCAGAGTGTCACGTATTATGACGTCAGGCAACAAGGGCTCTGTTTGCGTGCGGTGTGATGACGTCAGCTATGAGGTATATTGCAATTACAGGAATTTCTTTGATTTATGAACAAACTGGGAAAGAAATATCGTTTAATTAATACTAAATTTGCATTTCACTTGCAAATGGAAGGAGTGCGCTTGGAAAACAAATAAAAATAGCAAGAAAACGTCATTATTGCCCTTCGAATGTTGAGTTGGTGTGTCACGTGGTTTTATGAGAGACACAATCTATTCTACATCGCTCCGTACTTGGGCGCGCGGCTGAGATTCCGGAGGCAGTGGATCGTGATATACCTACGTCGCCTGTAAGTAGTTGGTGTTCATTTTCTAATCGATTGTTTCATTACATTAGTAAGAGTAATAATGTAGATAATCAGTTGTGGAGTTACGATAGGTACATGCCTGTCGACGCCTTGGTGTGCTGACTAGGCATGGGAGTTGATCTCTGAAAACTATTGGGTGTAAAATGCACGAAGGTATTGGACAGACTAAATAGATGGGGGGGGCACACTCCGTAGGGTCCCATGTTAAAAGTTTAAATTATTGGCGATGCAAAGACAACATTGAGGAGACACCTAACCCTTGAAAAGTAAATGCAACAACACTCCTGCGACTAAGTATGGTCGGTGCTCGTCGCAAGCTGGTAAACATGTGGCTCACGTCCTTTTGGATTACCTTGGGAGTTTTCGTTCACAGGAAAATCATAGCTGGAACATCACTAAGATTATTTGGGGATGCAGTCCCAATGCATGGAGGCAATGGGAGGGCCTAACTAAGCATGGGACCCAATCTGAAGGGTCCCATGTTCAAAGCTGAAATTGTTGTAGGCCCACACCAGCTTTGGGGATCCACAGCACCCTGAAGAGTGTAGCAAGTTCCACCATTGACTAGAATGGCTGGCTCAGCCCCACCACTGATTATTGGCAGGGGTGCAGCCAGGATTTTCTTAGGGGCTCTGACCACAATATATGTTGAAACAGATGCCACTTTCAGCATGTAAAGTATATATAAACGTTCTGGTATTGTATGGGTAGCATCTCAAGATTTATTATTTCATCTAATGCATTTTGGTTTATAATTGGAGGGGGCCTTTGGCCCCTTACCTTTGATTATTACTTATCAGAGCTGTTGATGCAAATGACCAAAACCCTGAAAGCTGTTGGTCTAATCATCTGGTATGGTGGAAAGCAAGAACATTACATGCATGGCTGGAGATGCAGGGGGGGGGGGGGTGCCTAGTCCCCCATGGTTTGGTACCCTGCTAATGTTAATTTGTTATTTTCCATACTCAGTTTGAGAATGTACCCTGAATATAAGGACCACAACCCCTTAGGTTGGTGAGATATCCAGCCTTGATTGCATGTATGGGTGTTACTTTGGAACATTGGCTGGTGTAGGAGAGGGGTAGTGATCTTTTGAATTGTCAACTGCTTTGGAAGTAATTTTTATCTAGTGTATTTGTGTGGACCTGATGGTTAAGCTTGATATAATTGGAGGGGAGGGCCCAAATCGATGATGTGGGCTTGGGTGTTTTATATACCTTTGAGCAGACAAGTGGCCACGCAATGATGGCTTTGCCCCCCCCCTGCCCCAATCATTTCAACTTATAACATTGGAGCATGCCCCACCAATTCATGTGTGGCCTCCCATTGCCTTTATGCATTGTACCCCTACTCTCATTAACTTTCAGAAATCAATGCCCCTGGTTGCATGGATAGTGTCAAGAGGAATGAGTTGGCATAGTGGCCTTTGTGTATGACAAGTATGAATATTGTATTCAAAATACATGTATATATTTTCACAAACCACAAGCTTTCCTTGTGAAAGTATGCATACCCAGTGGTGTTGCCAGGATTTTCCTAAGGGGGGGGGAGCCTAAACGAAAACAAAATGTAATTGGACATAGAAGGCTCCTGGCGCACAAAGCGTGCCAACAATTTAGGGTTTGTGAGGTGTAAATCTAAAAACATCTCATTTCTTCTAGTGTATTTTTGGGTGCTAATGGGGCACCTGGCTGCCCTTGGTTGCACCTCTGTGCATTTCTGAGATTTGTACAGGGTAAAGGTAATTTGTACAGTAGTTTCTATTGCATATGCCTTTTGGCAACATCAATCACTTTCCCCTCCCTTGAAAGGGTTTAGATCTGCCCCTGGAATAAATGCTTAGGGGCCGGAATAAATGCATGATGTAAAATATATAAATGAATCAATTAATTATAATAATTGAGAATGTGGGGTTCTGTTCCCTTGTATTTGGTGGATGAAGTTATTGGGGTGATAACATGAAGATAAAACATTGGTATTGATGTGGGTGTTCGAAAACAGTAGGTAGGTAGCCCTGACTGTTTGAAATTGACAGAAATGCCTGGAAATATATTCCCTGAATTCCCATCATTCCAATCTCAGAACGAGAAATGAGATTTTGCTGTTCATATTGTTGCACATTTTATGAAGCATTGGTCATGAAGTCATAAAGTGTCCAGACTTAAGAGCCACAAGGGCCCATCCAGGCTAGGTCTGTAAATGGAAGCTGCCATAACCCTGGTAAAAAAGACACTCATCACCCCAATCAACACCACATCCCAAATTCCAAAGAAACTATTCACCAACATCCCACACACCCATCACTGCCTGTCTGCCCTACCTATACAGCCCTATTCACTGGATCTCTTGTAGCACACACATGGTTCGAGTGCAGTACCAATAATTTTCAAACTCCATCCATGTCTCCTTAAAGGGGTCTTTAATGTGCATACCAACTTAGCATAAGTCTCACCCCACCCACCACTAATTATAACTCAAAAACAAGATTTTCCATCCTAACAAAAACAATTCCACCCTATTTTTAAATACATTCAATGAGGGATTATCCACAACATCAGCATGCAGCCTATTTTACTGATCAACAAGCCTTTGACTGAAGACCTGTTGCTTGTTGTACTGTTGTACACCTCAATTTGACTAACCTTAATCGATGCCATCGAAAGGCAATGTGGGACAGTGCAGATGGCAATATGGGATACTCGAAATAGAAAGGCATTATTCAGATTGACCTGATCTAGCACTTTTAGGATGTTATGCATTTCAATTTCAATACATGCACACCCCTTAATCTCCTATACTTGAGTATGTATCTAATTCCACACATCCTCCTCCATATTCTAAGCTACCTAGTCCACTGATGAGTCTAGTGGCTTTGTGCTACACTCTTTCTAGCATTTTTTTTTCTAAGTAATGGATATAAGTAAGTAATAGTCTATACAGAATATTCCAAGTGTGGTCACACATAGACCAAATACAGTTTTTTTTTCTCATGACTTCCTTGCTCTTATACCTCACACTCCTATTAATGATTCCCAGCATTCTGATTGACCTGGTCCTATCTGAGATACATTGTTTTTCTGCTTTAAGGTCATTTGAAACTAACACACCTAAGTCTCTTTTTTTCTTCAATAACATCCAGTTCCCTACCTCCCATTGTATATATGAAAGTCTCACCTCCAGACCCCAGATGCAATAAGCCTTACATTTTTCAAAGTTGAAAGACATCTGCCATTGATCAGCCCACTTCTTTAGGCCCTCCAAGTCTAGTTGAGTATGACTAGATTGATCACTACTGTTGGTCACACTAGTGGTTACTGTGGCTATCAGTATTATTATTACACTTCCATATTTTATTGGTTATCAAAGCTGGATTCAGTTATGGTGATCTATGGTCAGGTTATGTCCACATTATGATTTTAAAAATATGTTGAAACAGCTGGCACTAGCATCCTTGCACCATTCTGGGTCTTGTGCCAATCAAGGAACATGTACTTATGCACTTGGATACACTTATTTCATACCATGTTTTTTAATGTTGTAAATATGCATATTGAGCCCATAGACTGCAACGTATGGTATTTTTGACAAGATCTAGTCGGTACAGGGCAAGCAGCCAGCCGTATGGTGGTGGTGCAGGGACAGGTACTTTGTGCTGGCAGGCTGATAATCCACTGACACTTTATACACAACCTCAAAAATCTCAAAAAGAAAATCATAACAATTTGGATTTGATAGATTTGGTTAAATAGGTATTCTAATGCAGTATATGTCATACTGCATACTGCATTCAGTCTATATATATATGTCTATCTATATATAGATAGACATATATAGATCTAGATATATAGACATAGATAACAACATATATTTGGTTTTATGCTTTCCAACAGTTGTATGTGCAGATTGTATGCCATCAGAAGTCATTGCAGTTATTTTTGATTGGTTTATTGCATATTGCCATGTATTTTGTCCCATCTGACAATAGGTTTGGTTTCAACATTTATGCTATCAAAAGTTGTTGCACCATTGCATTGTTGTTGGTTCCATTAGTTTATTGGAGATTGCCATAGACATGAGAGGAAAAAAACATCTCAAACTGTGCATCCAAGGTCAGATTCATGGCTCAGTGCCAGTTATAAGCTAGTGGTGTAACTGACAATTGTGGTTATATTTGATCCATTTATTCGAACTCCCAAGTATGGCATGGCGACTATTTAGCTACGTCTTTGTCAGATGAATATGGATGTTGCCTTTCATCTCATGAACTCCAAAATTATTGATAGTACTAATAGAAATAGCCATGTTTGAATCCAGTCTTAATGAACAGTTACCCAATGTTTTTCTTCTTGCTTACTTAGAGTAATATTGCCACTAATGTGTGGAAGTGCTAAAGTGGACAGTATTGATATAGAAGCCCCTGAGCACAAGTCAGAAAAGAATGTGTGGATTATGCTTGTTGATAGCTCACCTATCAACTTCTTCCTCTACGATTTCTTTGGGAAATCACATACACAATGTATTCACTATTTATAATCATGTTTCTTAGCACTACCATACCAGATGTGGACTCCTTCAATAACTGAATGAAATTAGGTGATTCAACATGTGTTTTTAGGTTAGGATTGGCTAGGATTTTTCTAGCTGGTGTGGTAATTTTGCATTATTCTTCATCATATTTACCCTACTCAAAACCCCTTTACTGTATGCTTTCAATATTTATTTGATTCTTTATATATTTACCAATTGAACTAGGACTAAATGAATCTAAGCTAGGAAATGGAGCAAATTACTTATGTTTGGCTGAACCTGCCTAAAAAAGCAATTTGCATAAATTTATGCTCATAGCCCCAATGATTACGTTTGGTATGATTGATGGGGCAGGCAGCCCACCTTGGTGTATGCAAAGTGACACCCCTGAATATCAGCAGTGTCATGATAAAATAGAGATATGATAGTCATATCTGAGAGCTTCATAAAAAGTGTGGCAGTGATTTATGGTATTGTTTTGTAAATGCATTGTATTTTGTGTATTTATTTTGCTTCTAGGTAAATTAGCATTATTAAGATATAAGCAAGTCATGATTTTCAGCTTAGACACATAAAGAACACATGCAGACATTCTTGTTCCATGAGATTCAACATCTGTCGGTGTGCCTGTCATATGGTCAACCATCAGTGAGGTTGCATTGGGTTTGTTGACTTTGTTCGGCTAGATGTAGATAACCTAAAATATGGGCTGATCAATTACATATGCCTTTCAACTATAACAAATATGAGGTTATGCATCTGGGGACTGGAGGTGGGGCATTCATATCTGCAATGGGTGGTAATGCGCTAGAAGTATTGAAGCACAGACAGATTTGGGCGTGTTAGTTTCAAGTGACAATAAATCAGAAATACCATGTAATTTAGCCAGGAACAGAGCAATTAGAATGCTAGGAATCATTATTGGTATTGTTAAATGTCAAAATGGCTAAGTTATGAAACAAATTTACTGAGTGGTTGATCAATGAAATACCATACATGGTGATATAGTGGGGTGGGGTCTCTATGTAACTGTATTTAAAATAGGGCTGGTAAATTATTTAGATCCATGTATACTTTTTATTCAAAGTTATGCAGTAGGGGATGTGAATTGTTGTAGATTGAGATAGTATGTGTCTTATCATGCTTATTAATGGGGGATTATGCCAGTAGCAAGTGTGCATTGCCATGGATTCAGCACCTTTCTTTGGATATGTCATACTGATGGGACTGGCCAAGGCAACACAGCAGGAGGGGGAGGGGAGGGGAAGGGTGTAGATATTTTACTTAAAACTCATGATATAGTATTGGTTTAGGTGTTTCAGTCTCTTGCTATTTTATGGTGTCTTTCCTTGACATGCTAACCTAGATGGGTTCCTGTGGTCCTTATTAAGCCCAAACACTGTATGACTTAGTTACTAGTCAATGAGTTACTGGTCAAATAATTTGACCTACACAATGATGTTGACATTAAAAGGTGGAGGAGTTCAGCATGAAGAGGATGAGTTGTATTACAGTATCAACTTCCTCATGTTCTTGAAAAGGTGCACAGAACAGCTGGTCCCTAATTCATCACCTGCACAGCTGAAGTTTGATCATGCCCCATTCCCTGAATTATAGAGCATATTTTGTAAGTATGGCCAATGCTGCTGCCATGATTGATAAGTTTTGACCAGCATGTAACTTTAATCAGCTATAACCATGGTTAAAACCAGCAAGCAAAACCAGTTGTGTACAACTGATATCACCAAGTGGGCCAAACTAGCTTACAGCTTTTGTGTAATCTGTGTGAACTGGGAAGCAATGCTATCTATAAATCCAGTATATGTGTCATGTAGTGTAGTCACTGTTTAGATTTTGTTTATGATAACTGAATTTTAATCGATTAATTCAGGGAAACTTTACATAGCTCTCAATGGCCTGAAATACGGATCAGTCCATACAGTGTCTTGAAATTGATTTTGTGAAATAGAGGTGGGAGGGGTGATGTCAAAATGAACAGCTGGTGTCAAAGCTATGTTCAAATACATATGAATAATGACTATTAAGTGATCTTTGATGATCTTTGTTCATTGTTTGGTGATGGTGGTGACATCAGTGCAGTTATAAAATTTTCGTGAAATAGGGTGGAATATACCACTTACTGAACACTGAATCGACATCCTTCCCAAAGATCTATCGACATCGTGCTTCTTGGTGGATGTTTGCGAAGTCTTCATACCATGTTTCGAACAGTATCCAATTTATAAGTATCATACTCACCATATCGGATCGGTGATCGTGATGCCGAACATACTGTGGCGCAATTCCAGTTAAAGGGATCACCTATGATGTGCTATGTTATGCAATGCTGGTTTATAGCATAGGTATTTACTGGTCGAAGCGCCCTAAGGCCGAAATAACTAACTATAGCATAGTTATTTATATCTTTATCGTTGATATCCATATCCCCAAATTAGGTACCTCTCAAAACACGCAAAAGGGGTACAGTCATATGTACTCAACTGTCTCAAAATTGGGTTTGAAGGACTTAGCAAGTACTTGAACTCACCTTGTTTCCATGACAATTTCGACATCCTGCTTTACTCGTATCCACATCCCACACCTAACAAAAAAACAACAATTATTTTAACACTGCATCAGTGGTGTACCTGCTACCTTTTCCAGTGGGCTGTGCTACTGCGGAAAACCATAATCGCTTCTAAAGGCCCAAATGCCACTCACAACCTGTAATAAAATGTCAAAAGTAGCACTTGACAAAAAGAAATGAAGTAATGTGATAATAATTATTATGAAGTATGAGTCTCCACTCAACTTTGGGAATTTTCGGACACTGAGTCCATGTGAGGTTTCATCTTTGAGTACAGCAATAGCCTGCATATGAGGATTGATCAGCATTGAATCCCTCTGCATGAATAATAGTTGTGTAGACAACATATGACAACAATATACAATATATGACAACAATGACTGGACAACATAGTCATTGACTATGTTTAAGTGATTGTATTTTTAGCTCTCACAGTTGTCCAAATCGTCCACTTATCCATATTTCAAGAACATGAAATGAGTGTGTTGGGTTGTGCGTTGGCGACAAGCCTCCGTGCATAAGATGCCGTGCACCACTGACAGTTCGCCATGTTTTGATCTCGTGTCCTCTTTATGCTGACGAGCGTATGCGTCACTTTGGATTTGCACAGGTAGACTCACTTAGTGTTATTCTGCCTAACGAGTCTAGCAATGTCCAACCGGGACGACGTATTTACTTCCTTTCTGATGTATCGTTCTCGGTAATATATACTCCCCACTGATATGCATTACATGAGAAATCTACAGCACAATAGCAACATTTTGGCAGTGCCCACAAAAAGAGGCTTGATACTTTCTCTAACCATATTTCTATGAATACCTTAGTTATGGGCGCAATATGACCATAGTTGTCGACGCGCCCTAAAGCCCAAATAACTAACTAACTAAGAATGTGTTGGGTTTGACAGGCATGAAGAACAGGATTACTTATCAGATGCTTCATGGGCAGATGATGCTGGCAAACGCACCACGTGGGTGTGATCCCGTTGGTTATAGCGATACAAAGTCGACATTTTTGGCATTTGAGCACATCCTCATCATCCATGAAGTCCATACATTCACCCACGATGGCAGCTTCAACCCTGGAGAAACCCTGAATTGATTAGTAAGAATTGATCAATAAAAAGTGCATTAGTAATTGTTACTGTGATTATGTTTGTGCTACTTACATGAACACGCGAACACCCTCTGAAGAGGGCTCGAACACCCACTGAACTTATATTTCTGGGCCGTGGTCGGCAACGGTAAACTGGAGGCCAGATATAGCATCTCTCCTCTATGGAGTTGTATCATTGGCCTGTGTTGTCCACCATATGTTGCATCTCTCCTCAGTCTATGGAGTTGTATCGTTGGCCTGTGTTGTCCACCAGATGTTGCATCTCTCCTCAGTCTATGGAGTTGTATCGTTGGCCTGTGTTGTCCACCAGATGTTGCATCTCTCCTCAGTCTGTGGAGTTGTATTATTGACCTGTGTTGTCCACCAGATGTTGAATCTCTCCTCAGTCTATGGAGTTGTATCATTCGCCTGTTTGTCCACCAGATGTTGCATCTCTCCTCATTCCATGGAGTTGCATCATTCGCCTGTGTTGTCCACCAGATGTATCTCTCCTCATTCTATGGAGTGGTGTCATTCGCATGTGTTGTCCACCAGATGTTGCATCTCTCCTCAGTCTATGGAGTTATATCATTCGCCTGTGTTGTCTGGCAAAACGTAGATGTGGTACGACTCTTGGAGGCCATGTAGACCACGACGTGGGCCGCCGCAACGTAGTTCTTTCGTAGGATGGTGCCGCATTCTCGGAGCATTCTAGTGGCTTGAGTCCTTCATGACAACACATGTTTGTTGAGCCGGAATATCCCACAAGTCCACAATGGTATTAATTGTTTCAACTTCGCATGCTGAACCTTACTTCGAAAGATATACAGCGAAGTGGTCCTAAGTGCGTAGTGTGCAGCTCTGCACACACATATCTCAATTCACTTAGGCATCGAGTACAGCCATGTACGGTTGCAAAGGATATATTATATACACTGGCAGATCCAAAGGCTGGCTGTCAACCGGTTTCGCAGGAGGGCGATTATAGATCTCCGATTTCGTAAAAAATACTCTTCAGGTTTCAACAGCTAACATTCGGTGGGTACATTTAGGACAACTCTTTATCTCATCAAATATTTATATTTTGAGAACATTCCATTTCAGTGCAGGTTTTAACAAATCAGCGATTTGGGCAGGTTCATGGTCCCTGTCCCCTCCTCGAAATCCAGTTCAGTTCGCGAACCTCTCATGGTACTGTGTACGGGATATCGGTCCTCATTGTGGGCATAGGCGTAGGAACAGGGGGGCAGGGGGGCCATGGCCCACCCACTTTTCAAAGTGGGAGGGCCAACAATGGTAGCTGGCCCTCCCACTTTTGAGACATCTAAATTTCCTAAAATGCAGCATGCACACATCTGAATATGAGAACAACTTCCTGCAATCCATAACTAAGCAAAAGCTGTACATATCGCATTGCAGCACTTCATTTCTTAAGTGATGCACACTTGGACATGACCATACAATAATGCAACTAATTCAGGAGTTGATGTGATACAACAGCCATATGGATATTCACTCCTTATATTATGCTATGAAAAGAATATAAAGAAGATAATGTGCCAGCCAGTACCAAAATATGTCCGTACTAGAGTTTCAATGTGGTTCTTTGACTGTTAACATCCTCAACATCAATTTCATTAATATTGCCTAGAGTGGAAAATTGTAAAGGCTGAGGGTAGTAACGTAGCGCAATCATGGTAAGACATACAATTTGGAAGTGCAATTTCCTTGCCTTGATATTACAGAGCTATGTATTATATACGGCCTTGGTCCTAGCTGCCATACACATCAACATTTACATGTATTTTGATTATTGAAGCGTACAGATTACTACCACGATACATTCATTGCGTGACTGTAGTATGGAATAGAACGTACAAATTTCCACATTTCAATGGATTTTCAGTTTGGCACAGCACACAGATATCCAACCTTTTCATCGAGATGCCTGGGTATTATCGGTGTTGGCATCCAATATAGCAAAATACTTACTTCCATCATATATTATGACAGCATACATACAATAATGAGGTCCACACACTATTATATCAACTTTAAGTGCGAGAACGCCTCTCAGAATCTTAGAATCCCCAGAGAGGACTAGGCGCTCGTGATGCGACCTGACAAGGTCACATGAGGAGTGATATGAAGAGTGATGATGTGACGAGTAACGAGTGATGCTTGTCATGCGACCTGAGAAGGCACATGACGAGCATGGCAACTGACCCGAGTGGATCTTCAGATGGGTAACTGCGTAGTGGCATTGACAGCACGTTAAACATTGAATTCATGTTATGGCATTCAACATAAATGGTTCGGTAAGATGGTAGGCTCATGGTATATGCAACAATATTGCATAGTATAGACTCTGATCCCATAATCTATTCAATGAAGACATTTAGATTAAGAGCATTAAAACACCGAATTGCAACGGAGACTACTATCAAGACTTTTCATCGTCCAGTGATGTGTACGTCCAGGCTGAGATTTAAGAAACCTGAAGATAATGGGATGAATTTAAGCCAATTGTAGGGTGTATATTTATGAACACTACTTGTGGTGCAAGCAGTTAAATGGGCATAGGAAAGTCGACTTTGTGCGATATACTCTATAGACGTCATCGTTAATCTATATAATCATTGGGACATATGCAATGGTGTACCGATGGGGGGAATTGGAGCAGTCCCCCTCCCCATGAGAGGTTGTGGGCCCCAATATCGCGCCACGGTTCGGAAAAATAACGCCAGGCTTCCTAAAAAAATCCTGCTGGTGTCCCCAACAATCACATTGGGGAACATAAAAAACTTTCGGGTCCCTGAAAAGTCGCGCAGGGGTTCCTGAAATGACGATGGGGCTCCCAAAATCCAACCTAGGCGCCTGAAAATAACATTGGGGCCTCAAAAATTGCTCCGGAATCCTACAAATGACGCTGATGGCTCCAAAATATTGCACTGTGCCCCTGAAAATACCGCTGGGCCTCCAAAAGGTCGCGCCGTACCCCGATAAATCGCGCAAGGGCCCAAGAAAGTCACGCTAAGGCCATAAGATGTAGGGCAACGCACTTGTAAATCAAGCTGGAGACCAAAAAGACCGGAAGTTACGCCGGTACCCTCGAAAACGACACTGGCCACCAAAAAGACTGGCCAGGACCTCAAAATCACGCTAGGTCCCAAAAGGTCGGGTCGGGGCCCCTGATAATCGCGCTGGGACCCCAAAAAGTTGGACCGGGCACCGAGAAAATCACACTGGGAGCACACAAGAAAATCTTACGGTGGTCCTTGAAAATCACGATGGGTGCCGCAGAAAGACGGGCTGGGCCCCTGAAAATCACGCTGGGCTTAGAAAGTTCGCGCCTGAGCCCAGAAAATCAAGCTGGGTGCCGAAAAAAGTTGTGCCGGGGTTCTTGAAAATCACGATGGGGACTCCAAAAGGTTTGGCCGGGGCCACTGGAAATCATGCTGAGCCTGAAGGTACCAAAAAGTCAAGCCCGGGCCATTGAAAATCACGCTAGGGGCTCGACAGGTCGGACCGGAGCCCCAAAAGTTTCATCGGGAACGCCCAATAAATGAAGCCGGGGCAACGAAAGAACAGTCTGGACATGGAAAATCACTCGGGGGTCCCAGCAATTGTTCCAAAAGAAACCAAAAAGTGTTGGACCCCTAAATACGTGTCGAAGCCACTAAAACTCGCAATAGGCATCCCATCAAATGAAGACAGGGTCCAAATCGCACTTAGACCCAAAAATGTCGCGCCGCTGCCTTTGGAAATCTCTAGAGGCCCAAAAAGTCGCGCCGGAGCCACACAAGTCGCAGCTGGCTTCCCAAAAATCAATTCATACCCGGAATGTTACTCTGCGGCCACAAAAATTTCGTCAAAGACCCCCAAAACGCGTCGGGCCCCGGTAAAGAAGCGCGTTGGAGCACCGAAAAAAATGCACCGGAAGCCCGAAGAATCGTACCGGGGCAGAAAAATATCGCACAGCACGCTTACAAAAAATAGAAGTCGACCAGAAAAATCACAAAAGGACTCCTTCGAATTGACCCGAGCGTCGGAAAATTCAGAACAGGTCCTGAAAGAAAGTTCTCCTAAGAGCCTTTTTACTCTGAAGGTTGGCATCGGCTGAAAAAAAAAACTCGTTGAGCAGCCACAGTGACATACCAAAGACGCAAATACCCCCCCCCCCTCCTCCATCCTGAAGAAGTGGTCTTCCAAGAACCCAAGAATCGCGACGGAATACCAAGAAATGATCTGGGGCCTCATATATTCGCGTCGGGGCCCCAGAATTAGAAGATATAAATAAATACAACCGGTACAAAAAAAAAACTTGCACCGTGCCCAAAAATTTGCGCCGGGAATGCCAAAACCTCGCCGGAGCCTAGATAAGTACAACGCGCCACGCGAACTAGCGCAAGCCCCCCCCCCCTCCCAAATATCGCGCTTGGGACCCACAATTTATGTCGGTATTCCCATAAATTCTGGTCGGGGCTTGAAAAAATCACCTCGGGGCTTCCAAAAATTGGCGTCCATAGGCACAAATAAGCACAGCGTTGCCCAAAAATCGCATAGAAACCCGACAAGGATCAAGCCGGAGCCCTCCAAAATAAAGATAAATTCCGAAAAATGAATGTCCGAGCCAGGAAAATCGCTCCTTAGCCCAAACAGACCATCGGATGCCTTAACAAATCGCATACGGCACCAAAAAACGTACCAGAGGTCGAACAATCGCGACGGGACAACAAGAAATGTCGCCGCGGGCCAGAAAAATCGGGCCGTGGCTCGTAATTTACATAACTCAGGAGGAGTGACCAAAAATTGCGTCGAGCCAAGAAAACTGGCATCGGATCCCCCCCCCCACGGAGCCACGCACCTGGGCCCAAAAAGTCGCGACGGGAACCCGATAAGTTATACCGGAGCCCCCAATATCGTGCTGGGGTCCCACAAGTGTGAGCAAGGAACCTCAAATGAACACAGCGGGATCCTAAGAACACAACTGGAGGACGAAAATGCACCGGGCCCTCCAAAGCCTACCGAGTCTGGGAAAAAGCGGCAGGGCCTTAAAACATGCGTTGCAGCTCTAAATAAACACACCAGGAGCTAAAAACAAAACACAATGGGCCCTCAAAGCACACCGGGGCCTTGAGACCACAAGGGGGCCTCAAAAACAGGCTGGGGCCCTCAAAAATCGACATGGTCCTAGAAAAGGAACAAAAAGACCGGGCACTAAATAAACACTTCGGGGTCTGGGAAAACGCGCCGATACCTTAAAAAAGATATTGTCGCTGCACAAAAACGCAACAAAACTATACAAAAGAGCCGGGGTCGCAAAAATGTGCCGGTCCCCTAACAAAAATTGCCGGAGCCCTAAAGCACATCCGTAGACAAAGAAAAACGGAAAGGTCCAAGAAAGAACTCCTAACTAGAGCCTCAGTTCGGTTGCCAACCTGGGAGCGTACTTAACCAAAGAGATGAGGTGCATCAAAGCTCTGCGGTTATCCGGATTTCTTAGCCACCAGAAAACGTGGGAAGAAGGGAATTGATCATTGAATTTAATTTAGGATGGGTTCTTGTGGCTCTTAAGTCTGAACACGTTTATGGCTTCATGAGGTGCCGTGAGCTGTCACATGTCAGTATTTTGTGCTGAATTGTTGGTCCTCAAAATATGCGCTTACATTCCGTTTCAGCCGGGTGCCACATGATGTAGCTGTAGCATTTCGTTTCAAGTGGCCGATATTTTTAGGTGCACAATGTGTACTACAGAGATGATTGAGGTGACTGATCATCTATGTGTTGGAGTTAGGCTCTTAGGACAAACACCATACAATGTATTGTTATGTATTACGTTTTTCCTTGCCCCAGTCTGTCAGTCTGCCAATCTTGGTCTGACACACACCGGATCAAATAATTTTCAACCAGCGATCACCCGTCTTTCCTGTTTCTCATCCTTTCCTGCATCAATCATGAAACTTCTTTTGCCATGGGGCAGCAAGTAAGCTACGTTCTTGCATATTCTTTCTCCTCATCAACATCGGTGAACATTTACAAAGGGGACATCTTAGTGACGTAAAGTACTAATTCATGGAAACTAGGGCATATCACATATCCATTAGAGAGGCTGTAGTGAGCTTGCACTCCCCACACACACGCACATATTGGAAGTTGAAGAAATTGTATATGAACAGTAATAGGTACTAAAGGTTTCCCTTGCACCAGGAAGATAAACCTATTATTGAATCCACCAGTCGTGAAGATTTCCATGTTCAGCGAGAAGTGTGAAGTTGAAAGTACTTATGATGTGATGATAGGTTCTTTTTCAGTACCACATGTTGCTGTTAGCCATAGGCTCGCCTAGGGGCCTGCTTCCTCTCCCTTAGGGGCCCCTTAGGCCTGCCCCTTGAAAGTTGTGTGTTCACTATTCAAATTATCGGATTTTCTTCCCAAAAGTGCTCAACCATGGTACTTTGCAAAATGTATGGCTGCGCCCCTGTTGTTGACCCTGGCCCACCCACTTTTTGAGACGTTCCTACGCCTGTGCTGTGGGGTACGTAGCAATACAAACACACACACAAATGCTGATGCACTTTCTGCATTAGTTTAATCCACAGTTGGATGCAAATAATAACCGATACACTCTGTCCTCATAGTTGAGGGTATTTACTAGCGAGATGCACCCTTTTGCCACCTGGCCTTTCTTGTGCCGGAATACCCCACGAACACTCAGATGTGCTAACTTGTTAAAGCTTCACTTGCCGGACCTCACCTCGTAATGCGTACAATACATTGGTCCAAAGTACCGAGTACATAGCCATACACACGTATACTAATCCATGTAGCCACGTATCCAGCTATAGCCATGCGTTGATGCAAAAGATAGATTATGTACGCTGCCATCATGGAGGGCGCTGCAAAGCCAGTTGATGCACCCGAAAACCTTCATAACTAATTAACACTGCCAGCATGGAATGCTTGCGATGATTTTTGGGAAATGCGTCTGGTTTGTTACATGACCCTCGTTGTGCCGAAGTAGCACATCAGCCCTTAAACCTGCTAGATTTATTTGAGTTCAATTTGCGGGCCTCATATGTTAGTTTGCCATGTTGGTGTATTTAAGGCATTGGTTGACGCATATCGATCCACATGGGCATTAGCTATAGCCATGAGCAGATGCAATGAGGTACATTTTGTACACTACCCTTATGGATGGCTTGTGATGGTTCCTTTGGAAATGGGCTAATTTTGCTACATTAACTTCGCTGTCCCGGAATAACCCGTACCTTTCTAATTTGCTTTGAGGTCAGTTATCGGATCGCATATCGCAGTGTGCAGAGCACATCGTACAGGACACGCGCGCATTTTTGGCCTTGGCTTGATCCACAGTTGGATGCAAAAAATAGCTGAGGAACTTTGTCCTCATGGGCGGTTCAAATGAATTTCCAATGGGATGCCACGTTATCGTTGCTGTTCCGAAATAGGTCGCACGATATCCCTGTCTGGGCTTTCTAGGGTGTTCTAATGCATCTCTGTATGTGCTTTCTGTATCCATATGGCTTCTGGTGGTGCAGCCCTCTCGTCGTGCTAGGCTAAGAAAAAGGGAAAACGAACTGCGCCGCTTCCTAGGACTTTTTTTAAATTTAGCCGATTCTTCTCTTATACTGGCGTTTGAAGCAATCTTCAAATGTTAAGCATAGCCAGTTGCACTGTCTCTGCACATATCATCAATGCTCCTTATACTGCCATAATAATATAACATTCCTAATGCCATGTTTTAAGCATCGACACACAGTCCGAATTGCGTCGAATGATCATTTGTGCTGTACATTGCTGTGGTGCTGATTGGCTCACCTGTCAACACTCTGAAAACACGAGCTTCACATAGCCTTGCACCCGACGAGAGCTGAGCAGGCTCATCGATCGGCACCGTTTCCTCACGCACAGATGTTCGCTGGGTCTAAAGAAAGCCGTTTTTTTTTTAGTGAGATGGCTGTGGGAAGTATTCTTATCGACAATTCGCCCATGATATTTTTGAAGAACGACCAAAGGCGCAACGACGTTTGGTCTACCAAAGGATTGGTGGACTCTGGTAGAACCATTAGTTGCTACGCATATCTTGTAAAGGTTTCCCAATTATTGCCGAGTAGGGCATTCGGGCCAGAGTGGTGATTTCCAATGACGGCGTGTGCTGCTAACCGGGGGCGTCAGTAGCTCAGTGGTTAAGCTGGGCGTCTGGGAGACCAGAGGTACTGGGTTTGATTCCCTCGATGTCCGCCCTTCCTGTCAGGG